>CAJQUW010011712.1:0-600000 GCA_907163375.1 Prostheceraeus crozeri | reverse complement strand
CCATTTCTGCGGTACTGAAAGGAGTCGGCAACCTTCTCGTGGTCTCCCCTGTCAGTTCCTAGGCAAAGAGCCTAGGAAACCGATGCCAACACTCAAGCAATCACAAGCACGTGCAACCAGTGGACAAGCAAATAGTCTTTCCTCTTCCATGAAGATCGTCCTAGATCCCAGTGGACCGTCAATACTGCAACTCAACGTAGAAGGTCTGATAAGTGTGAAGTTATCCAAGAGATAGCAATAAAACACGCCGTCTCGGTGATCCTCCTACAGGAAACACACTCAAAATCCGATGACGACATAAATATCTACGGCTTCAACCTCGTCGCTGCACATCATATGCATGCATCATGTCATTGCAACCCTTGTAGTAAAGGGCACCAGAACAAATCAGATTGAGAAGTACCCACCAGATTCTGAACTCTTCTGGATCAAGACGATTATTGATGATCTCACCATCGTTAATGTCTATAAGCCTCCTAAGGTCGTCTTTAATACACTTCCAATCTATCCACATCCAGTTATTCACTCAGGTGACTTTAACTACCATTACACCGACTAGGGTTACTCTCAACGCAACCAAGACGGCGACGCCCTGGCTCAATGGGCCACAAACGCTGATTTATCCGTCCTTTATGACAACAAACAACCGAAAACCTTCCGATATGCTGTATGGCATACCAACACAAATCCAGATCTAACATTCATAAAAAGCAACAGAAACATTCTCTCCCCAGCTCCTACTCGGACTGTAGGGGACTGTTTTCCTCGCTCCCAACACCGACCAACCATCATCCACCACCCATCTCTAATCCAGCCTACTCCGTCCCTGCAAAAAGCACGCTAGAACTTCAAGACTACGAACTGGATCTCGTTTTTCAATACAATCGAAGAAAAAATGGCCAACCTCGCGCTGCCTACAGACCAAAACATCGAGGAGTCCTGCAGTGCTTTCTACAACCTCATCACCAACTGCGCGAAGGAGTGTATGCACCAGGATGGGACAAAACGTGCTCAGATCTGGCTAAGAAACATGCAGAGTGCGACATCTGAAGAACGCCAAGAACTTGCAACCAAACTGATTGACTACCTAGATAAACTTCGGAAAGACAGATGGATTCAGAAGGTGGAAAGTATTGATATGAGGCATTCAAGCAGAATGGCATGGAAAACGTTGAACAAAATGACAGGATCAAAAAGCGCATCAACATCGCCCAATGTTCCAAGAGCTAATCAAATTGCCTCATGTTTTCTCCAGGATGGAAAATTTAAGAATCCCGACCGTGAAGCTACTCGACAAGTCAACGCGGACTTGAAATCAGCATGGAATTCACCAGGAGCCGATGATAATCTGTGCAGGTCCATCAGCCCGACCGAAGTGGAGATCGTGTTGAAGACATTGAAGCCCGGCAAAGCACCCGCCCCTGACAACATCCACCCAGAGTTCTTGTCAAACTTCCACAAAAACTCTATCCAATGGCTAGCTAACTTTTTCTCGACTTGTCTTAACGCACAGAAGATCCCGAAGATTTGGAGAACTGCAAAAGTTGTCATGATATTGAAACCACAGAAACCTGCCGAAGAACCTAGCAGCTATCGACCGATCAGCCTCCTGTGTGTGCCTTTCAAAATTCTCGAGCGCATCATTCATAACCGACTCTCTTCAATCGTGGACTCACAGCTTCCTCACAAACAAGCCGGCTTTCGCCAAAACCGAAGAACGCTCGACCAAGTATCCCGTCTGACCAACGACATAGAAGAAAGCTTTGAACACAAGCAAAAAGCGGGAGTAGTGCTTATAGACTTGACCGCTGCTTATGATACAGTGTGGCATCGAGATCTTACTCTGAAGCTGTTGAAGATGATCCCAAACAAACAGATGGCACTCATGATCATGAATATGATAAGTAACCGAACTTTTACGCTACACATGGGTGAAGGAAAGTCTAGAAGGCGACTTTTGAAGAACGTAGTTCCCCAGTGCTCCGTCTTATCCGCTCTCCTTTTCAACATCTACATAGCGGACCTCCCTGACACTCTCAGTGAGAAATATGCTTATGGAGACGATCTGGCAATCCTGACCTCTTACAAAGACTCCAAGAACTTCGAAAAGACACTATCAACAGACCTGCAGACCTTGAACTCATACTATCACTTCTGGCGACTGAACCTTAACACTAGAAAAACAACAAGCAGCGTTTTCCATCTCAACCCTGAAATCCCCTGAACCGCTCCATGCGCCTGATTTCCGGAGCTATGAGATCTACGCCAACAGACAATCTGCCTGTCATGAGTGGAATCATCCCACCAGATATTCGACGTGAAGAGCAATTGTTGAGGCTCGGCAACCGAGCTAGATCAGATTCAAGGCACCTGCTTCACGACGCGATCCTACAGAACCCCCGCACAAGAAGACTCAAGTCCCGACAAACTCTCGTGGACCGCATGAACGAGATGATTAGACGGACGGACCTACAAGACTTTTCTGAGCACAGGTGGGCAGAAAGATGGGAAAGTTCCAACTGCTTCCTTCCTTCGTTAAGGAGATAGATAAGATTCTCGGCAGTCTCCCCATCCCCCCCCCTATCAGTGGGGCGAAAGTTAAGTTAAACAGTTTCCCTTTTTGATCTTTGAGCCTACGCATCTATAAAGTGAAGAAGAAGCAATTAAATCCGAAAAACAGTTCGCCGATGAGTTGTTACACTTGCAATTCGAAATACTACCCAAAGTCATTGATTCTGCCAGTGTATTTTTAATGAAATACCTGATTCTTCTGATTTACAGAATCCTACCACCTGTGGAAGAAGTTCTTAACCCTATCAAGACCGGGGAGAATGTCCCTTTATTTTTGCTAAATTTATTTAAACGTATAATGGCAAAGGAGCAAAAATGTTGTTATTTTAAGTTTTGGCGTTATTAGCGCCTTCTGTACAAATTTGATGACATTTGACTGATCACAATGTCAAATTTGAAGACTATTTTGAAAAGTCTGTTTGTTAAAAAATCAATGTTGATTTCATAGAATTAGACAGGTCCACAGAGTAGGGATGTATAATGTAGGTAGACTGTCGACTCAAAAAGTATCTGTATACAGTGAAAATTTTTATAATAAAGGATTCAGTTTTTTGCGGAGATTGCGTTCCCGTGGTCCAAAAATTTATTTGAGCAATTTTGAAAAAAGTCAAAATTTGCCAATTCATATACTACCGAGATGATTTTCATATATAAGTAGTATGAAACAAGTTGGATATGAAAAGGAATGAATATTTGATAAAAAGCATCCTAGCTAAGCGGAAATTAAGCTGATTATCAAGGGAATTTCACGAATTGCATTATAATGAAAGTCTTCATGAAAAAATCGCGATATTATTCTTGCTTTCTTAGCTGAAATTTCAAGTTTTTCATTCAATTTACAGCGGCATGATTTTATGATTCGATCACTTAATTCATGTTTCATTTCTTGAATCTGAATAGAAATATTCTCGTTTCATCTACATCTTTCAAAGTTAATTGAAATCATTGTCTTTGAAAGTGATTTTGCTCCGTCAGTGGCAGGTTGCCTGTGATATGACCACGCTTAAGAAAGTACTCATGAGGTTGAACATGAAAGTAATAGCAACCCATCGAATTGTTAATTTTCCAAACATTAGTTCTCCAAGGCAGTCATGAGAATATGTGAAATACCATCATTCCTTCTGCATTACAATCATGATGAATCAATTCCGGTGTAATTTCTGCAAAACTGCAAAAATTTGCATATCTCAAATTGACAATGCCACAAGTATCTCCCTTGAGTTCATTTAATAAAATCGAATGTGTATACCCATTGGGGATTTAATAAATGCGGAGTTACCTCTCTACCTAATATATCTACTCTATGGAGAGGTTGTTTCTTCTTCTGTTTGACTAGAAATAGTCTGGCAGCTAGAACCACCTTCTGCAGGGAACGAGGCCGAAAATGAGACCCTCACATAATGATGCACACCATCTGGCTATTACGAATGTCATAATTTCCGGCATGCATATGTCTTCAGATAATTTCCTATCATGTGTATGTGTTATTATCATGCTTCTGATCGTCGATGTATTCGATAATGTGTTTCAATATGTATAAAGTGGGCCAACATGTTGGTGTTTGCCGACAGCATCATGCCGAAAATTGTGGCTCTCGACTTAATAACTTTCAGTTGATAAGAGAGAGAGCATGGAAAATTTCATTTTTACCAAAAACTTCAATCTGCGTCCCATTGGATTACATGTGCTTGTCTTTGTGATTGTGACATGCTTTTTTCTTTGATTGTGTCTGACAAGAAGAGGAATTCGCTAGAACTCGGCAGACGCGTAGATTCATAGTAGGCAAAGGGTATATTGTATATGTGTATTTCATTCAATAAATAAGGTCAATGAATTTCATAGTTTTCTAAATAAGCAGCGCCCTAATCTAAAATTTACAACCGAGATTGATAACAGCCAGATAGCATTCCTTGATGTTTTCATTATAACTGATCCTGGTTTCGAAACCTTCATATATCGTAAACCTACCTACACGGGGCTCCTATTAAGCTACAAATCCATCTGTCCTAAACAGTGGAAAGTAGGTCTTATAACAGGCATGACACATCGAGCTTTTAAAGTATCCAGTTGTTGGAGAGCTTTTCATAATGAAATTATTAAGATCTATGACATATTCGAAAGTAATGGCTAGCCGAAATGTATGATAGAACGTATTGCACATTCTTTCTTAAATAAAAAACAAAGCCGAGATTGAAGCATGCAAGTAGTCGAAGATAAGAGTAATGATAGCGGTAATGATAATGGAATAATCTACACTGTCATACCGTACATAGGAGTAGTATCCGAAAAATTAAAACTGAATTTGAAAAGAATATATATAAATATAAAGTGGACGCAAAAGTGGTTTTTAGCACAAGCAAAGTAAAATCGCATTTCTCACTTAAAAGTAAGTCAATTCCGTTGATAAAGTCGTGTGTTGTTTATGAATTTTCATGAATTTACATTGGCAAAACTAAACGCCGACTTCAACAGTGGATTGATGAACATAAAAAGAATCCGACAGCAATTAATGAGCATTTGCATAACTGTAGCAGATGTAACTCAGAAATTGTTCAACAATTTAAAATAGTGTACAAAGGTGACACAGATTTTGAGATTAGCATTGTTGAGGCTCTTAAAATCAAAGATAGACAGCCAAAAATAAATCGCAGTGCTGAGTACAACGGTGTTTCTTAGTTATTAAAGATATTCAATTAAAGTCCTCTGTTAACTTAATCTGTTTCATTGGTTTTCACATGCCGTATTGATTGATTTTGCCCGTCTAATGTCGCGTTACCAGAATTGACTTTGTCTCATTGCAGCGAACCATCATATTGTAAAAGTCTCATTTTCGGTCTCGTTCCCTGCAAAAACCTTTTCCGGCTGCCGGACTGAAAGGCGGCATTGGAACATGTTACGATAATGAAATGACACAGTCTGCCGACATAATACCATAGCAATCGAACAATGAGCATCCAGTTCAACATAGAACACACAAAATTGTGCCACGTTTCAGTGACTGCTATCAACCGGATCACACAGCAAAGAGACACAGACGATATCAAGTTCTACAGAGAAGTTTGTGAACGTTATTTCATGTGCCTTCTATCTTTTTAAATAATTATCAGAAGGATCGAGAAAACTTTTGCGCAATGATCTGAATTCTTTAAATTTGAAGGAAGCGGGACGATCGAAACATTTTGAAGGAATTCACAACAATCCGCATGCGGCGCAAGACTTTTTTCCTATCTCTGTAAAGCATTGAAAATTTCCTTTTGCCCACTAAGTAGGTTCGTGCATGTGCCATCGTTTTGAATCAGTTTTCACTTCTAGCAAAGTGACACTCTTAAACAATCTAACTCTGGTGTTGATTACAAAATTATTAATGACCGCAATCATGAAGACTGTGGAGTGTTAAAACTTTGTTAAAACATAGCACAGAGTACTCATTATCTTATTTGAACACCAATGTGAAAACTTTGTTTGATATAGTTCAAAATAGAAGTAGGTATTGATGCGCAATTAGCATATTTGCAAAACTTCGGCGGACATTCATTAAATACCACTTTTAGCACACTATTGTTTAGTCGTCTAAACTATTGTGCCTGTAGCACTTGATAACCACTGCATTTTATGACTGTACTGGCCAAATGTTTTGCGCAATGATGAGATTTCATCGAATCTGGAAGAGTTGTGGCGATCGGAGCATTTCGAAAGATATCACAGCAATCCGTAAGATCTGAAAAGCTATTTTTCCTATTCATTAAATGTATTACATTTTTCTTTCTGTCCACGTAGAAAGTTAGATTGATTGATTTTTTTCCCATGTACAAAGTTCTTGACTGTAGCACTAAACTAAATCTTAAACAATCTAATTCCTAAAAATGAATCTATCGGTTATTATTAATCTCTTATCCACTCTTTGTACTTAAACCGATTCTTGAAAGAAGAACATTTGGTCATTATAGTAATGGGCAAAAGACCGTTCCAAGACACCTAAAATTCAAAAAAATAGTATCTTTAAAAACGACATAAATTCACGAATTTGAACCCTTTTTCAGGTTTTTAAGACCTAAATACATGAATTTAGTCCATTCAAAAAGTACCATTTTTTCAAAAATGGTACTTTTTAAAACCGACATAAATTCATGAATTTGAACCCTTTTTCAGGTTATGAAGACCTAAATTCACAAATTTGGGCGTTTTTAAAAATACCCAATTTTCAAATTTTTCAAAATCTCAAATTTGAGAATTACAATTTTCACCCCCAAAATCATGACCGTTCCAGGACACCGAAAATCATAAAAGTTAAGAATCTCAAAATTTGAGAATTACAATTTTCACCCCCGCCAAAATCATGACCGTTCCAGGACACCGAAAATCATAAAAGTTGAGAATTTCAAATTCATGAATTTTATCCATCTTTCAGGTTTTTAAAATATATCATGTGACTAATAATATTTCTTTAAAAATGGAAGAAACAAAAGTGGATGAAACAAAAGTGGAAGGAACTTCAGAAATGGAAGAAACCGCAAGAATATATCCTTCGTTATCTCAATTAAACTTTTACGGAGCAGCGTGACTTCTTTCTTTCTTTCTCTCTCTCTCTCTCTCGATCCTGTCTGTTACAGGAATATTGTATTCACAATGACATGCATTCTTTAAAACAATTGCTTGTCTTCAATGAGAATAATTCCCATATGCTTTTAATAGAATGATCTTGAACGCTAATGGAAAAATACACCAACTATCGAACCATGTCGACAGCCATGTCGACAAACTTTCTGACATCGGTTCGACAGTTGGTGTATTTTTCCATTCAAAGCAATGTCGCATGAATGATTGTTATGGAAACCAAAATGAAGAGAAATGCTCATTCATTTCTCTTCTCTCTCATATGTCTATTGCGTTTAGATTGTATTTTGTTCTTTTGTTCTCATAGTGTGAATGAGATTTCACAACCCGTATCATGACCTATTGTCTGTGATTTCCTTCACTCGTATCAGCTGACACAATTTTAGCAGCTGCTACACGGCAATTCTTTTGAGAAAGTTCTGAAATAGATTTTATTCCATTTAAAATGAGAAACATTAGAGACTTCCAAAAAATATACGGTAAACAAACTACGAATTTCGATTTAAATGAGATTGCTAAGCAATTGGGAATAAAGAATTTTCACATATTGATGAGTAATGAATTACTATTGATAAAAGATGTGCTAAACACTAACTCTACTAATACAATGCAACAATGTAACGTTTTAATTTAATCTAAATTAAATAATTTCAAAATCGAATAAGTAGTAAGGAAAGACATCATTAGAGAACATTTTTAAATCAATACCCCCCCCCAAGTAGTAAGGAAAGTCATCATTATAAAACAGTTTTAAATCAATACCCCCTCCCCAAGTAGTAAGGAAAGACATCATTAGAGAACAGTTTTAAATCAATACCCCCTCCCTTCTGACTTCTAGGGGCTCCCTTAAGAAATTTTTTTATTATAAAATGAGCAACATAAATGAGTTTTTGAAATTATATGGAACACAAACGACAACGAATTTCGACCTAAAGAAAATCGCTAATCGATTAGGAATAAAGAATTTTCATGTTCTAATGAGAAACGAATTACAATTCCTAAAAAATAGGCCATCAATAACTGTAAATTTCATAACAAATCTTCATACGTCAAATGAAAAAGGTGTACATTGGTCAGCAGGCGTTAAAAATCATCAGCAGAACTATTATTTTGATTCATACGGTTTGCCCCCTACAAATGAAGTAAAAGAATTACTTGGAACGGGAACATACAATACGTTTCAAATTCAAACACCAGGCACTACCTATTGTGGACAATTATGTTTATACGTTTTGTACAAATTACAAAAAGGAGTATCATTTCTAGATATTATGTTAGAGTTAAACAATCTATAACTCAAGCGAAGCTAAAGCTCTGTTTTCTGTAATTCATTTTGATAAAAACGACCTCTGATATCCTCATTATCTAAATCTTTAATTTCATAAGTAATCGGATAACTTTGATTTATTTTACAAATTTCAAATATCTCTTTCGTCCAGTATCCGACGAAGCCCTTTTCAAATTTGTTCTTATATTTAAATATTCTAACTCTATCTCCAATTTTAAATTTCGGCTTAAGTTTCTGCAAATTCGGATTACTCTCATTCAAATTATTATTCTCGAATATTTTCTTTCGTACTAGATCAGGGTCGTCAGAAGCATTCTTTGGAGTTTCTTCAATACCAGAATGAACTTTATTATTGTACTCTTCCACAATTCCTGGTAATGTCTTCAACCATTTCTGATTTCTTTGCTCAGTAAATTTCTTGAATAATTTATTTTTTAACGTCCGATTGAATCTTTCTATCACTACGGCCTTCCCTGCATTTTCAGTTGAGTAAACTGAGCCTTGGCGATGACTTTCGTCTGTTTCAAATAGTGGCTGAACGTTTCTGTTATAAAATTCCGATCCTTTATCAACAAACAATTTCCTTGGCTTTCTCTTACTTTCTTTAAAGATTTCTTCAAACGCATATTTAACTGATAGACCCCTTTTATTTTTTAAAGGCTTTACCCAAGCGTATCGTGTATATAAATCTATAACGGTCAATGCGTATTTGTAGTCCCTTTCATTCGGCATATGAATAAGATCAGCACTCCAAATATCATCTTTATTAAATACTTTTACTTTCAATAAATATTTAGGCCTTCTATATTCCTTGTGGATTTCAGACGCGTAGGTTCGAGCGTTGCTCTCAGAGTTATTAGTTCGAGCGTTGCTCTCAGACAGCTTAGCTGTCGTTTCATTTAAACCCTGGCCGAATAATATTTTAGCTTGTAATGCTTTCTTAACAAACATTCTTTCAATTTTTTCTGTAAATGTAGGATTTTGAATACTATCTAATTCTTGAATCATCTTCTTATCAGCTGCATGTCGAGAACTTAGATCATGATTTCGATAAGCTAAATCATGCCTGTAAGCGGCGGCATCTACTCTATTTATCGGTTCTTCACCTGGTTTCGGATTATTATTCTCATCTAGTCTTATATCTAATCGAGTTCCTGGACCGGTATATGAATGACCAGGAAGATGTTTTTCTTTCGAATATTTACTCCAAATAAATCTAGGAAAGTTTTCTAATGTTTTTTGTATATCACCACCGAAGTGGTATGGAACTTTGTTCTTGTCACCTCCAATATGCTGACAATGTGAGTTTTTATTTTTGTTTAATAGATAATTCAATAAATCTAAATTAGAAATTTTTAATTTAATTAAATTTTCGGAATTTTTAGAATTCATTTTAAAAGATAAAAAAAATTTAAAAGATAAAATAAAATGAATGTTTTACCGAAAAGAACCCAAGGTTCTGAGGTTATTACCTTATCATACTAGGACTTAGATATATTCCAGAACCATCTTTTGTTTCTTTAATTTCAATTAAATCATCAACATTGTGGAGAATATTTTTAAGAACTCGTTTTCCTTCATCAACTAATTTTAATTTACTAATAAAATTATCTACTATTCCTTCTCCCCTAGCAACTTTCTCTAACTCTCTGTTATGACGTTTTTGTTCTTCTAATGCTGCCTTCTCTGATTTATTTTTATTTACTGCTTGGACAATACCAGCTGTCCCACCTGCAACACTTCCTGCTGCAGCTATGCCACCTATTATTAGTGGAATTAATGGGAGAATCCCGCCATTCTTTTCTTCTTGTAATTGAATATTCTCTATCATTGGTTTACTTATGTAATACTTTTTTTTGTTAATCGTAATAGTTTTAGGGGTATTTTTGTCAACAATATTACGTAATTTTAATTCAACAGTTTTATTATTATTTCCTTTCGCTTGCGACATTTTTAATAAAAAAATTTTAAGTTACCAAAAAATTTTAATCTATTCTAGTTATGAAAAATTTTAAGTTAAGAAATTTTAATCTATTCTAGTTATGAAAAAATTTTAATTAACTTATCCTTACCATCTTTCCATTAAGAATTTCAATAGAATATTTTACATCTTCTAGCAATAAACCATAAGCCATCAATGAAGTTGTGGAATCTTTTTTTTCAATATTAATTGTTACATCACAGCCAGTCTTGATAATATCTTCAGATTGTGCACTTAAATCGAAACAGAAAACAGGATATAAATGTCTCCAATCTCCAGGAGTTAATTGTGGTTCAACTCCAAATTCTATACAAAGATTTCGATAAGAATCATATCCTTCCATAAATTGATTATTGGTATCATCGAATCTTAATGGATCAATTGGATAACGGGTTTGATTTAATGAAACTTGTAAACTTCGAATTGTATTAATATGGAAGAGATTATTGTTCTTATCAAAACTTGGAGAATTATTTCTTTGAAAAGTTAGTAATAAATATCTTGGAGTATTCGCAGTTCTAGTAAAATGCCAGTTAAATCTTTGTTCGGAAAAAGTTACTGAACTAGCAGTACGCTTTAGAAAATTTACTGGAATTGGTTTGTTAGTATTTAATCTTTTTGCAATAGCTGTTTCAATCTCTAAACTAGGAGTAATATGCTTAATCCACCATTCAAGTCTATCAATTTTTAAATATGCTTTTTTTCCAGTCTTACCAAAAAAGATTAATTCATTATTTGCTGTACGATGAATTATTAATTTAAATTTTAATTGATATGATATTTTATCATAATCTAAATATCCGAATAATGGAGACAATGACCAATTTACTGTCTGTTTACTTTTTTTGTTAAATTCACGTCTTTCTTTATATGCATCATTATTTGTTTTATTTAAATGTTTTGCAATATTTTCTACATCTTTCGCAATTCCTCCTGCATCTGTTCCAGCGTGAGTTAAATCATCAACAATTATACCATCATTAGTATCAGGAAACCAACCTTCGATTTCATACTTTTTATTATTTTCACCAATTGTTACAAATCTAAGCATTGTATCAATTACACCTGGAGAATCACTTATTGTTTCTATATTTTGAGTTGCAACATCTAAACGCATTTGTGTAAATAATCTTGGAAAGAAATTATTCTCTAGTGCAATATTATCGGTTTCTGGTAATGGTGTTGTAAAATTGGCATCACTATACAAAGAATATTCACAGTGTAAAAATGAATCAGGTAGATATAAATAACTCTGCTGATTATCAACTTCAAAAATTAAATCACCTCTAGTATTTACTCTACTGGAAGATCCGGGATTCATAGCAATTCTTATATAGTCATTCTTTTTTTGATTGTAACTGACGAACGGAGGATCGTCTAATCTAAATTTATTTTCGATAAGCCAAGAAATTTAAAAAAAAATAATTTGACTTTTTGTTTTTTCTCACAGACAGAAAAAATTTTACTAAAAAAATTTTACTAAAAAAATTTTGCTAAAATATAATTTTAGAATTTTACTAAAAAAATTTTACTAAAAAACATAACTTTAGAATTTTGCTAGACCAGCTCCGCTACAGCTTTGCTGGTTAGACCGAAGGTTGCTATTAATACCATTACCTCTTATTTCTTCAATTGAACGAACCGTAGGTTCAATTGAACGTTTTATGGCTACGCCTGATTTCTTCTTATGTTTACTATCAGACGCAGCTCCGCTCCTCAAGGTTTCAACAACAGCTATGTTAGCAATTTTATTTTTTGTTTCCTCTGAAAGTTTTTTTAAATTTTTTAGTTCTTCGGAATCATTCCTAAGTTTACGAATAGCTTCTAGTTGTTTTAATTCGTTTTCAGACTTAACAGCATTTGATATTGCACTAGCTGTACTACCTATAGCAGCTACTCCTTTTGCAGCAGATGTAATCAAATCTTTATTATTTTTAATTAAGTTAACGATACTTCCAATACCAGAAAAGATGCCAGCCCCTTCTTTTTGGACGGCACCTGCGGTGCCTAGGAACTTTTGTGTTCCGACAGTTTCTACACTATCATAATGGTACACAGGTTTCTGAGATGGTTCATGAGCAATTTTATTATTTGATGCAAAATGTTTAAGATTGTGTTTATAAATTATAGGCATTTTTTAGGATTAAATTTGACTTTTGGGAAAAATATCTACGTTCGGCTAAAGCCTCGAGGAGCTTCGCTCCGATTGGTTAGTAACCTGAGGACCTTTGGTCCGATCGGCTAAAGCCTCGAGGAGCTTCGCTCCGTTTGGTTAGTAACCAGAGGACCTTTGGTCCGTTTAATATTTACGCTAAGATTTACGTTTGTGAATGGACAACAACTTCGAGATAACTTTATTAATTGACTGTTGCACTTTATCTATTGCGTCAAGCAGCGTGTGATGTATTTTAATTTCTTTTCTATTAACTTGCATTTTCTCCTGATTCATCTTCAACGCCGTTTTAAGTGCATTTAACTTAATTTTAAGAACATCTAATTGTCTTTTAACAGAATCTAACTGTTCTTTATTTTCTTTAGAGTTTTCTTGTAAATTTTTCTTTAATTCATTTTCTAAATTGATTTTAAGAGTTTTCATTTTATCAACTTTTTGATTAAGTGAGTTTACTTCATTTATTATTCTATTCATCTTTTTCATTTGTTGAGTAATTTTAGAACTTAATTCATCAACACTTTTTTGGAATGTAGTTTGTAACTGCTTTAAATTTTTTTTAATTCTTTCAGGTAGTTTTTCTATTTCATCTTCTAATTGTTTTTTCAATAGTTGTATCTGATGTTTATTTTTAATGACTGCAGATTTTAACTTTATAGAAAGTAATATTAAAATTTTTGATTGTTCTGAAATCTTTTTAAAAAGTTTTGCTATATCTGCTTCTAGCTCTCTATCCTTTTTATCAAGTTTTAATAATTTTTCGTTTAATGATTTGTCATTAAGTTTAAGCAACTTCAATTCATTCATCAGTGGAACCAAAACATCGTTTATATATTTTTCTTTTAAGTCATTGATTTGTGTATCAACATATTGTTTATTTGTCAACTCTGTATTTTGTTGCGGAAGAATAGAAAGATGCAATGGACCAGATAAAACGTCTCCAGTTTTCATGATATAATTTTCTATCTCTATTTCTAATTCACGATTATTCGGGATATATGCACCTCCACCAACATTTGGTAACATCATTTTTTAACAATAAAAAAATAAAATTTTTTCTAATAAAAATAAAAAAATGGATAAAGCAAATTTAAAAAAATTATATTCGCCCGCATCATCCTGTTCTTCTTATTCGACGAGATCAACGGGATTTGAAAATAAATGTTTTGATAATAATAATAATAATAATACTATTACAAATCCATGTATAGATGTTAATATTTTATTTCAATTACAAGCCGAAATATTTAGAGAACAGACTAAAGGTTTACCTTCTATAGAAACTAATTATTGTTTATTTCCGGGGGATCCATTTATTAAATTTATGGATATTGTTAGTAAATATAATGATGTAGCTTATGTGGAATTAAATAAAGAAAATATGGTTATAATAGGTCATAATAATCTTTATGGATTTATTAGAGCAGTGTTACCAATTAGTAATACTGATTGGATAGAAACTAAAATTATTAATTATATCAATATTAAAGAATTAGTTAAAAAATTAAAATCTTTTTCGAAAGAAAAAATTAGATTATTTGTTGACGATCAAAATCAATATAACATTCATATAGAGAGTAAAAAACATAATGAAGAATTATTATGTCAAGTTTATTATAGAGACACAATTTATAAACAAGAAACATTAGAAATGTTGCAAAGATATGATGATGATACGTATATAGGATTATATTCAAACTTAAATATTAATTTGTTAAAATCTTACATAAATGGCTTAGCTCAACAAGAAAAAATTTATATGTGGACAACACCTTATACTATTAACAATGACCATAATCATAATAAACGAACCGAAGGTTCTAGGGCTTTGCCCGATCTTAAAGAATCTTATGATAATAATGATGATTCTGTAACATCTGAAAAAGGTGTAAATGGTAAAAAAGATTATAAAAATATTAGTAATTATAAAAATTTATCTAAATTTCATTTTCTTACAATTGAAAATAATAATGATGGTATAGTTGAAGATACTGTTAGACAACTATGTGTCGGGTCTACAAAATATAAATTAGGATTTACATCTAATCAATTTAAAAATTTATCATCTTTAATAAAAACTAAAAGTGATTCAGATTATGGTGGTGTTATTAAATTTTCCAAAAGAGATCAAAGACCAATATTTCTCTCTATATTATTATCAGATAAAAAATGTAATTTAGAGTTAGATATTCCAATAAGAGAATGGTATCCTATCATGGAAGGGCATCCTATACCAAAAAGTGTAATTTATGATGATGAAGAAACAATTTATGATGATGATGAAGAATCAATTGATGATGATGATGAAGAATCAATAGTTAGTGAAAAAAAATTTAAATTATCTTTTGATAAAACATTATATGATGAAAATTAATATGATAACACTTAATGTGATAAAGAAAAAAATAACTAAAGAACGTGAAATATATAATAATATAAAATAACACTCAAGTCCTAAATATTAGAATGTTTATATCTAAAATTAAAACACAAATTTTTCCTTAAAAAATAAAAAAAATGGAAAATACCAAGTTTTATTGTGTCTTATGTAAAAAAAAGTTGCAAAAAAAAGAAGTTATCAATCTCATTTAAATAGTAAATTGCATTTACAAAATGTAGAACGAGTTGATGAAGGAAATATATTAAAATTAAATAGTTATAAAATCTATCTAGAAACATTGCCTACTGATATAAAAGTTAAAAAAATGTTTGATGATTATTCACATTCGGAATATAAAAAAGTTTTAATAGTGAAGATGAGACCATACAAACCGAAGGTTCTAGGGCTTCGCCCGTACCAGATGGAAGATATTTATTTAGCGATACTGATGAATTTGATGAAGCTGAACGAAACGATGAAGCCTTAGCAAATATAAAATATTTATTTAATCAGTCTGTTCGAACCGAAGGTTCCACGGCTTCGCCCGTTGAATATAATGAAACCGATAAAACTTTTTCTGATATTCTAACCAACTTTTATAATATATTTAAGAAATCTTTCAAATGTTATATGAATGTAGAAGTACTTTATACAAAAAATGGACCTGATGGAATTCCTGAAGAAATAATACAAGGACATTTTACAAATTCACAAGAAATTCATAATGTAAATGATATACAACCCATATTTGAATCGATGATACTTAAATTAGAAAATTGTATAATTGAAGCCCAGTTACGTGAATCTGGTTGGAGATTTGTTAAAATACTATCTAAGAAAATAGTAATTGATAAATATAAAAATAATACTGGTGGTAGTTATGTTCCTTTACCTTTCAGTTCACCACAAATAATCAACATAAAAAATGAAGATGATTATTGTTTTCTGTGGAGTATTATAGCACATTTACATCCTGCAGAATATCATAAAGAAAGACTAAGTCATTATAATAAAGAAGAATACATAAATGAATTTGATCTTTCTGATGGCTTACATGAATTTCCATATGATTATAATAGATTAATAAAGTTTCATAAAAAGAATAAAAATTTAATAGAAGTAAATGTTTTTGAATTAAATGTGAATGTTAATATGACACAAAATCGAACGGAAAGTTCCAGGGCTTCACCCGATTCTGAAAATTATAATTCTGAAAATGGTACGGGCCAAGCCCTAGAACCTTCGGTTTGTAATTATGAAAAAAGTGCATCTGAACAAAGTAAAGAAAAATATTTATTTGAACAAAAACCATTATGTTGGGGAATGTACATTCATTCAAATTATCCTGAATTATTTAAATCAGAATATTTTCAATACTATGGTGAAGATAGTTCAGAAATGTTTACAAAGAAAGTAGAAGAATTACAAAATTATTTTTCACAATTGCTTGAAACAAATATACCGATGATGCCATTAACAGAAAAAGAAAAATTAAATTTTATTAATGAAACAAAATGTTATTACTGTGGAAGAGAATTTACAAAAAATTATAAAAATGGCAAAGGTAGATATCTTGATAAGGTAAAAGATCATGATCATCTAAATGGATTATATAGAGGTGCAGCACATAATTCTTGTAATCTTAATGCTAATAAATTTAAATATAACTTTGTTCCTTTATATTTCTATAATGGTTCTAAATATGATTTCCATCTAGTAATGAAAGATCTATTTTCATCTGAAAAATTACAACAACAACAAATAAATGTACTATATAAAACAGAGGAAGAATATTTTTCAATGCAATTAGGTTGTATTAGAATTTTAGATGCATTTAGATTTTTTACTCCTTATTCATTAGATGTTATGGGAAAAACTTAGAAATCTGAACAATGTAAAATATTAAATAAATATAATTTCAAACCTTTAAAAGGAATATTTCCGTATGAATATTTAACCTGTGGCTCACAGTCGAAGACTGATATAGCTGGAGATAAAACCTGTGGTTCACAGTCGAAGACTGATTTTAATTCTGTGAATAAAATTATGGAAGAAAAACAACTTCCTCCAATAAATAAATTTAAATCAACATTAAAACAATCAAAATTATCTGACGAAGACTATGCAGAAGCTGAAAAAAATTGGAGAGAGTTAAATTGTAAAACAATGTATGATTATACAATGAAATATCTACAGATAGATGTATTAATACTAGCTGATCTTTTTGAAAACTTTCGTGATATGTGTTTAGAATATTACGGAATAGATCCATGTTATTGTTATTCTACACCAGGTTTAACATGGTTAGCAGGATTAAAACATACAAATGTTAAACTTAAACATTATAAAGAAAATACATAGGATAAATTATTATTTTTTGAATCTGGAATTAGAGGTGGAGTTTCATCAGTTTTAGGTAATAGATATGTTAAATGTTATAATAAGAAAGTAAATCCACAAGAATATGGAATAATGAAACCTTTATCTCCAGAAGAAAAAGAAAAAATATTAGAAATTTTTCGAACGAAACGAGAAGGAGTAGAACGTGAAAAAGCAATTGATGAATTCATGAGAGAAAACTATTTGTTATATTATGATTTTAATAGCTTATATTCTTCTTGCATGATACAAGAATTGCCAGCAGGTGAAATGTCATGGTGTAATATTCTAGATTATCAAAAAACATATGATGGAAATTATAATCATGGTTATATATATGAAGTTGATTTAGTATACCCTGATGAAATAAATGATAAAACAAAATATTTTCCTTTCTGTCCCGAAAACAAAATTCCTAATATAGAAGATTTTTCAGATTATCAAAAATCTATAATTCCTAAGAAATACAGACCAACAAAAAAACTTATGTTAACACAAAGCAATAAAGGAAAGTATGTTGTTGAAGGAAGAATGCTAGATTGGTATTTAGATCATGGAATATTCTCACCAAAATACATCGAAAACTATTTTATCAAAAATCTAGGTGGTTAAAAAATTATATAGAGTTCAATATTGAAAAACGCAAAATAGCTAAAAGAAATAAAGATGATTTTGGAAACGTGTTCTTCAAATTAATGAATAATGCATTTTATGGTAAGACTTTAGAAAATGTGCGTAATAGACAAAATATTGAAATAGTTTATGATAAAGATAGGTTTCAAAATTTAACAAGGAAACCTACATATAAAAGAACTACTAGATTTAGTGATGAACTATGTGCTGTACATTTACGTCGAATCAGCGTAAAACATGATAAGTTTAATTTCATTGGTTTCACTATATTAGAATTAGCTAAACTATTTATGTATAGATTTATATATGATTATTTAGCACCTGCTTATGGCAGAATTTATAAATTACACTTTACAGATACCGATTCTGTTTTCTTAGAATTAACAATACCGTATAATTCTACACTTGATGAAGAAATTAATAAAATAAAAGATATCATTCATCCTTCTGATTTATGTAAAGTAAAAGATGAATTAGAAGGAAATGAAGATTTCATAACAGAAGCTATATTTTTAAAATCTAAATGTTACTGTTATGATACAACTAATAATATTAAAACACATAAAACATTAAAAGGAATTTCAAAGGCATCAGTGGCTAATCAAATAACATTTCAAGATTATAAAAATGCATTATTTAATAATGAAATAAAAACAGCATGTAATTATAGACTTAATTCAAAAAAACATAACATGTATTTAAAAGAAGAACACAAATTAGCATTAGATCCATTTGATGATAAAAGAAAAATTTTACCTGATGGAATAACTACTGAACATTTTTAATTTTCTAATTTCTAAGATAGACAAATTTCATATATACATAAAATAAAAAAATATTATAACACTATATTTGTATATTTTTATCACTCCGCGAAAATATTTTCTATCAACTTTCAGTCAGAGAACAATTGTTCGATAACTCTTTCATGAATTTTTTTATCAATATTAATTGTAATGAAGCCATAATCTTTTGACCAGGCATTATTACACGATTGTTTAAATTCATATTTATTTCTTACACATAAATCTCTTAACAAATCACTTAAGTTTCTTGCATTTATTTCAAATAGTATAAATATATTTGCATTCTTTCTAATAACACTTCCGTCTAATGAATACATACTTTGTGTTAAATAAAATACACTACAGTTATTATGTCTACCTCTTGTGAAATAATTTCTCTGAACTGACAGATTTCTATCATTAACACAATCATCAAAAATTACACAATGTTTCATTGTTTTATCTAGGTTACTAGGATCTTGCATATTACCACTATCATCTATTAATTGTATCTTTATATGGTTATTTTTATTAGATTCTACTAACTGATTATTTTTTGCTGCTTCTTCACACCACGAACTTATTTCTTCTTCATCTTCAGATTTTTCATATTCTTTGAATAATGAAGCAATTGCTGTTTTTTTAAGATTATTTTCAAATCCATATTTTAAAAATTGATAGACGGGTTGTTCTGCCGTTGTTGTATAAATTATAAGATTGTTATAATCCAAAAAATTTGGAGTCGTTAAAATTTTAAATAATAGATATGTTTTTCCACATCCTGATCTTCGACAAATAACTGACAAAACTTTATTAGATAAATTTGGATGATGATTAAATTTAAGTTTTTTTTTATTTAATGGAGGTAGTTCACTCATTTTTTAATAAAAAAATTTATTTTTATTTTTTTTTATTTTTTGTTTCTAAAGAAGAAGAAAATTAAACTTCTCTAGCTTCGCGTGGGAGTTTATACCTCCCGAACCAAAAGATCTATCATAATCTCTTCACCTCCAAAATTTATTTCTTGTCCTTTTTCATCAGTGATTCTAATGCCAATGTTGTTAATAGTTTTTCTTGTAATAGGAAAATATATTAATGTTTGAGGAATTACATTTAATCTATAACCAATGGGTACAGTATAAGCTGGAAAACTGAATATTAAATTTGATAATTTACCATTTATATATCCTCCTTCAATAATGTCACAATGTACAACAATTGAATTTATTTCAGTTATTTTTGGAATCTTCTCACCTAAATGATAACCTTGACTATAGGTTTGTTTATTAAATCCTAATAGCTTTGACAATGATCTATCATGATTAAAATCAACTTGATGATTTTCGTCTAAAGTAAGAGAAAATTTATTAACTGCCGGTTCAACTGCAAAATGTAATTGTTTCTTATCTTTAAATGATATACCTAAATGTCTCTTAATTTCATTTGATATTGATTCAACTTCGTAAGAACCAGGAAGAAAAGTTAGTATTTTCCATGTTTTGCCTTTATCAGTAGAATATCTAAATTGATCATTCACATCTTTGATAACGTTTTGAATAGTGTTAAATGTAGAGAAACTAGTCAATGCAATTTGATAATTTTTATTTTGTTCCAAATGTAGAATGGGTTCTAAATTACAAGTGTGTGATGAAGTAGTTGTTATAATTTTTAACGTCGTACTAAATTTTGATGAACCCAAAATCTCTGTTAGATTTTCTAAATGATTATTAATTTTGTCTAAATCTGCTGAACACATTTTTAAACTAAAAAATTAAATAAATATTTTTTTATGAAATATTTTTTTATAAAAAATTAAAAACAACAACATATTTCAGCTACGGGCGAAGCCCTGGAGGACATCAGAGATGTCCGGTTATACTTTTATAATCCTCTTCATTTAGAATCTTCTTTTCTAACAGTCTTTTCAATATAGCATGAATTTCATTGAAACTAGAATTATGTCCTTCTTTTATTGCAGATATTAAAATATTTAATCTATTTAGTAATTCTTGTGGATCATCTGGTAAAAACATAGTTGTTTCTGTTTTCTGTTTTTCAGATAAACCTTTCCCTACTTTAACTCCCGATGATAATAAATTTTCTAATTGTTTATAACGTCTAAGAGAATTTACTGCACCAACTCTGTCTAACATAGCTTTATATTTTATGAGATCTTCTACAGCATAATTATTTAAATCTGCTCCTCTTAAAAGATTAACAAAATTTCTATCTAAATTAAAAGGAGATTTATCTGGTGAAAAAATTAAACCTCGAAAAGGTCGTGGAAATATTTCTTTTTGACCGAGATAAAATCTAGGTATTGTTTTTCCATCTATAAATGAAATAGAATGTTCAAATTGCATAGATTTTGGTAATTTCTTATTAATGTTTGATTCTAGTAATCCATAGTCATCTAATATAGTTTTGTGCTCTGGATCTGTTATATCAATTTGTTTATCATTATTTGTAAGTTCTTTTTCAAGAGTTTTAAATGGTTTCATAGTTTTTTCAAAATCAGTTTTTATTTGCTCGGTTTGCTGCATTTTTTCAAACATATCAGATTGAATACCAGCTTTTATCATTCTATGTTGAAGATGATTTTCTTTCATAATATTTCTTTGTTTTATTAACTCTTCTAATTGTTTTATTCTTTTAAAATTATCAGCTCTAATTTTATCCATTTTTAAAATATAATATTTGAATTTTGTGGTAACATTGGAATACAGCAAAAACATTTTACTGAACAAATTATTTTTTTATTGCTTTGTTGTTTGACATCTTTTCGTTTAAAGTTTTCTCTTTTTAAGTTTTGTTTGATAAAGTTTTGTTTAATAAAGTTTTGCTTAAATTTTCGCTTAAAGTTTTTAGCTCTTCTAAAAAAATTTTATCATTTTCTTCATTAGAAATTTTAGCATCACTAGAAATTTTACCATCCTGTCTATTCTTATCATCAACTTTTTCGGACTGTAATTGAAATGATATTTGATTTACTTCATTAGCTATTTGATCAAATTTTTCAATCTCATCTAACGTAATAACATTATCATCACATACTCTTTGAAAGTAGTAATGTAGTTTATCATAGACTTCTTTAATATGTAAATGCTTAGTTTTTAATGATTTTCGTTTCTTAGTTATCAAAGATTTATCTAACATTGTAACAAGTGAAGTTGCAAAAACACCCGTACCTGTTAAAGCTGTAGCAACTACTGGAATTACTAAAACACCTGAAGATATAACAATTGTTAAAGCACCTAAACTTATTGTTAAGAATATGCCAATTCCTTGTGTTACATTCTTAACTTTACTCCATCTCTTTCTTAATTTTTTATAATGCTTTAATCTTAATAATAATTGAGATTCCTTATCTTTCATATAGCGTACTCTATCTTTGTGTTTTTCTTTGTTCATTTTTTCAATGTTCATTTTTTCAATGTCCATTAAAGTAGAACTACGTTCATATGATAACGAAGGATATATTCTTGCGGTTTCTTCCATTTCTGAAGTTCCTTCCACTTTTGTTTCTTCCATTTTTAAAGAAATATTATTAGTCACATGATATATTTTAAAAACCTGAAAGATGGATAAAATTCATGAATTTGAAATTCTCAACTTTTATGATTTTCGGTGTCCTGGAACGGTCATGATTTTGGCGGGGGTGAAAATTGTAATTCTCAAATTTTGAGATTCTTAACTTTTATGATTTTCGGTGTCCTGGAACGGTCATGATTTTGGGGGTGAAAATTGTAATTCTCAAATTTGAGATTCTTAACTTTTATGATTTTCGGTGTCCTGGAACGGTCATGATTTTAAGGGTGAAAATTGTAATTCTCAAATTTGAGATTTTGAAAAATTTGAAAATTGGGTATTTTTAAAAACGCCCAAATTTGTGAATTTAGGTCTTCATAACCTGAAAAAGGGTTCAAATTCATGAATTTATGTCGTTTTTAAAAAGTACCATTTTTGAAAAAATGGTACTTTTTGAATGGACTAAATTCATGTATTTAGGTCTTAAAAACCTGAAAAAGGGTTCAAATTCATGAATTTATGTCGTTTTTAAAGATACTATTTTTTTGAATTTTAGGTGTCCTGGAACGGTCTTTTGCCCATTACTCATTATTACTACTCTACGATTGAACCAGCTGAACTTGACAGCACGAGTTCGACAGTTGGGCTTTGCATATGAATAGAACGCCTTTGTCCGCCAACCTGCTCCTGCAGAATGCGCGCGCCAGGAATCGCAAGATCAAAGTTTTGACGGCTGATGCATGAAAATAAAAAACAATTAGTGCAGAATTTTATTCGTGTTTTGAAGCATGGCATCACCAGAAATTATACATATTCGAAATTTGTCAGAAGTATGCATCACTTTTTATGGCAAAGTTTTCAAACAGGTTCGAGGCCTTCTGATGGTAGGCAATTGCAACCCTTTACTAGCGGATTTGTTCCTAGCACGTCGTGAATTTGTTTTTAACAAGTCTTTGTTAGCAGAAGAGAAATTATGGTTAGTAAGGTTGTTGTCAAGTGCATCTCGCTATATGAATGACATTTGTTTTATAAACTTTCGTCGTTTTAAAAATAATAAATATATCCTGGTGACCTCAAGGCCGAAAGAAGTGGTGATAATGATAGTGTCAATATTGAAATCAACACTGTTTTAGATTGTTTGCACACGTCAGGATACCATAAAGTTGACTATTTTCCTTTTCCTGTGGTATTGTTAGCCTTTCTAGAGCCTCATCCCCTTAGAGATGGGAATTCATATTCGCCAGCCAAATAATTAAAATTTTTCGCATTTTCAACACGTTTTTGAAAGAACACAAAAGATTGTTAAAAATCTTGTTAGCAGAGATTATTTTGTTAAATATCTACGTCGTGGATGGTGCCACACTTGTGTATAAACATATGGAGTTGTTGCAAAACTTTGCAATCTTTTTAATGGCTTTTCGATCGTTGTGCTTAATAGGTGTCACTGCGTCCGGTCTTCTACAGCGGGGGTCCGCCAATCAGGGTGTACAGGAAATTAAAGGACCTGAAATGCAAAGCTGGTTGACTTTTCCTGCTGACAAACTTAAAATGTGCCTGACCGCGGTTCCCATTGTTCAATGATAGCTTTCAATTTATGTTTTGATAGAAAATTTAGATTTTGCCTTGTTTACCTGTCGGAACGCTTGAAAATGCGTCAATCTTTATTGTGAAATTATTTATGAAGCGGTCTTCATAAAATTGAAGCATATTTTATTTTACTTTTGAGCTTACCAGTATTGCTATGCAAAACATCCACATTCTTGTCACGACTGCACAAAGGTCGTGTTATAAGGAGTTCTCAGAAAAAACGAATGCCCAAAATGGCTTACTGACAAACATTCTAAGAGAAAATATCAAAAATTCGTGACTATCGAGAAGAAGCGTTTTATTTTGATGCGCAGTATTATGGCAATCAAAGTGAGAGGATCGCTAACGATATACGCAAGGAAATTGAAAAGACAATCTTTCATCTAAAAGCATTTTTTCACGAGAACTTTGTGCTCGGATGAGGTCAAGGATATCGTCCCTCTTGCCAACAAACCCATGATAACCTATAAGTTGAATTGTGCTTGCGGAGCAAGTTACGTAGGCAAGAGTGAACATGGTCTTTCACAGCGTCAACCCGAACATATTCCCAAATGGTTGTTCTCCTATAATGGAAGACCGAAATCTAGGAAGGCTCCTCAATCAGCGATAACTCGACATTTATGCACTTACCAGTATTGTCATGACATTTCACATGAGCAATTTCAGAATACGACCTTTCTTAACGTTTAGAATTTGCTGAATTTGGAAATGATTTTCTACTTCCAATTTACATGTGACTTAACCCACTTAAATTCTTTATGAGACTAGCTTAGTGAGTTGTTGTTAGTATCATTGATCTACTTACAAGTAATTCGTTACTGAGTGTTTATGACTGACCTATTTCTAACCTCTGATTAGTTTTGATCAGATGTTCTTCAGTGCCCTTGTTAAGGCAAATTTCAACACGATGAATTGATTGTCATCCCACATGCTTGCATGATCTTTGGAACAATTTGAACGGTGTCTTGTAATCTTCATTTCATGTTACCCCTTCACTCCGTCATCTGGAATTCTTCTATGCAACTTTGATGATGTTTCACCCACACATTGACTATTAAAGCAGAAAGATCAAAACTTTTCTGAATCAAATCTTTCTTCAAGTAAAAATAGATAGATATTTTACATTTTTTAAATGTCTCACTAGAAACCCATCGTGATCGACCCGACAAAGTATATTTTGCTACATGCTTATGTGAACGGAGAGAAAATCCCGCCGGCCATCAATTACATAAATTTCTCTTGTAGTTTTCTCGATATATTGTAGAAAATTTTACAATACATAAATGACGTTTATGGGTGTCAGAAACATATTTTCAATATCCTGTATGAGCATCATGAAGGCTTGTTGCTAAAGTCGTCCAAAATTTCCATTGAAATTGAAAGTACAACTCACAAGTAATCCAACAGCTTAACCAGGGAAAACCCGGTCTAAAAATAATGGTAGAAAGTCATTGATACTTTCCAAATTGCTTTTTTGCGCACTCTGACTTCAACAAAAATAAAGTGACATTGTGAAATTTGAAAATTTTAAGGGACACCTTGGGCAAGGGTCAGTGTGAAATCCCGGAAATTTCAATGGAAGAAGAATGTATTGATGCTCTTCAAAATTGCCTATTTATGCATTGCTGCTTCAGTTAATTGATATTTCGTGAATAAAGCGACAAAACTTGCCATCATACAATTTCCACCTCTTGTTATTGATTTATTCCGAAAATACATGTACTACTCATAAATTACCCAAAAATCTGCGCATATCAGCATCAGTATGGTTTAGCAATGAAGAAAGTTGTAGAAGCAGTCACGGCCTTTCATGAAACAACTTAATTCAAGATACTCACTAAATTGTAATGTAAATCATCCCTTGGTCACTTAATATTGAGCTGTTTGAATTCTTATGCTGTGACGCAGTAGGCCTACTTGCAATGTGAATGTCAATCTGACCTTTACTTTTTTGAAAATAGTATGTACCGCTTCTAAATTGCTTTTGCATCAATAATTCATAAATACAAGGAAATTACATTTTTAACTTGAATATGCAATTTTGCCTGCTATGACAAGAATCATTTTTTCTACCACCATAACCCAAGGCGTCACAGGGAGCCCACCAATATTTAGGAACCTCTCCTGAAGCAACGATCCGGTGCATAAAGTTCTACTTTAGAATATTGTCGGGCTACATGGTAAATCTAGCTTCACGAAATGGTATATACATGTAACATAAAAATAATCAACTTCCTCAAAGGCAAACTGTAGAACGAATCGAAATTTAATGCACACATTTTCTTTACGATCTGGATGAGGTGAATCAAAAGTTCATTCAAAAAGGTGAGGAACAAAAAAAATTCCAAAATATCATCGTTTTTGACGAAAGTTTTGCCCTTGAGCATCATTTTTATGTGGCTTTCCGGGGTTAATCATGGATTTCAAAAAATGCCTACGGAAGTGCTTAGAAAGCTGCCAATAAATATATTTAGACAAATATTTAGTCTAGCATTTGTGAACCAGATGTTTACGCATGTGAATCCAAATAAGACATTTTAAAAGCAAAACATCCTCAATCTAAACCAAATCTGACACCTATAGCTCCACACCAAATGCGACTTTTCCAAGCCTGGTATGATATTTGACACGGGATATCTAAATGCAGCTTTTATGATCATGCCGACACAAAATCAGTCAATGATTATTCAGACACTGCATTTAAGAAGCGAATGCTCACTTTAAGTGTCAGATTAAGCGATACCGTAGACCAGTGGTGGGCAGCGCGTGGCCCGCCATCACTTCTCATATCTAAAGTGGCCCGCGGACATTATTTGAATCGATGATCTGAAAATGACTCACTCCGACTTCGACCTTTGAGAGGTGCATCTAACGGTGAGGGATCCTCTTTCGAATTAGCAAAACCATTAATTAACAACTAAATCAGCAATCTGATGGCACAAAAAACAAAAATTCACATTCGAATCATCCAACCATGCTCCTTTGGTAATGAATATCAAAACCAAATGGTCATCACCTGCGCGAGTTTATGCTAAGTCACATAGTAGGCCTATTCGATGCCCTGCTGAGCATGTTTCTCTACGTAATAAACCACGCCTCAATGAACATAAAAAGAAGCTATATTAATCAAACCAATCCAACCGCAAGATTTTGACAGATGTTTTCAAATGTTCTAGCCGAATTTCATTTGCATACTACACTAATATACATGTATATTTCGTAAACTACCATTCTAAACTACCACGACTACCATTTCTGGAGCCCATGCACGGATTTTAGAAGCTGTATATATTTGGGTGACATATGTGCACATATGTGGCCTACATGTAGCATGATCAATAATTGTAGCAAAATCAATTTTATCTTGTGCGGCTTTCAGGCGCATAGTTGCAGTGCACTTGCAGACCGTTGTTTTTCGATGAAATTAGGTAATGTCGGTCAAATCATCAAAAAAGGCAAATTACCGTTTGATTACACTAAAGAAAAGCTTGCATGATTTATTATGGGCATATTCGCTCTTCAATACTCACATGAATTATGATTTCTTAATATTAAACACTTTAGTTGTGTACAATATTGCTATATACATTTACATGCAAAATTTTGTGATGCAATACGAATATATACGTGCAGTACAGCAGCCTAGAATGTACACTTAAAAGTGCGGAATAAAATAATGTTGAGCCTACACTACTGCTTTTTAAAATTGGTGGCCCGCTATTCCAATTCGGTTGCCCACCACTGCCGTAGACCTACGTATGTTCACTGCCGACAGAGAGCTCCTCATGGATCCCTTTCAGAATGACAATTAAAACTGGATGGGACATTCCCATAGCAATCATGCTTATTCAGGAGAACTTTAATGAAGTCAATTTTTTACTCAATTACCGGTCTTAGGTCGATTACAAATGGCCCATTTTACATATTCTCTTTAAATGTTTGAAAGTTTTTAATAGTGTTCGGCACGAGCACTCGAATTTAGTTTGCCTACTCGTCTGCACGAAATTGCTTCAGTAAATATTTCAGTAGTCGAGTACTCGTCATCAATACGAACAAATGATACTTTCATTTGAATAATGCACCAATTTTCTGTAAGTGAAAACAAGATTTTCTGTAGTTTTTTTAATTTTGTCCTGTGCATCAAAAACGTCAATTGCAGGTTAGGATCGATAGATCAACACACCAGAGTTTAGTTTGAAACTCGAATTTAGCGGTTAATAGAATAGCAAGCATACTGCAGTTGGGCTTCAAGTAGCGCACTCTTACATGACACTATTCATCCCGCAAATCTCATTGTTCAGGGTTGCACTTGAATATCGCCCTCAGCTTAGCACGACGCATCAAGTCAGCATGCATGTGTCTTTTATTAAAATTTGTTCCAGGCAGCAGTGCGACATTGACAGGAAATTCCAATTATCTCAATGAGTCAATAGTTGTAGGTGAAAGCTTTAAATTGTCCAAATGCAAGCGCCTCTAAATCAGCTCGAAGATCAAATAATGATTTCATTACGTTATAGAAAATGGCATGGATTTTCCTATACTATATGAATGATAATTGGTCCATATGAATGAATGCGATGAATGATGCAGAAAAACTCAATTTTGAAATATTACATTTTAGTCATGATTTAATAGTATGTGCTGTTTGTGTCTAGAGTGGTCTACTATCATAGTGCTAGATAAAAGGCTAGTAGGAATGTAACCATAAAATAGTCTCGCATATCATTGGATACAAGTGTATAGTATTAGCATAAATAGATATGCATTCACCTATTATTCGAGTAGTCGATCACTATTATCAAGTAATCAATTAATACTCGAATTCTATTTACTCGAGTATTCCAAGCACTAGTTTTTAAGCACTAGACTCGACGGGAATAAGGTCTGCTGGACGACCTCCTTAGTGGTCCATGACATTGTACTATGCGGACAGGATTTCGGTCTTGCTGTGAAAAACATATGCAAGTAAAGTAATAGCCAATGACAGGAAGTTCAGAATAATTTCTTCGCTTATTTCTGACTACGTGTTTAAACTAAGTCAGATACTTTAATTTTTGTCGGGGGAGTGTTTTGGTTGCGTTTTTGAGGAGTTGCTATTTTGGATGAACAAAATATTTTGTTATAATAGATTAAGTTTAATTAAAACGTCTTGAAACGTTTTGAAAAATACATGCATTTGACCGATGCATTTATTCAATACATATTTCAAGCTGAATATTCATCATGAAGGAATGGCAATTGCGTGTAAGTTCACCATGTAATATTTCATAATCAATTTCAGAATTTCAGCGTAAAATAGTCAAAATTTGTATTTGGTTTGGAATTATTTCATCTGATTTGTATTCCATTCACACTGCCATATCAATGACACATTTGCATTTATCATGTTACATTTGAATGAACAAGTGTTCACATTAGTATGACTGTGTCGTATGCAATGACACATTTGGATTTGATAAAGTTTACTTTTGGTATAAAATCCTATGTTAAATGAACGTGCAACAAAAAGGCTTGCGAATGTCATAACATCGATTAAGGCAATCTGTTGTAAAAGCCGATTCTGAGGCTGATCTTTTGATTAATAGGTTCGTCATCTGCAGAAAACAGTGACAAATGATGGAGTATGATGTGTAGACTGATTCAAAACAATGGCACATGCAGGAACCTACTTAGTGGGCAAAAAGAAATTTTTAATACCTTGCAGAGATAGGAAAAATGGTCGTGCGTCGCTTGCGGATTGATGTGAATTCCTTCAAAATGCTCCGATCGCCACGATTCCTTCAGATTCGAAGAATTCAATCCATTGCGCAAAAGTTTTCTCGATATGGTTGGACCGAAAAGTTGGCAGGCGCACGAAAAAACGTTCACAAACTTCTCTGTAGAACTTGACATCGACTGTGTCTCTTCGCTGTGCGATCCGGTTGATAACAGTCACTGAAACTTTGCACAAGTTGGCGTGTTTAATGTTGAACTGGCTGCTTATTGTTCGATTGCTATGGTATTTAGTCAGGAGATTGTGCCATTTCATTTGCGTTACATGTTCCAATGTTTCCTTTCTAGTCAAACAGAAGAAGAGACGACATGTCTAATTCTGTGCTCCAAACACTGAGATGTAAATTGTCTTCTACACAACAAACAATTACGAAGAATTTGATTACTTGCAACCTATTATAAGTAGCAGAATAGGCCAATTGAAATATCAGACGAGAAATAAAATTGTCTTCGAATGTAATTACCAGAGACAGAATTAGGCACATGCAGGAACTTAGTAAGTGGGCATAACAGAATTCTCAATGCTTTACTGACATCGGAAAAAGTCTTCCGTCACTTGCGGATTGCTGTAAATTCCTTCAAAATTCTTCGATTTCCCCACGATTATTTCAGATTCGAAGAATTCAGGTCATTGTGACGAAGTTTTCTCGATAATGCTAGTCCGTCAGATTATTTGCTTAGACGTCGGCCGGCTTGCCAAAATTGGTTGAAATGTTATAGGTGGCACACACGCAAAGTCACTTAAGCTGGTTGCTAATTCACTCACAGATCATTGTTTGAGAGTATAGACAGTGTGCGGTGCGCGTCATGTTTCTTCATTATAGCATAGGAGATGCGACTCATCCTTTCCAGCAAAGATAGATCCGAGATAGATAAATGGAGTGCTCAGTTTTCAGAATTTGACATGAAATCAGATGTTGTAGCATTTCAAGTCATAGAGTGAGTGCATTAGGTAGAGTAGCAAATCAGCACTAATTATAGCCCCAATGAGTATACAGTTTCGATTTTATTAAATGAACTCGAGGTGAACACAGTTGGGCATTGTTACATTGTTGATTTTTGCAGTTTTGAAGAAATTATCACCGAATTGACTGATCATGATAGTAATGCAGAAGGGATGATGGTATATTACAGATCATCCATGTCATGACAGCCTTGGAGGGGTAATGTTTGTTAAATTGACAATTCGGTAGGTTGATTACTTTGATGCTCAACCTCAAGAGTATTTTTTAAAGCGTGATCATATCACAAGCAGCCTGCCACTGAAAGAAAAATATGAATCAAGGAGAACGATCATAATCAACTTTAAAAAATGCAAATGGGTTCACCATGCTAGTTAGAAACAAAAAGTAAAACATAAATTTAGTGAATCATAAAATCTTCTCGATGAAAATTGAATGAAAAGCTTTGAAATTTGAGCCAGGAAAGAATTTTTCATGAAGACTTGCATTATAATGCGGTTCATGAAATCCCCTTAATAATCAGTTGAATTTCTGTTTAATTAAGATGCTTGTTAGTAAATGTTCATTCCTTTTGATATCCAACATGTTCTATACTACTTATATATTTGGTTCACGTCAATAGTATATAAACACAAGAATATTTGCAAAATTCAGCTTCTTGAAAAGTGATTAAATATCTTTTTAGACCATAGGAACGCAATCTCCGAAAAAAATTGAATCATTTGACATAAAAGTGTTCACTGTATATAGATGTTTTTTTGAGTCGACAAACTACTAACTATATACTTACTCTGCTCTATGCTTCAACTCATGAGACTAGAAATTGATATCGCAGCTACAAATTTTCACGGAATTACAAAAACAGTTTGCTTTATTCAACGAGTGTGAGCAATGTGTGATGCAATCAGACTCTGTGAGCTTCATCCGACGAGAGCAAATTGCAGTGATAAATTGAAGTGTTGCTATTTTAAAGGAATAGACTATTGAAGGGTTTATTTTAGGACATTTTCCAAATTCCGTGAGTAAAAATCCGAAAATATTTCATAAATAACCAATTTTATTGGTTTTATATATATATATATATATACTATGCTGGCCAGAAGTTTAAAACAATTGTAAATTTTGTAATTTGGCTTGTTGGGAAGAACATGTGACTATATGACTACATGCTATATTTTTCATTTCTATAGAGGCAAAACGGCTACATTTATGATTGAATGAAAGTATATAGCCTGCAATAAAAAGATGCATCCATCGTATTTCAATTGTGTCAAACTTTTGACCAGCATAGTTATATATATATATATATATATATATATATAAATATCGGTATATGGATACAAATATACAAAGCTCGGCAGGCACTTTGTTTTTGTTAGCAAAGAACATACTGGTCTTAAAAGTCTGGAAGACGGGGCGAATTTTGACATTGGGAGAAATAATTTTGTTGATATCTTTTATTTGCTTTCTTAAAATAGTTCCTCCTTCAGCAATGAAGGGGAAGCTCCAATTAATGGTGCGTTTTTCATGTTTCGCCTCAATTTCTTTGCGAATGCGAATTATCTCATTATTCTTGTAGCCAATTTTTTTGAAAAACATTAGTGATAGCACTGGCAGATTTGTGATAATTGCTGATATTAGAATTTATTTTCAAAGCGCGACTGAATAGTGATCTCATGGCAGCCAGTCAATATCGCTTTGGATAATATTCCGAATTAGGGGTATAAATACCGGTGTTAGTGTCTTTAAAGTACCAGGTAGTGTCGAAGGTTTTTTCATCATTTTTCGAAACTACGGTATCCAGGAAACTAAGACCACCATCGACTTCCTCTTCGTAAGTAAAGTCGATCTGAGGATGCAATTAATTAAAAAAGTCATGAAAAGCAGAAATATCAGCATTTATCTCAAATATGTAAAATATATCGTCAACATACCGTTTGTAAAACACAGGGCCAGAACCGACATAATTTTTCAATTGCTTTTCAAGAATGTCCATGGCAAATGCAGCCATCGTTGGAAGAGACATGAACCCATAGACATCCGATCTACTTGAACGTACAATTCTTCATTGAAAGAGAAAAGGATACTGATAGATGCTAACTTCAGTAGCTCTCGCAAGGCCAGTTTTCCGATTGGGATTTCATCTTCAGAAATGATCGATGCAATATGCTTGATGGTATCATCGACAGGTATGCTGGTGAACAGACTTTTACGTCGAAACTGATTATTTTACGATTTTTGGAAATTTGATCTTTGATGAGATCAGCGAACTCGAAGGTGTCTTTCACCACAAACTCTTGAAAGAAGAGGCTTCAGAATGCTATCCAACCATTTGGGTAGGTTGGACGAATAAGCATCGATCATATGTAAAATAGGACGGTAGGGAGGGTCACTCCCATTCTTATGAATTTTAGGCAGACCGTAGAGTCTCGCTGGCTGGGAACCGACTGGCTTAATGACTTTGAAAATCGTGTCGGAAATCAGGCTCTTACTTTTCATTTGAGTGAGTTTTCATATAAACCTATCCTCTTCGAGCATGAACGGATTCTTTCTTGAGCGAGCGCAGGAAGATTATTTTTTGAATTTGGATTGATCTTGAAGAAGATTTTCCACCTTTGACACAGGAAGTGCGTTTGTCAATTACAGCGCCGTTTCCCTTGTCAAATTTGCTAACATATAGATGTATACCATATAGATATAGATGTTAACATATAGATTGTTACATATAGATGACATTTTTTTCGCACCAATGCAAATGAGGAGTGAATTTTTAGCCTTATCAGGAAAAACCGGACACAGAGCAGATCATCATTAATCATCATTATGCGCAAAGACTGTTCAAGCAATCCTTTTTTGAACAACCGACACTTTCTCCATGACCACCTACATTCTGTGTCTGATCGCACTCAAAGACTCATACTGCCACATATTGAAACAACACTTAGACTGAATTCGTTCTTCTTCTTAAGTGCCATGTTATACAATACTTCTCTGGTTTCGTCCGAACAATCATGACCTTTTTACCTTGTTACTTTCTGACTTTATTTTCTAAAATTGCTTGATATTCATGCTACATTACTACCTCACTAAGTGTTCTGTAAACTCTGGGGCACGAAATTTCGCTTGAATTAAATACGAAATTTTAACCACATCAATTCTAACCAACACAATGTACGAGCAGGCACGAAGTTCATAGTGCCGAGTTCGTGCCCATTGATTTTTCCGTCGATTTCATTGGATAAACAAATATTTGGTTTGGTGCCTATTAGTGCCTAGTGCCTCCTCTGTAGGGCACTAACTTAGGTACGAAGCCGAAATTTCGTGCCAGTTAGCGCCTAGTTAGTGGCTTTCTAGTGGCTCGAGGCACCAGTAGGCGGCACTAGGCACTAATAGGCACCAAACCAAATATTTGTTTATCCAATGAAATCGACGGAAAAATCAATGGGCACGAACTCGACACTATGAACTTCGTGCCTACTCGTGCCTTGTGTTGGTTAGAATTGATGCCTAAATTTCGTACCTAATTCAAGCGAGATTTCGTGCCCCAGAGTTTACAGTGTAGTTTACAGTGTGTGTGAACCTCCGCTATTCTTATTGGAGGTGCCAGAATTTTAAGCTGTTTTCCAAATATGCGCTATTCATCCATCCATCATTATTATCACCCCCAATTTAAACAGTTTCCTAATTTGCTGAAACCAAAAAAGCCTTGCTGAAGGACGCTAAAAGTGCTACATGGGAGAATAATAAAGAACACAAAAAATGACATTTATTCACCATGATTATGCGGATATTTTTTGGAAAGCGAAGTTTTACCTTGGTTTTCGTGGTTACAGCACGTCAGTGGTCCGTCGGTGAGTGGTGAAATATGACTGCGTAATAATATTCTTAGATCTAATTAGAAACTACAAATAATATATGCAGAAAGTTGTTGATTGAAGAAGGAGAACAATGCGCCAGGGCAAAGTCAACTAAAGTATTAAATTTATTCGAAATTGATCATTTTCGCGTAATAGCTTTATAGGTATGTGTAATATATAGCTAGAAATGCTTTGCCCGACATCATGTTCTACATAATAAAAGCGACAACGCAAAACAAATAATAGCTTTATCAATCCGAACCGCATGGCAAAAAATTATTGAAATTGTTTTGGGGATTAGACCACAAGGAATCATTACGAAACAAGTGAATAGTCTTAGTTATAAAATCTACAAAATCACAAGCCAAATTCATCAAATGTGAGAGCACTCGCATTCGGCCTTACAGACCTTGACAGGTAAGCATGTATAGGCCTATTTGATCGCGGATGCATTCGGGGTTTGCTCATCGACATGCATTCGTGCTGTCCACGTTTTAATACATAAATGACTGTTTTCCCATTGGCCTTCGCTGTACCTCCTCATGAAATCAGCTTATTCATTCACTGCCCGCGACGCATGCAGACAGTGGTGCCCATCACCGCTGACGTCATCGCAAACATCAGACAAGCGGATATCTCCTAAGGCAGATCATTGCAGAGTGCCGGATACGGACAGAAGTGAAAGCTGATGTAGAAACTTGCTTTTAAGACAATAAAATCAAAATCGAGTTTTGCCTGTAGTACGGTACTGGCCATAAGTTTAGAGACACCCGTGGAATTTTCCCAAAATTTAATTTTCAATATTTAAAAGTACAAATTTCCAAAAATAATCGATTTATTTCCATGAAAAGTAAATCTAGAGTGTCACTAGAAGGCTTAAGTACACTGTGAGCTCACACTGTGAGTACACTGAATGACTTCCTTGATTTCGAATAACTTGTGCTATTCTGTTGGGCATTGAATCAACTAACTTTTGGCACAGGTCACTGTCAATCTCTCGGCACCACACATGTATGATTGCGTCCTTCACCTCTTTGATGTTCTGTGGACTCTTAGCAGCAACCTTCTTTTTCATAATAGTCCACAGATTCTCGATTGCGTTCAAGTCAGGCGAATTGCCTGGCCTATCGAGAATTTGGATTTGCTTGTCCCGAAGTTGTTGCAGGACTTGCAAACTTCTCATATTCTCAAGGGTAACATCGATTTCTATATTGCAATCATTCAAATCATCATAGCTACAGTAGAAGTACAACTGAATGGTGTTCTACGTCACTATGTCATGGTATGTTGCTCTGCATTGTACATAGATATCCATCATTTGAAGTTTTGAATATATCGCTTTGTTAGTCGAAATGTGCATATTCTTTTCATTTCTGCGCTACTATGGGTCGTAAACGAGAAATACCGTCTGATATTCGTGCTCAAGCAAGGATTTTGAGCGAGGAAGGATATTCTGTGAGGAAAATTGCTCTACGCCTTATGTGCTCACCATCTGCAATCGGTAAAATTCTACAACGTTTCAAATCTACAGGCTCGTGTGAAATTCGCAAAAGATCAGGAAGACCCAGGGAAGTCTCTAAATCAGACAGTGCCTTGCTAAAAAGGATTGTGATGAAAGATCCTGCCATTACTTCAACTGATTTACGTCGCACAAATTCCTTTTTGAAAGACATTTCCTTGCGCACAATACGTCGTTGACTCGCATAAGACCGCAATCTTCGAACAAGGAAGGCTCGGAAACGCTCATTTCTCACAAAGACAATGCGATCCAGGCGACTGACATGGTGCAAACTGCATAGAAGCTGGTCTGTTGAGCAATGGAGGAAAGTGATGTTCTCGGATGAGAGCAACTTCCTGCAATTCCGTTGTTACAAAACTTTTATTTGACATCCACTTGGATCTTCAAGCACCGACCCTCGCTACTGTCAACCAACAATGAAGCACCCACCTTCGATGATGGTATTGGCCAGCTTCTCATCCCGCGGCCGTGGAGGATTGTACTTCCTAGAAAAGGGAACTAGCATGAATGGTTCACGTTATCAAAAGGTGTTAGAGGAACATCCATGAATGCACGACGTTTATGCATGACTCGGCACCTTGCCATAAATCCAAGGGTGTCACAAAGTGGCTTCAAGACAAGCAAATCCAAGTTCTCGATTGGCCAGGCAATTCGCCTGACTTGAACGCAATCGAGAATCTGTGGACTATTATGAAAAAGAAGGTTGCTGCTAAGAGTCCACAGAACATCAAAGAGGTGAAGGACGCAATCATACATGTGTGGTGCCGAGAGATTGACAGTGACCTGTGCCAAAAGTTAGTTGATTCAATGCCCAACAGAATAGCACAAGTTATTCGAAATCAAGGAAGTCATTCAGTGTACTCACAGTGTGAGCTCACAGTGTACTTAAGCCTTCTAGTGACACTCTAGATTTACTTTTCATGGAAATAAATCGATTATTTTTGGAAATTTGTACTTTTAAATATTGAAAATTAAATTTTGGGAAAATTCCACGGGTGTCTCTAAACTTATGGCCAGTACTGTACACCTTTAAAATGCATTCTGTACTTACTTTTTTTCCTTTCTTTGTGCGCATTGTTTCTTTTTCCTGTTGATCTATCGCGTCTGATGGTTTATTTTCCGTCCCTAGTCTATGCGACCACCAGCTTCTACGGGCGGCAAATGTAGTTAATTTGCAGTTTCACACTGGTTATGAGATTGTTGACGCTAAATTAATATAGCTGTTCACATAGATCAAATTGTGAGATCTTCATTAAAGTACGAGTATCTATATAACTAAGAATCGACAATCTTGTATTATTCAGCTTTCATCAATGATGTAAGTTCAGTAATTAAATGTTAACTTTCATCCTCAGTTGAAAAATGGGAACAGACTTGAAAAGCTACCATTTCATCTAATATCAGGAATCATCGGCAGTCCTAGTTCACATTACTCAACATCGACACAACTCCCTATTTAGAGTTGCAACCATACCCGGGTAGATTCGAGATATTCAATTAGCAAGTTAGTGAAATTTCGACGAGAACTCATTAAATATCACTTTAAATACACCGCTGACAAACAGCCTAAGTAAGTGCGCATGCGATTAATCCATTGTGTGGCAAAGGCCTATGGTCTGGAAGCACAGTATCAAAATGAAAAAAATGTCTATTAGTTTTTCAGCATGAAGGGTTTCATGAATGAATGAATTCATGAATGCAATAGGCTGGAGTTCTGAAAAATTTTGAAAATCGATTCACCCATGTACATGTACTATTTCCCAGGAATGAACGTCAAAATACCAAGTATAGCTCATACGTGTACTGTAATTGCAAATCAATTCAATTAGAATAGGGCTATGTGGCTGTAGCAATTGGTTATTGCATGCAATTCCTGAATAATTGACACAAATTTGATGTAGGCCTACGCTGTAATTCGCTGGATACGAAAATTACATACAAACATATACCAAAATCACTACAGAGATCTGGTATGTTTTTCATACGAAATCTCATTTACTTTCGTATTTGATTGGTATGTAGCGATGCGAACTATTCTATCTGTGATTGGCTGTTTTACACTGAAATACGAGTTGTTGATGTTTTATATACGACACCCGATGCAAATTCATCCTCATTCGTATGCCTTTGGTATGTAGAGCTGTAAGACTCATAGCAAAAATGTATATTACATACACCGTCAAATAACTTTTTTCAGTAATACCAGTCGAGAATATTTCTTTTTGATAGTGTGATATTTAACTAGATTAGATTTATTGTGAGGTTTATGTTCCACGAGTATGTTGTCGTTGCTACTTGTATAGCAACTTAAACACGACGCATAGTTAACTCTACTTGTTGATTAATATCAATTCATTCAGTCGATATCTTTTGTGCAATCAAGTTGACTCATATACGCTCGTATATCTCAAACATGATTATTTTTGTGTTCATGAATTATAATGTGTTTTTACTAGTATTTCGGATTGATAATGTGCATAATTTCAAAAGTATATGATGCATAATTGTTGATGGTTGAATACTTATTGATTATTTATGAAATGCCTTAGACTTATGTGTATGTCTAACTCAGTATTGAAAGTATGACTCTTGAATGTCATCATTTTTATTATTATTATTATAAAATAAATTCATAATGTCTTTAGCGAATTCTCTGACCTCTGTGGATTTTTTCGATCCGAGAATCTCCTTTCATGAACATGCCAACCTGTGTTTGACTTTTACTTAATATTTTCTGTTAAACCTGATCATACGTTTTATCTATATTTTATCACCTTTATCCTAATATCCTAATGTTTGTCATATTTTTCGTCATAATGACTGTAATTGGCGCCAGCTGTAGTCATTTATTGAATAAATACAAATAAACACAAAAAATACAAATTATCTCACTGCTTACAGAACAGTAGTAACATTAGTGTGACCTTTATTGACAAAAGGCCTTAAATCAACATGCTTTGGACATGATTGATGCTTTCTTTTAACATTGTGATGGTATGCATCCTTCGTATGTGATTGGTATTGAGCGATTTACAGTGTACCTGTAATCTCGACTCTAGAAATCTACAGATTTGGAAAATTTTGAGCTCGATATTTCTGGATTTAATTCACTATACCAAAAATGGACATTCACATTGAAATACTGCTATCTTTCAATTAAAGCAGTTCTCAAAGACGGATCCATTGTCGCTTTAGGTAACTGTTGTAACTCAAAAAGGTTGATGTGTTCTCAAATCTATTTCATGATTATGTACAAAAAGTCTTCAGCTGGTCTCAATCTTTTGTAAATTGAAACCGGCTGAAGATTTTTGTCTACATCAGCGGTGCCCAACCCGCGGGCCGCATGCAGCCGTTTTGGTCAGATGCTGCGGTCCTTCACCTCGACTCTCACTAACAGTAGCGTGCAAAATCCACATTATCCATTTGGAGGGAGCACATTGTTCCAAACTAGTATTGTCCTCGGTTGTTGGATAATGCCATGAAGACAGTGGCTGCACTCGGCTCTATTTATTGCTGTGCGCAGCTGTTCTCCAGCATGATGTTCACGAAGCCAAAGTGTAGGGCTCTGCTCAGAGATTATCATTTGAATGACGTGTTGTTGCTTTCTGTTTCATCTGCTGCACCGGATATTCCTTCTCTTAGTGGGCAAAAGCAGCATCAAGTTTTACACTGATTGATTTCATATTGTAAATTGTGTTTTCATAGTAATAATTGTATTTTTAAAAAATTCTTAGACGTGGCCGGTTTAGCTTGCTTCAAAAGGTTGATCACCGGTGTACATCATCATCATCATCAAATAGATTTGAGAAGAATTCAACCTTTTGAACAGCAGCAATTGAAATATTGTTAATGAATCATAACGCTGATGTCATTTGCTCATCCATTTAGTTTTATTATGATGCACCTATCCATGAAAGGCATGGAGTTTCATTTTGTATTTATTTCATTTTATCTCGTGTAAACTGAAATTAACTGTGTGATCATAACTGCTGCCTAACACTTTGATTTAGCGCAGAATTCATCTTCAACTTTGGATCGAAACCAACAAATGGTTTGAATGTTTGAATGGAGTCAACAAAGCGCTCACTTCGCCTGTGAATAATCAGTTTGACTGCAGCTTGAAATTCTTGTCCAGCATGAAATTGAATGAGCGGAGATTCTCGAATCCATCGTGGTTGAATCTCACAGGCTCAATAAACATATCGCCTAGCAGCATATTCTCAATGAAGAAACTATTGTGCACATTTACACATCATCAGTCCTTGAATCGAAAAGCAATTTTCATCCCCTTCGAAAATATTCTGGACATGGATGTGAAGTTTGCGAACGGAAGCACATTAAATCCTTACGAAGAGGAAAGTGTTGTCAGAATAGGATAAGGATATTTAATTTTGTTAATCAAATTAAAGCCGAAAATTAACTTTTTCTTGTAACATCTTCCGTGATCTCATTTAGAATGTTGTTTAAACTAAGACATCGAATTAAAGACTTTTGCTCAATCGGAAAACAGCTATTCAACTGATGTAAAATGCCACATGTTGCAATCATTCTCATTCATATCACCAAAATGAAAAGTTTCAATCAAAATTGCTGTATTGTAGCAATTTTGCTTAACCACGTAACCAAAGCATTAATCAGAGCAGCATTACCATTGATATCTGCAAACATAACATACAGCTCTATCTATGATACATTATGTCATTTATTTTCTGATCAGAAAGTATTACATAGATAATTGAAAACAAACATAGATATAAAGTTTTACTTTATGCCATCTGGTTAACTTTTTTATACATGGAGATCACTTTATTGCCCATGGAGGATTAGGCCTACTTTATGATTCATGGAAAAACGTAGAAAAATATAAGTATAACTGCTATACACGTATATATAAGTATAAATATATATATATATATATTTGTAATTTATGTCCATGTAGACTTTGATATTTATGATTTATCATGGAGTATTTGCTCTAAAGTGAACTGCTGGCATACTTGCGCACCTCCCCCAGGTGATGAAAATATTTGATAAAATCGTCCCATTGATTATCATATGATTTTGACGACTTTATTGGATTAACAATTTGCATAATTTCCTCTGCTGTTGTCATCTTTAGTTCAGTACTCAATGAGAATGCAAATTGTTCAGATACAGACATTGCATTCAAAATTCAAATATTACTTAATTATTATATCATTCTATTTCATGTATAACTCTATGTAGCATTTTCAGAAAATAAAACTACATATGCGGTTTTCGTAAAGCTATTTATAACACTCGTCAACTTTCTATGACTCTTTCGCTGACGCCATAGAAGTAGATAATAGATCATTTCTATGGCTGGCGCTCACTCATCATAGAAAGCTGACCTCGTGTTATAAAGTGACGCTTTACGAAAACCACATTAATAGTTATTAATGCATAAAAATGAAAGCTAAGGGATACGTTTGCCTATCCTCATGTGAGAATTGCTTTTGGCCATCTAGAAGCTATTCTTCACATGTCATCCCACTCCTTTACTATCAAAGTAAAGATGAGCGTCAGGTCGGGTTTCTTGAATTTTGAAACCCAGCTCACACTAAAAGCCAACTTGAACCTGAGGTCGGTTTTTCTCGGGTTTATGATAAAAGCGGTACTCCTACTCGAACCCGACCCCAACCCGTACTTTCGGATTCGGGTCTCAGGTAGGTTCACTCATCTTTATTTAAAATGGTGTCATTTGTACGATGAAGCTCATCACTTTCTTCCACGCATTGTTGTCAGAGATCGACCACAAACAGTCTTGCTTGTTGAGAAAATATGCCTTGACTATTGCGCATAATTGGAAATAGGTTTGAAAGAAAGTTAAGTTCTTTATTGTTATAATATCCAAATCGTACAAGAAGTCAATATATTTCGACTATTTACACCATAGTCATTACCAAGAAAAGACTGAGACAAGCAAAGTTCCTGGTTGGACTACACACAAAAGATTTAAAGTTTGATGTAGGAATCATAGAATTAACACCACACTGACTTTAAGATATCTGGCAGCAGATGTACTGCTAACCCATCTCTCCTCAACCTCCCATCCAAAAATTCGTTGTGAAATGTACAGAAATTGCATGTATAGAAATTCTTTCGTAGGAATTTCTAATTATCTCAATTCTTAATTATCGCAGTAATTTATAATAATCAAGTAATAAATTAACTTGATGATGGCTATAGTGTAAATAGTCGAAATACATTGACTTCCTCTACGATTGAGATATTATAAAAATAGGTAACTTGACTCTCTTTCAAACCTATTTTCAGTCTTGCTTGTGGTTCAGGTATGCATGAAAAGGCCATTTCTCCCTTATGGTCTATTTCTCTACACTGCGGTGACCCATTTCACCTGCCCCTGTGGCCATTTTTCCTCCTATAGCAACATTTGATTCATGGGCCTATTGTGGGAAATCTACTTGATATCTACACACTAGAACGATGCTATACCGGGTAGACGTTAATGATTTCACAAAGAATAATTACACGAAATTTTATGTAGACATCTTTTGAAATTGGTCAACAGGAGGGAAAAAATTGAAAAGTAGAAAATCATGGGTCATTTCTCCCCCGTTCTCCTATAAACTTTAAATTGCAAAAAATCGATCTTATTGAATGAAGGTTCATAGTGCAAGCACTTTCGGCAGTCTTGGCGATTTCGCAATGAAACTTTTTTACAGAATGAAGCTTTCAAGAATGAAAAATGTAACTTAAGCCAAGTGTCACAGAAGTAGATTTAATGTCATCTTTCTTGCATTTCTCATATGTCAGAGAACTGACAATCACAGACATTAAGATTGACCACCCCTAATTCGTCAGATCATTTCATAAAATGATGGAAAACTTAAGCGAATTAAATGCCATACTACAAGTATTAAAGAAGTATTTAATTTTTTGGAGAATAGAACTCGACTTCAAAATGCACAAGATCAAAGTCCGGAGGAAACAATGGCTTGCGTATTGGTGCACTGTCCTGTGGAGATAGAACTATCACCTTCCCGCGCATTGATTGTCAAATACTTCGTTAAACCTGAATACGACCTGGTGAGTACGACGTAGGATACTCTGTCGATGAAGCTAATTGTTAGAAAATCGTCTTCTGCACCTTACTCGAACTGGATAGCTATACAAGAATTTGGCCACCAATTTCGTCACGTATTTCTGCCGTGTAGTTTGTTACCGCACAAAGTCTCCTGTTCATGACTACTATTTGTGGCGGCAGCTCTATCTTTTCATACTGACAACTTCCACCTGCCTCCTGAAATACTGTATCTGTTGACAGCTGAACTTGTCTCACGATTGTCCCGCATAGTTATAATCACTCAGACTGTGCAATATAATAAAAAATATATAAAAATGTCTGCATAAAATACATGAAGTATACAATAATAATAAATAATATGAATATAAATTATATATGTATTATATAATAATATTATATTAATAGATTTTATATAGGCCTATAATATATATATATATATATTAAATTACATTAATATTATTCTTTATCAATAATTACATACATATATATACATATTTATTTATATATATATATATATATATATATATAATTGCCATATTCTTTTAGAGCTAATTTGCAGTGATTGCTTCTAAAATGCAATCATAGCAAACGGACGAGTGATAGGTTTAAGTGTACAAGAGTGTTGAAAATTGTAGTCAGCAAGTAATAGACCTAGGCTCCTTTCAAGAGAAAAGCAAAAACGAATAAATTTTGCAAAGCAATCTCATCATCTTCGGAATCAATTTGTCACGAAATAGAAATTGAACAAAATATACAACAATATAAGCGACGGACAAAAATATCGTCGGATGTCATCCATATATTAAATCAATCTAAATAATTTATCTATACAGTACTTTGTCAAAAGATCAACACCAGTCCAACAATGTAATGAGGATAATTTGCAGAGATCGATGTATGCATGGATATGATTTCATGGAGTTCTCTCATCAAGATTTTGATGGGTCAAATTGACCCAGTAAGCCTTACAGTTGTATAGATACCGGAAACTTTCATTATGACTTGCCGGACTTGACTATTTTTGGCGTCAAAATATACACTTTCAATACCTCCCTCGCCACGTTTAGAAAAGGGGCAAGATCCAGCATCATCTTAAGGATAAGTCATTGAACAAACTCTCAAACTGTTCATTAGCTTAAGAACGATCTTTAGAGGTCTAGTCTGTACTCAATGTGATATTTTATCATATTAAATGGCTATTCTGATTTCAATTGACGGGTAGCATTAAAAATGTGCTGCACTATTTACATACATGTACAGGGTGTCCTAAAAGAAACGCACAATTGTGCATTAATATTTCCAATTTAACAATTTGCTAAGTTAATAACGCTATTGTTACCTATTATTATAAGCATGACAGCATGATTTAGAAGTATATCTGTTGTGGACTCAAATCGGTCGATGTACCGACTTCAATACATTATGATAAATATATTGATGCAAGTATAGTATATACATATCTATACATGCCGAGATCCCAAAAGAAAAAAATTCAAGAGGTGAGAACAAAATCTGACTTAAATCATTGTGAGAACTGCAAACGTGTTCTTTATACAATAGGGCATACTGCACTGGTCCCGGCAATGCTTTAAATCAGTTTTTGTTCTCACCTCTTGAAGCTATGCACATATGTATTGTTAAGAATCTTTGATGAATAATGTGTAAAATGCGTTCAAGCTATAGAGCAAAAAATTGCTGTTCTTCCACATTGGCTCGCGGATTACATGCATCGCTTATCAGAATCGTGGAAATCGAGTCGAGTTGTTCATCTTTTAAAAATAAGTGGTGAAAATAAGAACACTGTAGAAAGTTTAGGATTAAGGTTGCATGGTCACCACTTTGGGGTTATTTAATAATTCGCTTTAATCTCTTTGTAAACACAGTTTCATTTCAACATTCCAATTAGAATTGATATGAAAAAGGTTATATAGAGAGAATCGTCTCGTTCTGCTAATTTTAGAGACTTACAATTTTAATATGAATAATTGGGCGTTTCTAGAAAGAAGCATCTCTTTAGAAATATGTAATTGCAACCACAATTTATGCATTGTGAATGACATGTGTGCTTGATATACTCACTGTATTATTTCATGTTATTAATTGTAGACCCTTCATTGCGGCAATGCTTCGCACGCTTTAGCTGTGCACAGCGTCGCCTGTTAGTGTTAGTCTTCTATCGAAGCATCAATATATTTTTTCAGAGACAACTTATTTCGTCAACAACGATCAGAATCCTAATATTCCATTATACAGACTATCTCGACGCATTCGAAAACCTTTGGTTCGGAATAACATGTGTTCAATGTATCCAAAATCCATCGATCAGGAATCGGAGTCCTGTGCCATTAGGATCCAATTCTTATTCATCTCATCCACGAGAAGATATCCAGTATCACTCAATAGAGGCGCAAAAGAGAAGATTATTTTCCAATCGCCTGTACGGTGCACACTTTTGAGAGGAAGGAAGATCAGATGTAATAGAGGCAAAAAAGCTAAAAGTCTTTATCCCAACCCGTAACATCGTCAGGAGGGATTTCGGTGTCAGGAGGATAATCGTCAAAGTTACTGACATCCACAGAGGATTCGATCTGAAAGGAAAAGATGGAGCATTCAATTCCAAGTGTATTCTCTCCTCCTGCTTATTTACGTATGTATAGGTAATGGGTATACTTAAATACCAAAGAAAAGACAGTAGAGGATGTCGTTGACAAAAGGTATCTGCACTAGATCACTAGATCAACATGGTAAAATGTGCATGCAATTCAAATCTACATGTACCTGCCAATGTTATGTGTGAATGCAACACAACCATGATACTAACCTTTTGAACGCAAGCAAGACACGAGCACGAAATCGTCATGAACCCGATAGTATTCGTGTCGGGCTCGTATTCAGTGTAGAGAAACATCGTACCTGTGTAGTCAGGCATGGGATGAAACTCTGTACTTGTATAATGCTGTTCTCTAAAATTAAGCCTATAGGTAGGGGACATACTATAGACAACGTAATCTAAAGTGAAGACCATGCTGGCAATCTACAGGGCTCATGTAAAAGCACCCTACCCTGCCTCTGATTCCCAAGTATCTTAGTTTCGGTAGTCAATAAACCTGCAAAAATTCTGCACAGCAATGCATGCCGTAAAACTTCTATTTGAACGGCACCTCTAATATAACGGCAGTCTAGAGGAGGAGTTGAAAATTTGAATGGCACCCTCTAATTGAATGTCACCTCTAATTAAACGGCAGTGCGGGGAAAGGTTTGAAAAATAGAGCGGCATGCCATTCAAATAGAGGTTTTACGGTATATTAGAATGAGTGCCTGAACTTAGAACATAAATTTGCTTGAAAGTGAGTTGTACCATGTGGGAAAGTGTGGAAAAAATAACGCATTATGCCGCTACATGGGAGAAATATTTGTATTTTTTATCTGTTTCTAATCATGATTTCGAAGGCCGTTATTGCAAGTGCAATCCATTCACGGGATGTTTTAGGCGTTTGTAACTAACACCGGCATGATGCGGGGATACAACGAAGTAATTATACTACACAGCTACACAGGAAACGTCTGGCAATACAAATCACTTGATATTCGAGTGCTTATAAGTTTTTGTTAGCTATTCCATAAACAGGGTTCATTTGACCATGTGATTACATGAAAGTTATCATTTCAGCATTTAAAAATCTGATTTCCAATGAAAAGGCTCACAAAACGAGATTTATCATTTATAAAAGTTTAACTGAATCGCAATTACAGCTGAAGTCATGATTGCCTCGGATCAGAGATTCTAGCATCAATTGTCTCATCTGAACCAAGGACAACTTGATCTGAACAAAATCAACTTTGTTTAATTCTTCTTGCAAAAACACCAAATTCATCAACGAGCGCTTTCGTCCGTTCTGTTTCATGTTGAACAAGGAAGTGAATAAAAAATATGTGGCATGACGATGTTAGTACTAAATATCAATAGTCAGTTAGTCAACAATGTCGATGACGCATTGGATCGCTTCAAGACTGATTACGTCCTCGTAAGCTATTGTCCATCTATGAATCATTTTGCGTCAAACGGTTCGCACCCGACCTCTGTGTTCAGAATGATATCTTGTTCACTTTACGTCTGCATTGGTAACTCACTGACGATTGATCTTTTGTACTAACATCGTCATGCCACATATTCGTTATTCACTTCTGTGTTCAACAAGAAAAAGAACGGACGAAACCGCTCGTTGATGAATTTGATGTTTTTGTTTATTTATGAATTAAGTAAGGGATCAAATTTCATTCTTTTTGCGTAGTTGGACTTATTTTTCGAATACTACTCCCATAAATAACCTACTACAGGACGTTTCTATGAAAATTAAAATAAACTTATTTTCAGAGAGTATATTGAGATCGTCATTTTTCAGGAAAAAGAAGCCGCATGTCAATTGTTACATTCGTCCAAAATTGAGTATCTTCAAAGTTCATAAAATTAAAATTTTTCAAGAGTCCCTTTCAAAGCTTCCATTGCGAATCAATTATATCAGTTTGAATCACCATCGATTAGTTTCAGCATTTTATTTCAGCGAATCATGGGACCTTGTGGCTCGAGGACAGTCCACTTCATTTCTACTACTAAAATGTCAAACTATTGGCTTCACTTTCACTTTAAATTGCCCTAACTCAGAAGCTGTGTCAAATTGATTGTGACCATTTTCATTGACAACAAAGGTCTGTCGTAATATATTGAATATCTAGAGAATGACAACGATTAAATTAATAAAAGACATCAACACCCTTGATTACCCGAACTAGGAATCGAACCGAAGTTCGCGGTGGAGACCAGCTCTCATCTTCACTAGGCAACGCTGACGGCACAAAAGTAATGCAAGTGAAAGCAGAAGTCATCTCTAAGTGATATCGCGATAAGAGCTAGAGATGACTTCTGCCTTCACTCGTATTCCTTTTGTGTCGTCAGCGTGGCATAGTGAAGAAGGTGCGAGCTCCTCCCCACCGCGAACTTCGGTTCGATTCCTATGTCCGGCGAGTGCGGTCGGGAATCAAGGGTGTTGGTATCTTTTATTGACTTAAAAATATTCAACCATTTTCAGCATAAGTGAGATGGCGCAGTGCAAGAAGTTGATGAGAAAGAAGGAGATACATGTATTTTCCACTTACACGAATTCGAATACGTTTCCTCATTTCCTTACTATATCTTCTGCACTGCTTGCTCTACTGACATGAGACTCTTCAGTAACAAAAATTGGGTTGTTTATTTCGAAATGCAAGAAAATGGTTACCCGGTTCAAATGTGTAATTTTAACCATACGTTTCAGTCTTTCCCTATGAGCGCATCTGTTGCTATGGGGATTGCCACGATGTGTACATCCGCAGTCTATGACACCTGGTTGGATGTACAGGAAGTCTATCATCGGTTTCTCGCGGCATTCAAATTGAGAATCGTCTTTTTATTTCGCCAAGAGAATAAATTATTGCATATTTTTTCTTCTTTTCTCATTGACTGGTGACAAGTTTCCGTCAAAAGTAAAGTAGCTAAGCATTTGATGATTTTCTAATTATAATGCGGGAGGAATTTCTATAATTTTCCACACCAAATATTTTATTTTTTGTCTTTGAAAATTTGAAAGTAAGTGAATCAAGGCATTTCTCGGCGATCCTACATAATGGTGATCCAGAGCTTTGTAAGAATGAATAGATATGTGGACACAAATTCCTATTTATTGAAATGTTAACGAGTTTTCCTGAAAAAACTTGATTTCGAATAAAAAGTCATCAATTCTGATCATCCACATGTAACACTCTTCACTTGAAGGATAAGCGAGTAAGGAAAGAGTGTAGAAGAAATATTAAAACGGTGTCTAAGGTGGAAGAATTGTGAGCGTTAAGTTAAAAATGTCTTGTCTACAATACTATTTTTCATTAATGATATACAGTAGTACATACAAATGATTTATAAAGGGAGAAGATAAACACTGCAGACTGAATCTAACAAAGCTAAAATACAGTTTGCTGGTAGTACTGGCAAAACAGGATAGTGCAGTCAAAATAGAAAATAAAAAGGGATATCGATATTTTATAGGCCCATGTAATTTGTTTACTTCTATACGGAGCTTTCATTATTATTATGAAAATGCCTGCCGGTGTCAAGTACATGACACATCGGTTTCTTGGGATTACATTTTTTAGAGAATTGGAATCTTAGATTAAATATCGTAATGAAGATGAGCTAGTATCTAGCGCTTCTTTTTCTTGAGAGCTTGAGAGAATGTGCCTCAATGTACACATCTATTGGTCAAATTTAATAACGAAACTGGGAGCCAAAGTCTGAAGGATCGACGTCCTTCTCAGTGTGCTTATCAGCTGGGCCTTCCTTCAGGCCATCATTAAAAGTAAAAAATGAAAGCGTCTTACTTGTTGTTGATGAGGATTGAACAGGAGGTGAAATTTTGAAGCACATTGAGAGAATTCTTTTCAGCATGGTTTCCCAAGAACATAATTTAGCATGAATAGTAATAAATGTCATAATCCCTTGCTGCTAAAAATTTCAATGATAAAATTTCGTGTAATAGTTTATAGTCAGCTGCCTCGTCAGACACAAAATTGTGATAGAACAAATAATTTCTGTACTATCAAATGAAGTCAGCATAAATTGTATTCAAAACGACGCCGAAAATCCCCATCCAATTTGCGTGAGCACACATTAAATAACACGGTCTTTGAATGACGTTCATTAACAAGAAATCCTATCATAATGCGCGGCGCTCAGACAATGTTTACTGTTTAGAACTTGTAGGCAGGTCAATCGTGTAGAGAAACACGTAGAGTAATCGGTTCTCATTCCAAGTCGCATTCCTACGAAATTGTATCAAAATAACATGTAGATTAAGCTTGCATAAATAAAAATGCCGCTTCCACATTTACAGAATGAGATAGTGATCGTGTGAGATACATCACAATCCACAAACTAATTCAAAGATAAAAATTGACAGGGAAGTCAGCAGTTTTTTGTTTTGAAAGTGTGTTCACTTAATGATTTTTACAGTGGTTTCTTGAAAATGTCACATATTTGTTACCACCTTTTTTATATCAGAAGTGAGTATGAGATGGCAATGACGACTGTACACATCAAGGGACGTATGCGGAGATTTACGGGCGTGTATGCGGAAAGGGGATCAAGGAAAGTGCGGACGTGTCCGCAAACTTAAGGACTCACATCCCGGATATATAGGCGTAGCGAATAATGCTGAGTTGGCTAAGAGCTGTCGGAAGAATGCATTCCTGAATAAAGCAGCAGTTTCAATGCGATGAACATGAAGCTGTGAATTCATGAATTATCCACAGTTCAATGAAGATGCCCCACACCTATCCACTTATAGTAGTCATTGAAATCTCCATACTGATACAGACTTGACTTGAGACAGGCGATGACTGACTGAATACAAGTCTAGGACCTACATTTGCTTTTTTTCGTCATCAAGTAGATTTGAATGGAGCTTTTAGTAAATCCTTGGTAATCTGATTCCTCGTTGTTAACCATCACATTTTTGTACATTCGATTAATTTGAATAACTTTGTTATTCAAATAGAATGAATCGCTGTCGAAATGCACAAAAATATAACTTCATACCAAGAAATTAGAAGAGCAAAGATTTGATAAAACGTTGCGTTCTCATCTATACAGTTGATTACGAAGTCATAGAAAGCAATTATACAGATGAATGATTATGCAACATTGACTGACATTTATACATTCGTTTAAACGTTGGTGGATGTTGGATGTTATTCAGCTATTGATATTAGAACATGCACATGCTGCACAAGTTTTGAATTATCAATGCCTTACTGGAACAAATATACAAATCGCTCATTGCTGCAAATTCCTTCAAAATACTTGGCTCGCCGCGATTCCTTCTGATTTAAAGAATTCAGATCATTGTGCAAATTATTCTGGATAATGTTAGTCCCTCAGACTCTTTGTTTAGAAGTTGGCAGGCGTGAGAAAATGAATTCATCTAGTGAGTTCACCTGAATACAGTCAGCGATGTGTTACCAAAGTTCTAATATGGTAGGAACTCTTTGAACTCCATACCAACTTTTAATTCTACAAGAACTGATCATAGCAGGGATTGACCTTGTCGGTACGTGTTACAATCAGTTGCAAAGAATTCCTTCCGAAGCGGATCATTGAGTTGAAACTCAATGACGCACTTCTGCAACTGAAATCCCGACAATTCTCACAAAAATGTCAGTTGTTGTTTTGAACACTTGCTGCCATCTGTTTCTCTTCTAGTGCCATCTCTCTTAACCTGAGCTGGTGTCCAGCACATGTAGAGGTCACAATAAGGCATGCCAATTCCCCACGGAAGACACTTAAACCAAGTGCGTAAGGCAGATTCGTCTCAAAGTCAATTTGCGACTGTCTGTTTGTATTAGCAAAATGAATGACGAATGGCTATTACTCATTAGCTTGACTTCATTCACGAAAGAAATGAATTAAGACTCAAGAAAGGAAATTATTGGTCAATGAACTTCCGCTTTCAATATGCTTCGATATATCTGAAAATTCAAGATTTAGATAACATAATGTCAATTTTCAATGATTAAAAGAAAAATCTAAGCTGCAGATTTTCTTTTCTGATTTTTAAAAAGATTTCATTACATTGTTTCCATTTATTGCATTGTTATCAACTAAAAGTACAATTGAATCAAGACATCACTAGCTGTAAAAATCGAATTTCAAATTTAGAATGAGAAGGACTTACAGTCAGCCTATAGCTGGAAATCCTTGTTCAATTTTTATTGTCACTGAATTATGTCACAACTAATAGAGAGAAAAACAGCCAACTAAACGTAAATTAGTACTAACTAGTGAAACGTTTTTATGCCGCACCCTGTATACCGAGCAAAATGACATGCCATGATTGGGCCTGTGTGGTTATAATCGCGATTCAAGTGTGATTGTGCTGATTCAACTTGCGCTACCAATAATCGCTTGGAATTTAAGTTCAATCATTACTTGCCACTTGAGGCAATATCATTTTGTACTAAACGTGTAACCGTTTCTTATAAATTACGCCAGCTTCATTGGACCTCCAAGGTACAAAGTTTCGATATTAGATTACATCATTTCCAGTTTACGTTTCCTTATTAACTGATAATTCGGCCTACTTTTAATTTTTCGTCAGTAAATTGCGACTTAGGTCAAATATTCGCTAGTACCCCACGTGTGTCATTTTTGTTGCGGTTAAATTTTTGTCATTAAGTTATGCTTCAGTTCCTTCAAAGTTTACCCTTCGTCATTGGCTGACGGTTAGCATTAACTTTTCGCCATTAACTGCTAGCGTTTGCGGATGGTTAGAGTCTCGATTAGATTTCACAAACTATTTTAGCTTGGCATGAACTTGCACTCATAGTCTAAGTTTTGACATTAGTTTGCGCTGGATTATGTTTCTCAACAAAATTATGCATTCTATCATACTTTCGATGTTGGCTCACGCCTGCGGCTAACGTTTCGTCATTAACGTGCAGTCACCCTTTGCATTTCGCCAATAATCACGTTTACTGCTAAATTTTCGCTATTAGTCTACGCTTGCGCTTCACCACTAACTCTCGCCTACAGTCAAACTTTCAAGATGAGCAAGCTGCAGACAATGTATGCATCATTGAATGGTTCACTCGGTAAGTAAACGACCTATTTTCAGAGCTAATGGGCCAGTATGGAATACCAAACGATTGGCAATTAAATTACTCCTTTGGAGTAATCAGTGGCGAAGATGAAAATGGAAAGTATTGGCAAATACGGAATTATCGACAATATTCCAGAACAGGCCTACTCATTCTTGTGCGCAAACGTGCACAATATGCTTATTATATTTCAAGTCATCTATTCACCTAACAGAAGCTGATATTGAAGAATGGGACACTAGGCCACACACAGAGTTGGAACCGGACTGGGCTGTACCTGGGCCTGTAAATGGGAAACTCGCACGGGCATGAGACCGACGGGCTGGGCTTGGGCCTCAAAAGTAGGCCCGGTTCCAACCCTGACCACACCATATATTCGTAAATGACAGCATGGATGAGAAATCCATGTCATCCCATGTGCTACAGGTGGCAGTGAGAGTCTGAATCATTGTGAAGAAATTCTAATTTTCCATTACATGACAGCTTGAGAACTTACGTGTGGAATGATGGGTGGAGTAAGGCTGTGGTGTCGAAGGCCGTCCCAATTGAAGCCTTCAAACCACACATGTTTCTGCACTTCCCGAATTCCGCCTTTACCATAACCGATCCGTTCTGTTGGATTGTCCCTGAAGAAACAAGAGAATACTTTGTAAATTCATTTGATGAATAATGAAATCACTGCTAACGCAATCACCAAGATGGTGTTAAAGAACCTTCTGCAGCATGTTTTCATAAAATACTCGTAAATAATCGTCATCCCGAGGCGACAATCTATCCATTTCAATCCGAATAAAAGGGGAAAACATCATTGATATGGAAGCAATAGTCATTAAAACCTTTTGTGACATGTGTTTTGGACTTATGTTATGCATGTTTAAATAACCAAATTTAATCGTTTAGAATTATCAAGAAGTCGACAATCAAAGTCCCTTGATAGGCTTATATCTAATTTCTCAATCACTGATAGTAACTCACACAGGATATAGGAGGGAAGAGATCGTAAAATCCAATCAAGCAGAGGTGAAACGAAAATCAATGTCCTAGATTCTAAAATGTACGATACTGCAATACACAGTTTTCTCTACAAATCGATGCACTTCAATATTTCATTATTGATCATTAAAACTGAATGCAATACAAACATAGAGTGGGTAACTATTGAGAAATGCAATAAAAATGTAAAATTTCAATTTAGATATTTTTTAGACAGACAGTGCCAATTGATGTAGCTAGTTGACTCACATGCTGATATGCTGTCTTGCTACGACTTGAATTCTATTGCATTCTGTCAATAAAAGAAGACAGACAAAAAGTCATCGATATCACTTAGAGATAGTGGCGGGCGCGATTGGATTTTCGCACGACTCAGGGCACTATTAATCGAAAATTTTCTCAAATTCAGCGATTAAAAGTTTGCAGGTAGCCTAGCTTGCATCATTTTGCTTCCAATGAAATTGATAAATTCCATTTAAGTTGAGACTTATGAGACATTGTGGTCATTTCCCAAGCCAATAAAAATAAAATATACCTGTATATGATACGTTGACTTAAATGTAGGCCTACTTTATTTTGATTTTCGTGAATTCGGGTTGGTGAGACACTTTAATAACATCTGAAAATAATATCTTAATCTGAATATGTCTGAGAAAATTGAACTAATTTTTCACTACCCACCAATTATTTCTTCAGCTTTTTAAGCCTTCCCAGTGGGATGTTATATAAATGTATTTACTAAAATATTCTTATTGATATTTTCATTCTCCATTAAAGCTGAAACATTCCCAGAAGAAATAAAAATAATCCCTGCAAGGATTCGAGAGCAATATTGTTTGAATAATAGCGTAGTTAGATTAATTATTCAAATTCTCTCGATGATTAGGTCCATTAAACAATTTTGAAACATAAAGAGTTGAAAGATCCCGGTGGATTTCTTACAATGCTTGAGCTAAAAGATTTTTGTGAAGCATCCATCCGTAATGAAGAACATGGAGATTTAATCAGCGCATCATCCAAAATTCATTTTCAAAGCATTTGCATGAACAGATACCAGCTGACAAACTAGCAGACTACTCTTAAGAAGAATCTACTAAATAGCCCAAGAAATTCCTAAAAAAATATTTGGTGATTCTTGGAAGTCAAGCGGAATCTTTCGGAATGCTTTGTTCAGCAATAATTGACTTTTTGCAGCTAAATTTGTATATTTAGAATTTACTTAAATTAATATGAAGCTCAACGTGAAGAATCTGATTGAGAAAACTGTTGTATTGGCACACAAAGCATATTTTATATCGAAAGAGAATGACAGCTATTATTTCAATACAAGACACCAACAGCCTTGATTTCCCGACCGCACTCGCCTGACCTTGGAATCGAACCGAAGTCCGCGGTGGAGACGAGCTCGCACCTTCTTCACTAGGCCACGCTGACGGTTCAAAAGGAATGTGCGAGCTCGTGCGAGTGAAGACGGTGCGAGCTCGTCTCCACCGCGGACTTCGGTTCGATTCCTAGGTCAGGCGAGTGCGGTCGGGGAATTAAGGGTGTTGGTGTCTTGTATTGACTTAATAGCTGTCATTCTCTTTAGATATACAATGAACTACGACAGACCTTTGTTGTCAAAGCATATTTTCCAAAATAGGGATAAACATGTATGAGATGTGTTATCGTGAGGAGTAACTTTTCGCTTTTTTAATAATTTGTCAATTTTGCACTTACCGGGATTGTGGGGTAAATTAACTCCTGTTTATATACCATAGAGCTCTTAACTGATGCATTCAGTTAGTTATGTGTCAACCTTGATAATGGTTGGTGGTCCGCTGGCCACATTGCAAGTAATGAACTGCAAAAATGTTAGTAGTTCCATGGATTTCACCCAACGACCTTGCTGAATGTTGACTGCGTCATTAACCCTAGAACGCGGGTCCTTAATCAATAAAGTTGTATGTAAGGTTCCGAGATTCTTAATAGTTGACATTCGAAGCATTCGTCCGAACTATGCGTGTACAGATATATTATCTTATACTAATTCCGGAGAAGAGAATAATGCGCATGCGTCTTAAGTTATCATACAGCACAGTTACAAAATTACAAAACTAATGGAAATGCAGTGCAGTCTAAGCCAGAGTTGGAACCGGTCATCGGTACCGGTGTCGGTACTCGCCCGGCACCGGTCAGGCCTCTGTTCCGATTTGATCGGCTTTGTTTTCATGCTTGACGTTTACTTTTAACACAGAAAACAAACATTTTCTGCGAAGAACATCGGATGTATACAACTCATACGTGTACGAGCATGAAAGTTACATGCATTAAATTTCATCATTCAAAGCATTTAATACAAAGCATTAAATTTCATTTTGACGCAATTGACATGTGCAAGCATCTGGGCGACCAGACCTGCAGATTAAGTTTTGTCAATATACATAAGCTAATTCCGCAATTACTACACTGCCCAACACACAGTGTGGCAGACAGGCAGGAGTTCTCGAGTAAGTTATCAATTTTTTTTCTCACTCTACTTATATTTACACAGTCCTTCTTTTTCATTACCTACCATTTGAATATTTTCAACATATACATTTGTGTTTTATTCTTATTTTTCACACTGGCTTGACTTACTGAAGAGTTCGATTTGTGATTTAATTCATTATTAATTGTGTTTCGCCTAAGGTTAGCCTTTGCTTATTTGATGCCATACTTGATATGAATATGTATTTACAGGAATGCGACTACAAGATGCAACTAAGATTCGTAGCCTCTGATATATCAATTGGCATGAAAAGAGATAGATGGAGAAGCATCTGAAAAGAATATTTGCTTTATCTATACAAGAGATCACTCTCAATGTTTTGTTCCTTCGAGAACATACCAAAACGTTAGACTTTGAAAATCTAACCTCAGCCGACCGGTTGCGGATGAGAGTCGATTCAACCAAAAATGCGTAAAAGTGACGAATTAAATTTCAACAGGTGAAACGATAATGGTGTTAAGTTATCAACAGTTTAGAAACTGTCGCTGAGTGTGATCAGGAAGTTGATGAAGTCCTCTCTTACAAGCGGTCTTTATGCGATTAGACTTCGGTGGAAGCCTGCTAATTGTCAACTGCGCCACAAGTGCTGGACTTAAACACGTATGAATTTAAATGCTATGGAATGATCGTGTGCTTTAGAGACACGATTTTGCTTTTTAGAAAACGTCATAAATTCCTTGTGATTCGTAAAGTTGATCTGCACCGAAAAATTTGAACTTACTTCTTAATTTTGATCCACCTGTTCCAATTCATGTAAAAGAATGCGATATTCAATCATTAATTATCTCAAATCAAAGATAAAAATGCATTTTGCTTTGAGATTATTCATTAACGAATTGAGATGCATTATTACCTTGATTTACCTCAATTTAAACGTAGAATTGTCAGAACTATATAGTAAATAAACTAAAAACAGATGTAAATGCTGGATATTTTTGAGGGAATGATTCACTGAATCCTTCCCAATTCCCTATAATGCACCAATATATTGGTATTCATGTGGATTCAGTTTTTAAGAATTAAACCTTGCTGCTTTAATGGTGTTTTCATTCATTTCACTTGAGGTTTCTCCAGTAGCGACCTTCTAAAATTATAGGGCCAAAGTGAAAATTTGTGAAATACAATTTAAAGACAAGACTATTATTGCGTAGAACACTGTGTAACTACTCGAATAAATCATGTCTATATGAATGATGTCAACAACAATAGTTATTCAAAATAAGATTCTATCTAATGTAAAGTCTGTCGATGACATCGTTTCATGACCAATCCGAGATTGAGCTGATCATTAGTCTGCGTTTATCCTTGAAGTTGGCTATGAAACATTTTGGTCATATCAATAGCTACTTAGCCTAGGTGGAGAGCATTGAGCATGTCAATGATGATAAAATAACTGTAGGTGACAATTGTGATATCTTAGGGCACCATGAGTGGTACATTGTACTGTAGAAGCCGCATCCGTCAGGAACTATTTATAAATGAGACGGAAGTTTCTTTTTCAGATTTGGAGGTCAAGGATTATTGCTAGGAGTCGAGTGTTAAGGTTTAATACACCAAAAACTCGATTGTAGACCATGAAGCACAACCACAAGGTAATGGGACCAGTATAATACACGCCGTTTTATAGCTTCCGAAAATCCGCTTGGGGCGAATTGTAGTACGTACACGTACATGACATGTAGCAATCAGTCATTAGTATCAAGATTATCATAAGATAAAGCTTTTTAAGGTTTGTAGACCATGTACCACCTTCTTAATCCCCAGATTCAACATGCAACTCAAATATATAGAAACAAACATAGAGTAGGGATATATAGGTAGAGTGTCGACTCAAAAAAGTATCTGTATACAGTGAAAATTTTCCTATGAAAAGATTCAGTTTTTTGCGGAGATCACGTTCCCGTGGTCCAAAACATTATTTGAACAGTTTTAAAAAAGTCAAAATTTTGCAAATTTATATACTACCGAGATGACGCCCCTATATAAGTAGTATGAAACAAGTTGGATATCAAATGAAATGAATATTTACTAATAAGCATCCTAACTAAGTGGAAATTAAGCTGATTGTCAAGGGAATTTCATGATCCGTATTAAAATGTAAGTCTTCATGAAAAAGTCGAGATCTTATTCTTGCTTTCTTGGTTCAATTTTCATTGTCATAATTTTATGATTCACTAAATTCATGTTTCATTTCTCGAATCTGAATAGTGATGTGGAACCATTTACATCTTTCAAAGTTGATTGAAGTCAATGTCTTTGATTTTGTGATTTTGCTCTGCCTGTGGCAGGTTGTCTGTGATATGATCACGCTTAAGAAAATACTCTTGAGGTTTAGCATGAAAGTAATAGGAACCCATCGAATTGCTAATTCCCCAAGGCTGTCATGACACTGAGAATCTGTAAAATAAAATCATTTCCTTCACCATTGCAATCATGATCACTCAATTCTGTGGTAATTCCTTCAAAACTGCAAAAATTTGCATATCTCACATTTGGCAACAATTACCAACTATATCCCCCTTCGAGTTCATTTAATAAAATCGAAAGTGTATACACATTGGGGATTCAATAAAGGCGGAGTTACCACTCTACCTAAAATAGCCACTCTATGGAAACAAAGATTTCGGGTCAACGGGTCACCCAGTTCCATCGCTGAGATGAGATATCGACATTGTTATTGATACTGTAGAATCCTCCGACTTTTTCCCGTTGGTGTGAATGTGAACACCTTGTGGTCATTGTTAGAGTGGTGTACTCTGAATGTGAAATGTCTCTTGAACCGGTGTTTGCACACGTTTCCATCGGAGAAGAGATTGTCTTACCGTACAGAATCTAACACCAGGCTCTTTGGTCGTTTTATGGATAACTGCTTTATAATCGTCCACTCCGAATCCACCATTCCTTGCTTATTGAAATGCTGTAACGACGTTCATTCATCAGTCCACTACAGTTGTGAAGTCCACTTCGATTATAATTGCCCTTTCTGGACGTAAAATGTCGACTACGAGGTGATGGCTCGATAATGACATAGTCGATAGTGTTCGTGAACTGACTTTATTCAAGCCTTTTCAGATTCATTCCTCGTTCTCACAAAGTCAACTTAATAAAGTCACTCAATTTCGGGACTCAGAGAATATGCTCGCCCGAAGCTGAATCGTACAAAACGCGTGCTGTTGGACCCCTCTTTTTTCATGAAGGGGATGTGAATCAACCTTGTGTCGAAGTAGCACAAGAATTTAGCCCAGAAAAGAAGGTGTACATCCACGTCCTTTACATAGGTGATATAGTCAGCCTTCCTTCTACGTGAACTGCTTCGTCGATCGTGATTTTCAGCACTCGACGTATATCGGTAATCAGACGTACTCGACGTATGTCTGCCAAAAATCACGTGTATATGCAGTAGCTGATATAAGGGAGAACTGGCCGCAAACTTGAATACCGAATTTCAGAGTGCATTCCAAAGTGGTGGAGCAAGTTTGCAGTTGTGTTATTGCTACTGCACGTTATACAACAAATTTTATTACACGTCTTCTACAAATATTCTAATACTTTGTCTTTCATTGAAGCTTTGGCTATTCGGAAGTGTAGCCCTAATTTAAGTGTATAAAAAGAATATATCACTTCTTTGTGCAATCCGTGGCACTTTTTCTTTAAATTTGAAAGTAGTTCTGCTATCTCTTACGTGTTTATTTCCTATTGCTTTGCAATGCGTTATCAAGAAACCACCATCTATTGTCGGCCTATTGTATTATTGTCATCTCCATTGAACTTCATGTGACTTTATCTCCATTCCTGGATAATTGTGAGAGAATGAAAATATGCATGTACGTTCATGTGTAATAATCGGATTGATTGCTTTTTTCTAAAACTGCAATTTTTTAAAATAAACTTTTTATAATCTCGAGCGTATTCCGGACGGACTACTACTTGAATTTTTGATATACAGTGCGACTGTAAAATACCCTAAAAATATATACAATTTACTCAAGACCGATGCAGTTTTCAGGAAATATGATAAATAACAACCAAAGTCTACGCTAACATCGACCTCAGAAGGCGCAGGAGTCCGAAAGCCCGTCGCGGTTTATAGAATATAAATTTTAAAAAATGAGACCGAGAATTTTCTGTTTTCCACGGAGTTTTCAGTCAAAGTGACTTTCATTTAAAAGTAACCAAAGTCACTAACACATTTTTATAATTTCCAAGCGCAAAACTGTCAATGATGCCAATTGATCACATGTTGTAGCCATCAACGGGTTAAATAAAACGGTTGTTTACCGCCTAAGAACTCATAGCCCTATGCGACAGATATTTTATCTGAAAATGTTTTAAACAATTGATCAATTCACCGGTTAGTATAAATTCAAGCGCTCCTCTCCGTAAATCCTTAGTGATTATTCAGTGCAATAATCACCTACTTAAGGCCAAATGATGCAAATAGATTTATGATGAAGTGTTTTACTTGTATAGGAATATAGCAAATACATCACTCGATGAAATATGCAAAGTGGAAAAGAATTTGAATGGTGCATCGAAAAGTTTATACGATTTCTTTTTCAAGGCCGCTATTTCACTCCATTATTGTTTTACTACCAACTTCGCAATGAGCTTGTTGTAAGAGCAAACATTTCAACATTCGTTTTACACTTTCCTTAATAAACAACCAACTTATTTTCACCACGCTCCGAGTTGAGGATGAACCCTCGTCGGAAATTGATATTTCTGGTTGAATTGGAATATGAAACGACACCTCACCTGCATAATTTCTTCACTAAGTTCTGAGCATTTCGCGTAATTTTGCGAGGAAAATCAACGGCATCGATGCCCTTGAGGATGATATTGTACGTTTTCATGGGATCAGAGGCGGTGAAAGGAGGCCTACAAGGAAGAGAAGGTAGATAATGTGTCACACATTGAAAATTCAGACGTACTCACGTGCCGGTTAATAACTCAAACATGAGAATCCCTAAAGACCAATAATCAGAGGAAATATCATGGCCTTTATTCAGGATAATTTCTGGAGCCACGTATTCCGGCGTCCCACAAAACGTCCAAGTTTTCCGACCGAAACCTATCCGTTTTGCAAAGCCAAAATCAGTCTGTGAAGTAAAGAAAATTGAGTCTCAATTCAGGAAATGACAGATTTTAGAATGGGAAATACTGGTGACGAGGATGAGATGAGAGGTCGCGTGAGCATAGCGCTCGGGGTAAAAATATATGGGCTTCATTCAAAGCTTTGAATGAATTGAAATCATAGGACGGGAGGCTACTGACACTTTCTTCCTAAATTCGCGCACAAATAGCTTAATAACATGGATTTGTAGATCTTGAAACGCTAAATACAAAAATCAAATTCTTGAGTGTCACAGTCAGTCGCATTCGGTTATAGGTAGGGTTAAAGGGTTCCCATTGGAATCCAATGGCAAAATTCAAGAAATATCTATGAATTGTGAAACACTTTGCAATTGTCGTACATTTTCTTTTGCAGAAAAGAAGCTATTGAACAGAATGCCATGAAGTTTGAAACATGATTGAGTGCAAAACATCAACTTCAATCTAAAAGTTGAAGTGAGTCACATGATTCAGTATTTGATGTCTGAGAGCCTCTACAAAATGAGTTAATTTCATGACTTTGGTATCATGCAACAGAGGTTTAGAAGTTTGTGATGGCTCGTACCAAACAGACGAAATGAAAATCCACTGGTGTCAAGGCTACAAGGAAGCAAGTTGCGACCAAGGCTACTCGAAAGAGTGCGCCTGCAACTGGTGGAGTTAAGAAGCCGCATGTTGCTTGTAATGTTGCTTTGCGAGAAATCAGGAGGTATCAGAAGAGTACTGAGCTCTTGATCAGGAAGCTGCCATTCCAGCGGCTTGTTCGTGAGATCGCCCAAGACTTCAAGACTGACCTGCGATTCCAGTCATCAGCAGTTTCTGCGCTACAAGAGGCGTCTGAAGCTTATCTGGTCGGTCTCTTCGAAGATACCAACTTATGCGCCATCCATGCCAAGCGGGTCACCATCATGCCGAAGGACATCCAACTGGACCGGTGAATTCGTGGTGAACGTGTCTAGACATCATTAATCGTGAAAGCTCAAGTTGAGTTGAAAGCTCAGCTTTTCAAGCTTCATGATTCATTCTTTGACTTAACTTTGGCGATTTTACTCATTTGTAGAAGCTCTCAGACATCAAATACTGAATCATGTGACTCACTTCAACTTTTAGATTGAAGTTGATGTTTTGCACTCAATCATGTTTCAAACTTCATGGCATTCTGTTCAATAGCTTCTTTTCTGCAAAAGAAAATGCACGACAATTGCAAAGTGTTTCACAATTCATAGATATTTCTTGAATTTTGCCATTGGATTCCAATGGGAACCCTTTAACCCTACCTATAACCGAATGCGACTGACTGTGACACTCAAGAATTTGATTTTTGTATTTAGCGTTTCAAGATCTACAAATCCATGTTATTAAGCTATTTGTGCGCGAATTTAGGAAGAAAGTGTCAGTAGCCTCCGGACCACCAACTTTGTGTAGACGGAGTAGCGGTCGCTCTGCATGACTTGCCGTGTAGAATGTTGTGGGTTCTGGTGAGATAGACGTCGGTGCGGCGTGGCGGAGGGAGCGGTCTATGCACAGCACCGAAATCGCAACAAATCATGGATGTAATGTAACGGTAGATTCGTGTTCATTGTAGTGAAAAATGTCTTCGTTTGTGGAATCAGTTAGTACTTTGGGGAAAGGGAGTGAGAGGCTGTTGGAATGTGTGAGCAGATTGGAAATTCTACTGAATATTCGCATATCACCCATCGTATATAAGAATTATGAATTGACCTTGTACACACGTAGAAGACTTTGGTCATCCTCGTATGTCAACAGATTAATGCAAAACCTCTATGCAGACACATGATTAGCAGCTTATCCTTGATATCAACATTTAAACAACTCGTTTCTGACGGTTGCACATAATTAGTTTGATTGAGCTGACTTAATTTCATTCGTTTGGAAGCTTCGTCCGTTCTCTAGCCTTATACATACGCCACTTGTTGCATTTGTTCTGTAGATCACGGAGAAATCAGCTGATTTGTGCATTTGTAACTTTCATTTGGATTTGGCCCACTAAGAGGTCAAATTTATGACATTTTTGCAAACATTTCGCGAGATAGCTCTCAAAGAAACGTCTCGATTTTCAACATGAGGGCAGCATGATACAAATGTATCAGTGAATCACATGACGATCACCTATTATGAAATTTTATGTTGATCAAGGGATTTATCATTATCACATTGTTCATTCACGTGTCTTGTAGATGATTTCAGAATCTTTCTCATTTCTGTGAGGGTCCATGGTGCCCATCCTTATGTTAAGAACAATAACCACTTCGTATACATTTCTGTCAAAGCATTGCATCAATGAAGAATTTGAGCTATTAACCATCTGATTAAAGCGCATGAAGATCAGAAGCTTCATTCTCATCTATTATGAAGTTTTGTCAGTAAGTTGTCAAAGTTACATGAACAACGCAAGATATATTAGCCTACTAATTTCTTATCAAGTGTGCTGCATGTCGACATCGTCACTTCTCATAAATTGATTTCTCAATTTAAATGAAAGATAAATATACCTTCATTTTTCCAAAATCTTGAGAAGCTTGTCATTGATAGATCTGTGTTTCACGACCGCTCTAATGTAGTCTGACCTGTATATGAAGATAAAACTACTCAATTTTTCAGCACTGATTTTTTAAACAATGTGACCAAATGAAGATTAAAATAGGTGTAATGTGAATTCTTAGAATTACTTCAGTATGCTAGGTTTGAAATCATTTGACCAATTTGTAATGTTTCGTTCAAATTCTAAATAATTTGCGCTGTAATTTTATCAAGAAGCATTTCATGGCGGCAAGCTTTTGGTACGAATGAGCAACAATTCTTCAGCTTCGTAGCGAATTTAGTGGTCAGGTATTTACAGTGTAGAATTGGCATCAATGAGATATTCTGATACTGGTGCCTAGTAAATGATGCTAAACATCAATTTAGTTCATTTAGGATTTATTCATATTGACTATAACTCTGATTCACACACGGAAACCGGCCGTGGCCGCACCGTGCTCGTCTCCATTTGAGGCCGGTAGAGGCCCATTTTTACTATTTCATGCAATCAGCAAATTTATCACCAAAAAATATTTTTTTGATTGAAAAACATCTTTTAATCTCTCAATTAAGTCAATTTAACTTAGCTATTGCTTATCATATTGGTTATTAAATCTTTAAGGATATTGGAAATGATTTTGGTTAGCAATATCTTGCGGGTAAATGGCATTCGAAATAAATCTTTTAGATGTTCAATTGATGATGCTGATGCTTCGTGAGTATCGAGGGGGTAATCAAATAGGAAAATTGTGATGTGTAAACAATTATCATCAGGGTTAATACTAAGCACAACAACGATTTCGTATAGCTCAAGTAAATATATACACTGTGTAATCATTTTGTGCTGCATTATTTTGTTTAGTACTATTTGTATAACAGGACATCGGTATGTACTCGTCGTGATGAATTATTACATAACGAAAAAATCACAAATTGATCACCAGCATTCTGATGACCTGCCAGTGGTGTGAAACCGGCCTGCCGCCGGACATGAACCGGAAGCCGCCGGACAGGACTGGCCTGAAGGTTGCCGGCCGCCGGACAGGACCGGCATGAAGGTTGCCGGCCGCCGGACAGGACCGGCATGAAGGTTGCCGGCCGCCGCACAGGACCGGCCTGAAGGTTGGCGGCCGCCAGACAGGACTGGCCTGGAGGTTGGCGGCCGCCGGACAGGACCGGCCTGAAGGTTGGCGGCCGCCGGACAGGACCGGCCTGAAGGTTGACAGCTGCCGGACAGGACCGGCAAGCGAAGGTTGGCGGCCGCCGGACAGGACCGGCCTGAAGGTTGCCGGCCGCCAGACAGGACCAGTCTGGAGGTTAGCGGCCGCCAGACATGACCGGCCTGAAGGTTGGCGGCCGCCAGACCGGCCGGAAAATCTCGACCGGTTTTCATGTCTAGTCTGACGATTTAGGATGAACTTTGATGAAAGACAAGTAGAATATGTAATTCGTCAAATATCCAGGTATTGGAAGCTTCTTCCTTTCTGCCACGTGAATCGCCATTAACTTCATATCCCTAACCGACAATCCTCAATTAGTAGGTGATTCAAATTTTTCACACATTTCCTGAGCAGTTAACACATGTTTGACTATCAACAACTTCTGAACATTTTGCTTTAAATTTCTGCTAGATGTTTCACACGCGAATCGATGGTTTGCCTGTTTTGAAGGCGCTAATGACCTAGGTGCACAAACATTTTCATTTGGATTCTTCATTGTCTGCTTCAACTGCGCACGCTGAAAATGGTCACCAAAGAGATCACTAAAATAGTTATCACGATTTCGCTAGAGAGCTGCGTAGATAATGTTTATTGAAGTCTCTCCCGCGTTCGTCAAGGTGGGCTGATAAATGACTGACATGACAACTTTAATGGAAAAGTAAACCATCGTAGAACTGTCTGATGGATAAGTCAAGGTTTTTGTCTCTGTATAAATCCATATAAAGTGCGTCCACATTGAAGTATTGCATTTATGCTGAACACATTCCTAGAAACAAGACTTTCATTGGAAAATTGGTTTAAACACTTAATACAATGCCAACTCCCATTGTGAATTCAAAGTGTTTCACACTTTTCAAATAATCGCGAATGAGACGACTTTAACACCATTCATTAGTCCATACAACTAAGGGGCAATAGAAACGCATGAAAATTGATCAGAAAACTTTATCCCGAAGCAACCAGAAATTCGGGGCAGCCAACTGCATTCCCTGTTTCAGAATTGGACTATAATCAGCCGCTTCATAATTCGTTACAGACTGATAATTATACTCAGTGACAAAAAGAATGAAACAAGTCCTGATATGAATACTTATGACTTAAACTTGGTTGTACTGTACGTTTGTTTGTTGTTTGTAAAAGGAGAACTCGAATGCTTTACTCAAAAACATTTAATTTGATACTCATGATTTTATCAACTAAGTTAGAAACGGGTGTGACCACCGCGAGCATCCAAACAGGCATCGATGCGTGAGGGCATGGATGAGCACAGTCGCTGGATGAATGCCAGGTCTAAGAGGTTCCACTGCTCGATCAGTCTGTCGGCCAACATCTTCAAAGACACTGGTGGGTGGTTGTACCTCTCCCTCACTCTGCGACTAAGTTCATCCCAGCAGTGCTCGATGGGGGAGAGGTCGGGAGAACGTGAGGGCCATTCCAAGGTTGGGATTCCACTGCTTGCTATCCTGTTAGAGACCACTGAAGCGCGATAGGGCCTTGCGTTGTCATCCTGAAAAATCAATTGATTCGATGTCACTAATGGAACCACGACATATCGGCATATCGCTGTCCTGTCAATGTTCCTTTCACTACGATTGCTGGTGTTTTTCCATTGTGCCAGATACCGGCCCAAACCATGACACTACCGCCGCCGTACCGGTCGTGTTCTTTGACGCAACATGGAGCAAATCGTTCACTTGGCAAGCGATGAACACGGATCCGACCATCGTTGAAATCGAGAGTAAACCTCGATTCATCAGTCCAGAGCACACGTTCCCACTGACTGTCACTCCACGACTGATGACCTTGACACCACGTCACTCGTCTCCTTCGATGTTCCAGGCTCAGCGGAATTCTCACAGCGGGTCGTCGAGACTGTATACCAACTTCTCGCAATCTTCGATATGCAGTTCGAACGCTACAGGCAACGTTCCCCGTACACAATTAGCTTCGGGACGGACACAAATCTGTTTCTTTCAGCAGCTAAAACTAAGCGTGCATCTGTCCGCTTGGATGATACCCTTGGTCTTCCTGATCCGTTCTTCTTTTCCACATTTCCTTCTGCTTTCCAACAACACCACCACCTCCATACAACGACCCTTGAAATTTTCAATTCTCCGCAACAGTTGTAGAACTTTGCCCACAACGCATCATCCCAATTGCCATTCCTCTGGTAAAGTTATCGTGCGCCATTTCATAAGTCAAATCTGGTCAGCAGTAGGTGGTGATTCTGTTCAACTTCTAGCTGTTACTGTGATCAATATCAAATTTTGAACTTTGATGGTCCTATATCATTTCCCTTATCATATGGAGTTCAATGGTGATACATAGAAAGCGAGATATCATCTCAAACCATAGAAATAAATGAAACAAACTTCCATTCAAGTCAATGATAGTTGGTTTCATTATTTATGTCAGTGAGCATTTATATTCGAGTGAAGTCATTTTCATGCCTAATAGCAGACGAAAGTGAAACTTTCTTTATACTACATATAAGGTTATAATGAGTTTGGAGTAGCCTACGAAGTTGAATATTCAGTTTGATGAAACTGAGCTAGAAAATAGAGGACGCACCGGACATTTCTTTCAACGCACGCACCTATATGACACTTGCTAGTCATGCCAGTCGTCTATGGCATGCACACTGTGATTTGAGTTTCAAGCAGGACTGATTTGAGTCTGAAAGTGGTACATGTACTTGTAGTGTCACAAAATGATGCGTCATTCCGCGACATAAAAGCTCTTGTCATGGAATGACGACTTCGATTTTCCTATAGATGACAAATGCGTCAGGTAGCAGCACTGCTTCACGGCATTTTCATGCAGGATGGACCATGTCACCGCTCCAGGATGGTCACAAGCCGACTGCTATCCAAGGGAATTGAACTCGTTGGAAGCATTTTTGACTGCGTCGTGGTAGCAAAGCAGCGTTGAATACAACTCAAATAAAGTTTTTGAAATACTATGTAAGTTGTGAGTAGTCTGCTACTGTCTTAGTTATAAATCGTGGAGAAAAAATGCTGTATAGTAACTGCACATCTACTACATGAACTAATACATCAAACAATTGTGAGGCATGATTATTTATACATTTTATGCATCGGATCAACTATTTGCCGCATAAAACTGAAAGTATTGCTAATATAGAGCGGGAGCCAGGGGGGTCCAAGGTAGCTGGAAAGCTAACCAATTGCCACTGGTACCAGATGAGCGAGTAATCCTTGCTATTCACGAAAATGAGCTTCTGCCGGGTCGCCGTTGGTGGGTGGGGTCAAGGGGTCAACATAATGACCCCCCAAAATTAGCCTACCTCAGCTGGAAACCTAACCGGATGAGACCAGTGCCAAATTGTTCCTTTTAACCCACCAAATACTGAATGGATACTACCAGAAACTTTCAGTGGTGGGTTGACCCCACCAGAAGCCCCCATTGACCCCCCAAAATTAGCCTACCTTAGCTGGAAACCTAACCGGATGGGACAAGTGCCAAATTATTCCTTTTAACCCACCAAATACTGAATGGATACTGCCAGAAACTTTCAGTGGTGGGTTGACCCCGCCAGAAGACCCAAAGCACTCGAGACCCCCAAAATTAGCCTACCTTAGCTGGAAGCCTAACCGGATGGGACAAGTGCCAAATTATTCCTTTTAACCCACCAAATACTGAATGGATACTACCAGAAACTTTCAGTGGTGGGTTGACCCCGCCAGAAGCCCCCAAAGCACTCGAGCCCCCCAAAATTAGCCTACCTTAGCTGGAAACCTAACCGGATGAGACCAGTGCCAAATTATTCCTTTTAACCCACCAAATACTGAATGGATACTACCAGAAACTTTCAGTGGTGGGTTGACCCCGCCAGAAGCCCCCAAAGCACTCGAGCCCCCCAAAATTAGCCTACCTTGGCTGGAAACCTAACCGGATGAGACCAGTGCCAAATTGTTCCTTTTAACCCACCAAATACTGAATGGATACTACCAGAAACTTTCAGTGGTGGGTTGACCCCGCCAGAAGCCCCCAAAGCACTCGAGCCCCCCAAAATTAGTCTACCTTAGCTGGAAACCTAACCAGATGAGACCAGTGTCAAATTGTTCCTTTTAACCCACCAAATACTGAATGGATACTACCAGAAACTTTCAGTGGTGGGTTGAGCCCGCCAGAAGCCACCATTGACCCCCCAAAAATAGCCTACCTTAGCTGGAATGGTAATGTTTTTTTTGTATGTTTGCTAATATTTCTTATGTTTCGTAGTTTAATTTTGACTTTTGAATTATATATTCTATAATTTAAGATTTATTTTATTAAGCTTGTTGAATGTTATTCTTATATGTACATGCACGTATGGTGGCCAGAAAAAAAGTTTTGAGAATAAAAATCTTTAATTTGATTTTCCAATCATCTCATAGTTCAGTATCGGAGTCAGAATCACCACTCCAATCCTCATCGATATCGGACGACGACTCCTCATCCTCAATCGTCATAGCATCGCTGAACAAGGAATCCGGAACTGCCGGCCCGGATTTCGTGAGTTCAGTTTTGAATGACGAATTTGTCAGCAACTTTTGACCACTCTGTCGAATGCTTTCTTCTGGACCAGTTATGGTGAATGACAAGTCATTTGTTCGCCGAGATCTGCGTTCGTCGTCTTTAATAGAATTAAATCCATATTTGTCGAAGCATATATGAACTTCCCTCGAGTTTCCGGCGCATATTAATGACAGAATTGATCTTGCAATCGAGGAATACGTTTTTCCTACATTTGTTTGAGAAACTACCGAATGAAGAACAAGCCCTCCATCAAATATCTGGACAGGTGGAAGTAATACTTCTTCGGATTCTATTTCTGATTGCAATGTCTCCAACTTGACCATCAAGGTGGATTTCTGCGTCTTCACTCGTGTTCCATCGCTGTTGGATATTGACAAGGGATACAATGTAATGGGATATGTCATCAATCTTTGAAGGTCAAGCGAGGTTTTTTCTGCGATCACCATGACGATGCGAATGAACATATCTCTAATATTCTCGGCTTTGATGTTCGATGCCTTTGCTCCTTGTTTAGGTTTGATAGCGAGATTTTGAGCTGCAAAGTTGTTGATTGGGATTCTTCTCACGGGCTTCTGGAATCGACAGTGTTCGTGGTTCCACTCTTCAATGAACTGCTTTCTTGCAGTTTCACCTCGTTTCAATGAATTCAGGAGGTAGTTTTCCGTGTCTTTTACCGCAACTTGTCCTGTAGCTATATTAATTAGATGTGGATTGGTGTCATTCAGGAAGGGGTTACAAAATTCGTCGATTTTTTCGCTTAGAGCTTTCATTTGCATGTTGTCTCGTTTGACCCGTGATGTTTGGCATTGAGTAGCCGAATGTTCCCCGATTTCAAGACCAGTTAATGCTCTCAATTCTCCAACCGCCAAAGCCCCTTGCGTCATGGTTACTGACCATCTTCGCACAGCATTCTCTGAGTTACGGAATGCAACAATTCCCTTCATTTGCGAAGCTGAGTCGCGGTTGACTGATTGCTCCAGAGACAAGTCTACAGCAGATCGACTGAACTCTTTCTGTATTCGTCGTACAGTAAAGGCTCCGTTTTTCAATATTTGCAAATGCGTGGGGTTACAATTTTTCAATTTCTGATAAAACAATGTGCCCCACCTCGCGTAGTTCGGACGATTGAGGGCAAAGAATATATTGAGTACATCAGGAAATACCGTAATATACCCACTGACATCATTTGTCTTGACGCATCTTTCTAGTTCTCGGTGAACACGATTGATGTAAAAGATATAAATTGTCCAGAACTGTGCTGTTGGTCCTTTCTCACCATTTAACATCCTCTGAAAATATTTTTCGTATTTTTTTAGATGATCAACGAACGGTGTGCAATTGATCAATGTTTCAATATCACATTCGTGTAGCAAGTCAGGCAAGTATTCAGAGGAGGAGTCTTCTTCTGACTTAATTTCACTAAGGAAGCTTTCGTAGAGTTTCATCTCCACCACATATTTGCTACAAGTTCATGAATCCTGCGACATCGATTGTAGAATTTCCCTTTCATGAATCCAATCATTGAACCTTCTATTTGGTGGGTTAAAAGGAACAATTTGGTACTTGTCTCATCCGGTTAGGTTTCCAGCTAAGGTAGGCTATTTTTGGGGGGTCAATGGGGGCTTCTGGCGGGGTCAACCCACCACTGAAAGTTTCTGGTAGTATCCATTCAGTATTTGGTGGGTTAAAAGGAACAATTTGGCACTGGTCTCATCCGGTTAGGCTTCCAGCTAAGGTAGGCTAATTTTGGGGGCTCGAGTGCTTTGGGGGCTTCTGGCGGGGTCAACCCACCACTGAAAGTTTCTGGTAGTATCCATTCAGTATTTGGTGGGTTAAAAGGAACAATTTGGCACTTGTCCATCCGGTTAGGCTTCCAGCTAAGGTAGGCTAATTTTGGGGGTCTCGAGTGCTTTGGGTCTTCTGGCGGGGTCAACCCACCACTGAAAGTTTCTGGCAGTATCCATTCAGTATTTGGTGGGTTAAAAGGAATAATTTGGCACTTGTCCCATCCGGTTAGGTTTCCAGCTAAGGTAGGCTAATTTTGGGGGGTCAATGGGGGCTTCTGGTGGGGTCAACCCACCACTGAAAGTTTCTGGTAGTATCCATTCAGTATTTGGTGGGTTAAAAGGAACAATTTGGCACTGGTCTCATCCGGTTAGGTTTCCAGCTGAGGTAGGCTAATTTTGGGGGGTCATTATGTTGACCCCTTGACCACACCCACCAACGGCGACCCGGCAGAAGCTCATTTTCGTGAATAGCAAGGATTACTCGTTCGTCTGGTACCAGTGGCAATTGGTTAGCTTTCCAGCTACCTTAGACCCCCCTGGCTCCCGGTCTAATAAGCCTGTTGTGGGTATTTTTTAAGGATTTCTCCTATTATTCATACAACAATTACATCCCAACAACAACCGACACAACCCCAATAATCTTCAAAACTGGGGAAGAAGAGGCAATAAGAGAGTAGGAAGAGTAAGTAAATACATGTAGTTACATAGATGCGCTTGTGGATCAATGAGCATGCTTATCATAACTTCACATGTCAACGGTCTAAAGGCAATTTGAATGGATTAAGATGTTTAATTTTCTAAGAAATTGACAAAAGTTCTCGATTTTCATGAAGCACCATGAAAATGCTACCGAATAACTGATATTATCACCATGGTACGAGTATATTGAGATACAAGTAAGATAGTTGTAAAAATGCAATTAATGAGAATTACGAGTAGATAAAAGAGGACGACTTACGATTTTGCAGTAACCCAGCTCATCTAACAGGAGATTTTCTGGTTTCAGATCCCGATACACAACTCCTTTGTTGTGAAGATAATTCAGCGCTTCAACAACACAGGCAGTGTAGAATCGAGTGGTGGCGTCATCAAATGACCCTCTGCAATGTATAAAGGAACCATCATTAACCATAAATTGTATCAGAAAGAAGATTTGATAGATGATCTTCATGCAATCTTTTAGCACTGATTTTGGAAAGCATTCTATTGATATCCCTTCAACTTTAAGGTGCGCTTCCACATACAGATTGTTTCATAAAAAATGGATCACCCTTAAACATCGCCTTAACTTCAACTTTGTCTAACTCCGCCAAATTTGAACGAATTTCTCTGAAATTTGGAAGATATGTCAGTTGTGCTTACTAATATCATTGTTGGAAATTTCAAGCATGAATATTGAGTTGTTTTCCTGTTATAGATAAAAAAAGTAGTAGATAATTTGATCTTCATTTAGCAATGTTACACAAAATCATACCTCACTCTTATAAAATTACATTTGTTTCCTTTGTTATGTAATATGTTGTTCTACAAGCCAAAAGCTATCAAGCAAAACAAAAATAAAGAAAATCGGTCAATCAGAGCCAGTATAGCACCATTATTCATCAACAATAATGTAACTGCTACATGTGATTAACTGGACTTCAAGTTCCATACCTTCCTGACTTCGTTGCGGTGGTGTTGGCAGCACTCCTGATTGCTTTCAGCTAGAAATCTATCTCATACCGGTTGAAAACAATACAAAGCACAAATGAACAATAACGAGATCGCATTCACAAAAGGCAAAGTGTCAGCCTTGCTACATAGAACTAGGGTTTTCTTTGCGAGCTACAAGCAAGCGACTAAATGTCCCTTACACAAATGTGCATCGATGGCATAATGATGATTTTCGACTCTGTCGTAAAGAGGGCTCTGGCCGTCCACGCAGAACATCCAAACGTAGAGACCGCCTAATTTTGAGATTTGTTAAAGTTGATCCAAGTCTCTCGTTAACTGAGATGGCTGCACTAGACTCGCCTATTTCTAAGTCCACTATTCATAGAAGATTTATTGAGTCGAATTTCAAAAGCTGTAAGAGGCCGTCTCAGATCGAATTATCAGATCAGCATACAAAAAGACGTCTCAGATGGCAATGAGTCATTGTCACTGACGAAATCCATCGACTTAGTTATTTATGGATGATAATGCTACGTGTCACAGGAGTAGTAGAGTCAACTTATGCAAGTCTCAATTAGGGCTTAGGACATTATCTTGGCCAGCTCGTTCTCCTGATCAGAATCCCATAGAAAATGTATGGAGTATTCTAAAACGTAACGTTCGTCGTTCAATGCTACCTACAGATGGCGTATCACAACTTACGTCACTGTTAAAAAGAGAGTGGAGAAAGTTAGATCAGTCAAAAATCAACGATATCATCGAATCAATGCCTAGACGAATTGGTAATGTCATTGACAATAAGGGTAGGGTCACAAAATATTAGCTTCTTAAGAACCACTACTGTATCATAGCTCATCAGATTATATAAGGACATTTAAATATATTAGGGACATGAAATAACATGAAAAATGCTTTCTGTATCATACTTATGTTTTATTTAGTCAAATTTTAGGATGATCCACTTTTTATGAAACGGACTGTACAACTTGACTGCTGACACTTTTCCGTCAATGATGAGTCAGAAAAAATGAACAAATAATCAAAGCAAAGACATGTCTTCAATAATCGTGATTTGTGCATCACCAGACAGTAGCATTTCAGTGAATGGTGATGAAGAGGACTGCATTAATCTCATCTACTTATTGTTCTCTGAGCATAGAAATAGATTGTTTATCTGAAGTTGACTAGAATGGAAATTGACTCAAGATCGCGGCACAGCCGGGGGAACTAAGTTGCGGCATGAACCACCAATGAAAAGCTTAGAAATGCACATGAGACTGATTCTAACCCAATGATACAGTCGCTGACAAGTGTATCCAAGTGAAAATGCGTGCGATTTTTGTGCCACTATTGTGTATTGCACGAAGCTTTACCTTCATTCTAGCGGTTTTATTGTTATCAATTTCTATGCCTCTGAGTTGCAGCCAATGTTGAACACGGAGCTTAGCTTGCACGGAACTTAGCTTGCACCATAGAAATTGACAACAATAAAACCTCTAGAACGGAAATGTAGCTTCATGCAATACACAATAGTGGCACAAAAATCGCACGCATTTTCACTTAGATACACTTGTTAACGGCTGAATCATTGGATTAGAATCAGTCACATGCGTAAATGTAAGCTTTTAATTGGCTCTTCATGCACCAACTTAGTTCCCCCGGCTGTGCCGCGACCTTGAGTCAATTTCCATTCTAGTCAACTTCAGATAAACAATCTATTTCTATGGCTTGCACGGATTTTACTAAATTTCGACTAAATTTAGCTGACACATTTTGATGACATTCAGAGGATACGTCGTAATACGCTGATGAGATCAATCATTTCTCTTTATCACCATTCACCAAATTGCTATTGTCTGGTGACGCACGAAGCGCGATTATTGAAAGCATGCCTTTTTTCCATTGTTTATCCATTCTTTTCTGACTCATCATAAAAGGGAAAGGTGTTAGCAATCAAGTTGTACGGGCAGTCTTACCATAAAAGTGTGCCTGCACTTGCAACTTTCTTGCTGATTGCAATCAATAGATTGCTCAGCTCTTGGATTTCAAAACTTTGTTCGACAATCCCTGAATGCGCGAGCAGCCGTGCGATCGTTGCCATTTATTTACTGAGAACCATAATAACGCATTATTATTGTCAACCTGTTTTCATAATAAGTACAAGTATCAGTTTCTCTTCCATGAAAACGTATCCAAATGTCATTGACAATTTGGCGACGGGCAAATGCAATCTCAATTATTCATCAGCCATTATTGAGATTTGGAAACATTGAGAGAAAATTATTCAGAAGCTAACAGGTGATCAAAACCATTGCCATCTTCAACTCAAAACAGGACAGTCATATAAAACAGCTCTGACAGACACTTCATTGATTTCTGAAACTGAACCTCCCATGAGATTATTTGATGCGTAGTTCAGTGTAATAAGTCTCAGCAAATTTGTGCACCGTACAATGGAGCGCAATGATAATCTAATTGGAATTCATCTGACATCAATTTCATTATCAGAGCACTGCATGATATATCTGTTTATTCAACTGATGAAATTATGATTACTTTTTCTGTTATTTCAGTTTCTTATGAAATTTATCGGTAAAATGAATATCAACGTATTAATAATGATCCTCAATGGTTTTGATGTCGAAGTGAATATTGTATGCATGTACTTTGCGCATGCTGTTTATAAACTGTATACAGTAGTCCATGTAGGCCTATCAGCAGTCCTATCAGTCAACTGTGACACTCAGGCAAAGTACATAAGAATGCATATCGTAGAGTAAGTATATAGTGAGTAGACTCATAAAATGTCAGCACACAGTGAACATTTTTACATGCATCAAAAAAATCATTTTTTATGGAGATTACGTTGCTGCGGTCTAACAAAATATTTGATCATTTTTAAAGAAGCTAAAATTTTGCAAATTGGTCCTCTGTTTATGCACTAGCGACTTGGAACCACTGTATAAATAGTGTTCAACTTATTAGATATCAAAAGGAATGGAAATTTACTAACATATATCTTGATTATGCGGAAATTGAGCTGATTATCAAGGAAATTTCATGAACCGCACCATAGTGTGAGTCTTCATGGAAAAGTTGAGATCTTATTGTGCTTCTTGGTTGAAATTTCGTTTTTAATTCAATTTTCATCGATTTTTTATTAATTATTTATTAATTTTTAATTAATCGATTTTTATTCAATCAATTTTCATCAATATCATGATTTTATGGTTCACTAAATTCATGTTTCATTTTTTGAATCTGAATAGTAATGTGGACCCATTTCCTTCTTTTTAACTTAATTATGATGCCTTTTTTTTCCTTTTTGATATTTTGCTCTTTCAGTGGCAGGTAGCCTAGTTTATGATACTCGTTGTGATCACGCTTAAGAAAATACTCTTACTGATGATGCTGGGCAAAAGTAATAAAAACCCATCGAATTGCTAGTTTAACATAAGTGACCTTTGCAACTTTAAATAGGGAGTTGTGTCGATGTTGAGAAATGTGAGGTAGGCCTGTTGATGATTCCTGATATTGGCAGTTATTCAGGTCTGTTCCCATTTTTCAACTGAGGATGCAACTCAGTATTTAATTTTTCTATTTACATCATTGCCTCTCCCAGGCTGTCTTGATGCGGAGGATTTGTAAAGTACTATTATTCCTTCTGTATTGCTATTATGATCATCAATTCTGTCGTAATTTCGTCAAGACATCAAAAATTTGTCTCTCTCATATTTGGTGCTACTCGTAGGTCTCACCTCGAGTTCATTTAATAAAATCGAAACTGCATAAAAATTGGGATTTCATTAATACGGAGTTGCTACTCTACCTAATACTCTATAATACTCTATTACTCTATAATGCACATTTTGAACATCTTATTGACTGGCTACCTGCAGGAGGCTAATCATATCCAGCGACAGTTATCGACATGTCAAAAAAGTCAAGTTTGTCACTCTGGTGACTGAACGCACCCAAATTCAACAATTTCAATGCCAGGTTACAAGCACGCCTGCATATTGTAAGTACGAAGGATTTCTCATCCCAGATTCAGGGTGTCTACAAAAAATCCGAGACTCAATTTTAGGACTTTTAAGACTTTTATCGAACGCTTTTAATGATTTTACTTAGTGACTGATTGATGACTGGGTAATCCATCTGTTCAACCTTTCTTTTTTCTCTGTCAGGTGCATTGTTCTACGTCGTGAAATTATTTCGCATGTTAACTAAACTTAAGACAACTATTTTTGAAAAAGTCAACCAATATTTTGGGAAAATTCTCATTGTCTACACCCTAACAATCTAGAAATATGTAAAAAGCATGAATATGACTAAAGCCTTGTTTTACTTCAGTTCATGCAGTTTGACCGATAATTATTGCAGACATGCCGCTCGAGATGTCTTGATTCCGTACGTAATTAAGTATCGCTTTAATGACTCATATGTGTCGCATACTGAATTGTGCGCTTAATTCTTGTCATGAAGAAAGCGAAATTTCTTGATTTTACTTTGCATGAAAAACCAAGTGCGAGCGAAGAAAAGTCTAGAGAGAGATACTAATGTTTGCTAGAATATAATGTAGGACTTACAACTACCTATCAAACAAAGACAACTCGATCATTAGAAACTGCACACACATGCAAATTAAGCTCTATGTTCATATACTTGATTCCTTCCCCAGAACGTAGTTTCTTCAGAAATTATGGTGGTCCATTACGCCCCGGGAGTCCGTTATACCTGGGTTTCCCCTACTATAAGCTATTTGACGAACCGGTGACTACTGTCCTCAATTTCATTAGACATGCCTGCTGTTCACTCATTTAGGTAGTTTTCGGTAGGAACATCGGTCTGCAGTCATAAGAGCAAGATAAATTTGATCCAGTTACTGCTATAAGGGTGGAAAGATGACATGATAGCTCGTAGATGACTCGATCTTGCTTCTAACATTACTCGCTCAATAGAAAAGTAAAAGATGCATGATATTTGAATAGCATCATATAATTACATCCATATGTATACTCAATTTTCATTCACTCAATATATAGCCAGATTTTTGCATGTTTGGGAAAAGATCCGGCTCCGACCGGATTTAGAAAAATACGCATGTATACACGTATATTCTGGCCGGATTTGAAACCCAGTGCATCCCTAATGCAGATCCTCCATCAAGTACAACGATGAAACTGGCTGTCATGAATAGTGAAGTTGCAACAGCTAGGTAAGAAGAAAGTGAAATTATAATCTTCTCAATATCAATTTTATTTAATAACATGGTAACAGATGTGTAAGATGTATAATGCAAGCATCATAGGCAGGAGGAGGCAACTGAAAAAACTCAGTTTTTCATATTTATTTTTTTGTCAATTTCATATTCGAATGTGAAGATAGTATGAATTGCTCAAAAACATTTTTCAGAGTCTTCAATAGAGCACCTTCTAAATTGGGTAGTCCAGCTAAAGAATCAGAAATCAGGATATCAGTGGATTAAAAACATCCACATTCTTAGAAGCAAAATTGTAAAAACTTAGAAGAGAAATAATCGTAGTGCAACGAATTAGCTATTGCATTTTAAAGAAACCTCCTACAGAACATGTGATTGGGAGCAAATCCCCGAAGCTTCAAATAAATCAAGGAGAACTGTGAATGTACCTTTATTAGGTCAATATCAAACTTTTGGGTTTCTAAGTCTGGCTGAAGATGCTTATGAATTGCTAGTGCTGAAACGTGAGCTGCTGATAATGTCTCTTTAGAGTCAAAATCTTATATGCGATCTTGGAGCTATAATTAGCCAAGATGGTAAACGGAGGATGTCTATGAGAAAACAAACCATCCCTCACTGCGGGAAGTCAGGCATCTCTAAATGGGTCCCTAGTCATTACGACAAGACCTACCTAAGGTCATTGATTCAGACCGATCCCACTTTAGAGATTCAGATACCGATAAATTCCGGTTTGGTAAAGCTCACCGTGTCGTTGCAATAATTGCACTTTTAGTCGCTTTTTACTTTGGCCACGCAAGGATACGTCGGTTCCATTCAACACCGCAGACCGCACGGGGAAGTCCATTTACTGAATGAACTTGACAGATTTAGTATTAGGTTCCAGAAAAGCAATCTCTACTCCTGTTCGGCGGTGAAATCAAGAAGTAATGAGAAAAGTAAAACATATTTACGAAGACATAGATGCCTTCATAGTACTGAAATGATATTCTGATACATATCTAAATATGTTCAGCATTCGACAACCGCACAACAATCACACATCAAAATTACAGATAAGTCAACACTTCTTTGAGTTTCCATTTGCTTCATCGCTTTGAGAATAAACTGTATATTGCGTGCCCCGTATTTCGATGAAAAAATTTAGCACTTTGAAGTTCCTTGCTTTTAGATTTTGCTCAACACAATGCGAAATCTAAAAGTCTTTTTAGAACTTTTGATGATATTTAAGACTTTTAGACCGGGTTTTCGAGTTTTAGGACTTTTACAGTAGGACTTTGTAGACACCCTGCAGATCATCAACGGTGTAACTGACATTCTACCCCAGATAACTGAATGTTTATAGCGAAATATTGACACTTCAGGCGATCGATCATCCTGGAGTGTCGACACTATAGCTCATCGACTATCCTGGAGTGTCGACAGTACAGTTTGCGTTTTTATCACAGACAATCAAAGTTAAAGTCAACCTTATGTCGTGATGTTATCCTTGCAACAAGAGTAACCGTTTTTCATAAAATAAATCCACAGAGCATGATGGATTTACAACTGAAAACGGAAATAGATTCTATGTACTCACTTATCGCGTAGAATTGTCCACAGTTCTCCACCAAGACAAGCTTCCATCATCATATACAAATACTTCCTGTCTTTAAATGTCCTGAACAATCTACAAAATAGCCAAAAATAAGAGAAACTAAGAGAAAATCCTACTTCGATCAACGTCATTCTTACTTCACGATAAAGTCGGAATTGGCATCCAGAAGAATGTTCCGCTCATTCATCACGTGTTCTTGCTGCCGCGTATCTACGATGTGATGCTTCTTCAGCTGCTTCAAGGCGAAAGTTTTATCTTGATCAGAACCCACTCGGATCTGCAAACAGCAAATATTGTCTCAATAAACGTGAATTTCAGAACAAGCATGTACACACCAAGTTTGAAATCCGACTTTATTGAGTTCCCTCAAAACTATTGAGTTCCCTTTCACAGTAAATGCCTGGTCACCAAGGTCGCCATGAACCTAGATTACTGTTGCACATTCATACCATAGACCTTGTTGCTACACGTCGTCGCGAAATTCTCCTGTAGTTTGGATTTCACCTTGTTAATCGGAGTGACAACTTTAAGCTGTAGAGAAGTTTTCATGACGAATTTGAAAATTCCTTACCTACATCATCCTAGCATTGCGTCAATGTGTGGAGATATTACGTATATGCGTGTAACTAGAAAGTGGAATCGTGAAATAATTCTAAAAATTCATAGTATTCTAATTCGAAATGGCTACAGTGCTTTCCAGTTAGAGAATGACTGATTGCTCGAATTTAATTAAGCTTGCATCTTCACAGGCAGTTAATATCAAGACGGCCGTGGAATAAATGGATTTTTAATGATAATTGACAGGGTTCCTGGTTGTGAAAAGGAGGGTCATTGGAATTATAATATCAGAAAAGTTATCGCACCCTAATGCTGGAATGAACGCACATATGAATGTCGATGTATGGCTAGCTTGAAAAAGTGAAAAGATCATTCTTCTAATTCAATTTATTATTTGCAGCAAAACTTGCTTCCTAATGTTGAATTGTCATTTACAGTAACAAGTTGACCGAGTTGCTCAAAATTGATGCCATCGTTGGAACAATTGCATTTTACAGCAAATATGGGATTTCGCAGCTCAAAGTAGTCCCCGGCAAAGTAGTTTAGAGCAAAGAACTCAAATACCTGGGATATGCTACATAAATGGAATGCTGTATGAGACTGGTTTGATACTGTTTATTCTGAATACTATCGCAATGATCATTAAGATCACTTTGAGGCTACAGGCAGTTCTAGAACTTTAATATCACACATTGTGTTGACATTCTATAGTTACCGAGTACCAAATATACCAAATTCAAGTCTAAAGTACGCATATTCAAGATATGTTTTACAGTTTCAAGGACAATAGATATTGAAACAGAATTCTTTCATTGGGCAGGTGAGCTTCAATGTTTATTAAAATACGTAAATAGGGGTTGTTCAGGTATTTAAAACCAACCTACTGTAGAGTGATCAGTTTCAATACCATCAAATTTCAATTGAATGCTCGGTATTGCGCTTACTTTACAATCCCGTAATTTGCCAACCTTACCGGAAAATGATTTCTTCTTCATGCTACCTCCGAATGTCCTAAACTAAACAATCCTGAAATGCACTGCCTCATGTTTCATGTGATCGTGCCAGCATTTCCACAAGAAAAGCAACCTTGTGTCAACTGTCATATAATAAGTTCTTCTTTATTGATCTGTCTAGATCTGTCTGTCCATCATTGAATAATTCATTATATGCACTGAAGAACGTCTATCTGATTGATAGAAATCATTCAAGATAAGAAAACTCACCTTGAATTTCATTATTAATTCTCTTAGACTCATAGACTTCAAGCAATCTTAACCTTTCATTCCTCGGTGCATTATGATATTTTTCAGCATCCTTTGCAAGTTAACTCAGAATAATCATATCTCAACCTTTCAGGTTTACAGCTCTTTGAATGTCTGCATGGCTTGCAATTCTAAATTAAACTTCGAGAGTGATATCTAGAAAACCTCAAACATATTGTACTGCTAGTTTTGCCAAACCCCTTCGCGCCTATCACAAGTATACTCGTGAAGTGCATTCGGTTCTCTTACCGCTGTTTTCAACTCTTGTTCCCCAACAGTGTATGTATGTTTACTCATTAGTTTCTGGGTTTATCGGGTGCTCTCCCAAACCTTAAAACTGATAATGCTTAATTTTGAACAATGTGCGGATGCATTAGGTTGTTCGACGTTATTTCCCAGAAAGTCTTTGAGAATAGAAAAGTTTCCTTCTTCCTCCAGCATCGGCGGATTCAGTGAAATTCAGTGGAATCACATGATTTGGCAAATGTAATCTTTAAATATATTTCTTCAACAATCGTCACACGTATATTTCATCTGAGTACCCCAGGAACCACCTTAAGAGCTTGTGACTTTGCCTTGCAGTAGCACATCAGAATGAGAGACATTTGAGATGTTGTCTCAAGTTCCTTCAAAATTCAACGTTTTCAGCTTCTTTTTTCGAGTCTACACGTGCTTGTTATTTCATGTTAGCAGGCATACGAGTACATCAAGTACGCTTAATATATAGAAGCAAAACTTCTTTTAATGCGGATGTGAGTAATGGCTACGGGTTTTCATAGAGAAATGTTTAAATTCTTAAATGCTCCAATGAAGTATAGAAGCAGCACTACTCTTAAGACTTTGTGACATCTAATTGAATCTGCATCATAACGCCGAAAAGAAGGTCTTCAAAGCTAAATAGATCAGTTATATTGACCGTGAATAGAAAAGTTTGCCTTCTTCTGCTTGACTTTGAAGTCACTGAGGACCGTAAAAGTTCTCAAAAAGCTCAGCAAATGAATATTAATTTTCATTCATGACATGCATTATGAGCATCTAGGATACAAATACATTCATGTTCACTTATTGATTCATGTCGCCTCCGACAATTTCTTCTATTTCAGGAATTGCCTAGAATTCCTAAAATTTCATGAAAGTAATTTTTATGAAATAAATCGAATAAACTCAGTTGCGAGAAAATCAAAACAATATCGCAATCTTTTTGTTTTTATTTCACAACAACTTTCCACCACATAATAAAGAGTTGTGAAGCTCTCTGAACAATCAAATGTACATGTATCAAATGTATCAAAAGTTAGTATTTTTCCTGTAGAAAGACTTTGAAGTTCTAAGAAAATTAGTTGTGAATACCCAGAAGCTCTGAACTCTAAATTGCTTTCCTCCTTGATAGATGAAAAGAAGAAAAAGTTTAACAACTCAGAACTAACTGAACTGGATGTTATCGATTGAGCTGTCTGCTCAGCTATTTCACTCCAAGAGTGATAGACAAGGGAGAACAGTGATGATAGCGTTTCTTCTGAAGTTTAGATGTCATTCATAGGCCACTGGGGGAAAATAAACAACACTAAAACGTGAAGCAGAGAAAAAGTTACACTTCGCATTCGAATTGAGAGTTATCGGCATCTTTTCAACTTTCACTTTTGAAAAAGTTAATCCTCCGTTTCGAAATATCAGCAGAATTTATTTGATTTTTTCTGTTCATCAAAATTTCAAAAAAAGCATTAAGGAAGATTCTTGAAATATTTGAAATACTAGCCTGAATGTCTAGTCGGTCAGTGAGGACAGAACAAGAGGAAGAAAAACATTCAAGACGAAAGATTGATCGTACGTTATCATGCCCAAATTATCGGAGAGATTCACTTGTAACCAACATTATGGATTTACAGATATGACCAAAAGTGTAGAATTCAAATACCATTTCATTGGGGCTGCAATCTCTCTTAAATAGACTTCTAGTCTTCTTTAAATGCTTGTAAGACACGTAATAGCTGAACAAAAGAACGATAAATAACCTCAATTTAGATCTGTTCACAACAAATAGTTTTGTTTATAACAAAATAGGAGTACTCCATTCAAATGAAACGGCCAATTCGACTTTCATAAATGCGATATATCAGTGTTTTACTGACTGAATATTTGCGCAAAAGCATTTGACATCAATGTGTTTGTTGTTGTACACCTTGTACCTCTTCAATTTCAGAACTGAAAACTCTCACTCACTCCTCGTTTAACGTCCTTGAATTCCGTGACGAAGTTGGACGGTTGATGGCTCGTCTCCACTTGCTTCTGTTGCAAGATCTTCATTTATTTGGAGCTTCTTCAGATCTTCCGAGATGCAGCTCCTCCACGACTTTTTCGGTCTTCCTACTGGTCGGCGACCGCTCACTTCCATTTCTTCAACCTCTCACAATGTCCTCCGACCTCTTCACATGCCCAAACCAGCGAAGTCTGCTTCTCCGGATGAGCACTTCCAAGTCCTTCAGACCACACCTTTTCACTACTTCTTCATTTGGGATCCTGTCTCTCCATCTTACACCAGCCATAAAGCGAAGCATCGTCAAGTCACACGTTGTCATGGCATGCATCAATTTGCTTGTGAGAGGCCATGTCTCCGAACCGCATATCAGGACAGATCTCAAGCAAGATTGATAAAATCAGAATTTAAATTAATTTTTAATTTTTAATCAAATTTTAAAATTTCAATAAAATTGAAAAATCTTAGTTTATTCGTTTCTCATTAGTGTCATGTTTTTCAAATACGCTAAAGTGACTTCGCATGCAGCAAAATTTCAGGACAATTACAGAAATTACTCCTTGAAGTATCAATGAGCATTAATACTTCAAGTGAATAAGGATTCTTGATAGTACAAATTAAAATTGATAGTACAAATTCTTGATTGTATATTAAAAGCTCTGAAATATCACTTATGTCCTTATAGCATTACTAAATCCATACTTCTCACATTAAAATCTGAAGATAAATGGATGGTATCATGACTGTTTTATCAAATGCGGCACAATTGATATAAATTTCTTGAAATTGAATTCAATTGACTGATAATTCTTTCAAAGGCATTTTCTTAATTCGTTAAAATTGGAAAGTTATTATGATTCCTGAAATTCCAAAGCACTGAAATGGCACTAAAAGAGGAAAATAACAGCTTTCATGTTGAAGTCGACTGATTTTCATGTGCCTTATGTGAGCTCTTGCCAAACAGTCATGCCATGTGTAAATGTGTAAAGCTGCGTGTGTTCGTGACTTCCTTATCAGTCTGTGCAAAAAGCTGTTAAAAACACTATTTGGCTAATCAGCTCCCAGCAGTAGCTACTTTTTCGTCGTAAATACTGCCGAAATCAGTTGTCAAAAGCTAAATGCCACAAACCGCAGGTACACTATCTAGATAAGAAATATTCTGACAACAGATGGGTATTGCCTAAATTAAAGGCATAGCTCAACAAGCTAGGTACGCGTAGGCGTTTTAGGCTGTCATTTGAAAGGTAATATATCTTCATTATTGCTACTGAGTAAGTAGATTTGTCAACCAAAACTTCAATCGTCATTTTCCTATGAAAGTCGCTCTTATATCTCCAATTCCAAATTAGACGGCCTTAATTGCCATGATTAAGGCCGTCTAATTTGCTATGTAATACCACTGAGGTAGGAGCACTTCACCGTCCATCTTCGCATTCCCAGTGAAAATGGCATTGAGGTGATTCCTATATTACACAATTTGGACTCGCAGATATCTCAAGCTTGACATTATTTAATGATCTGAGCTGCATGGGCTATGTAGAAAATTATCATAGATTTGAGCATGAACTCCTCGATATATAACATGAATTGAGTCTTTTACAGATCACAATCTTGGATTTTTGATGTCATAGATTCTAGATTCAGTAACAATGCACATACGACTTATCGCTACGCGCCGACGATTTAGTCTGTCATTTGAAAGGTAATATATATTCAGTTAATCAGGCTATTCTTTATATCTTCGAGACCATAAAGTAACAAGTTGAAAAAATACTTATTGATATGGTTCAACTGTGCAAGTTTTTTCTAAAAGATGCATTATTTGTTTGTGCAGAAAACTAAGTGGCGAGATGCTGTGGGATAAATGCTCTATTTGAATGCAAATGATTTACTGCTGCTGTGCGCCAGATCGGCTGAATAAAGGTATTAATTCTGAAAGCATGTCATCAGATATCTGTCTTTGAGATGCATCACTTTAATAGCTAATGCGGTCAACGGAAAATCTTTCAGCTATTATTAAAAGCATTTTGAACAAACTTCCAGCTTTCTTCCCGTCTCCTGTTAATCATATGATTAGTCACAGCTCATCCGCTTCGATGAGACTCAGGAAATAACATCAAGAAAAGATGGTCCACATCCGGTCACTCATTAATGATCTTGCCTTGAAATTATTCTTCGCTCGAGGCTCTCTAGAGATTGAACGACACCTAGATTCATTACAATTGCTAAGTGTCTTCTCCCATGCCGGAAGTCGTGCTCAGATGAGCAATCTCTTGAGACTTACCAGCTCAACTCTACCAAATCCGCCAACACCAAGCGTCGTAACGACACAGAGGTCCTTGAGAGTCAAATGACGATACTCTTCGGGAATTCTGGAGAATGAAAGCGATGATGGAGTGAAGCTGATTTCACCTAATGGACAATAACTTACTTTGGTCGCTTTTCTTCATCTGGATAATGCCGTGAAAAGCTGACAAGGTCACCGATCAACTGATTGTAAGATCTGAGGAAGAAAGAAAACTGCTAAAGATTATGTTCAAGTGTCATGAATTACCGCTTGATTGTAAAACTTCTTTTATGTCAATATGATGTGACATGATAAAATGAGAGCAGTTATATTGATGCAACTTTAGCAACTTGTTTCCAACAATACAATTCAGCGTAAGTTAAGTTTAGTATTTTAGGTCCCTCATTAAGTTTGTTTATCATTTATCGTTATGATTCGCGCGATCCTACAGTATGTAGATGGAATTGAGAAAGTGCCACCGCTAACCGGCCGGAAGATTGGGAAATCGGTCCGTGAAATTATAATTCTACATAATGTGAAGTCCATGCAGCTAACTTATCATTGGAGAGAATGAAATTCTTCACTTCGAGTTTGAAGGAAAGACAAGTAATACATGAGCGATTAGTACAGTAGCCACATGTATCATGATTTTCGTTTCACGAACATAAATTCACAATAATTGCGATCGAAAGTACACCGTATCCAACATTCAGGTCTATGATCCAATTTTCTTGCTAGCGACAGTCATAACATTAGCAGCAACGAAGGAAGATCTGGCAATAAAAAAAGTATGAATCACATTTAAGTATTGGATTTTTGCGTTATAGCTAACAATGCTGTTGTAATTGAATATTTATTTATCTCATTAATTTACACAGTAATCTACTTATTGACATATAATAAATTGATCATTAGATTGCTCTTAGACAAGCATTTGAGCGACAATTTGGGCTCAAAGAAAATGCAATATTTTTCATTTAAAAGCCATGCGTTTCACTCGAATCTCATTAAGATTGTCACTCGACTGCAGCAGCAAATTGCTGCTCGTACTATATTCGCTTCTAAGTTCATTTAATGATAATTAGCGCATTCACAGCACGCTCTCTTCGAGATGTGTAGAGCGCAGCAAAAAAATGGTGCTACATTTAAACTGTCAAGTCAAAACGCAGTGAGTCCAAAACGGCCTCAAATGATCTTGATAAAGCTTTCCCAGGAAAAGCCTCAATCAGGACAAAATAAGAATAACAGAAATCCTCTCAGAAACTTCCAAAACATGATTCCAGCTAAAATCTTAGCCGGACAATTTCTGTTCATAAATACACGAACTGTCAGAGGCTGTTGATTTCCTGGATGGAACTTCAACATAAACTTGGGATTTAGAAGTTGCAGAGAACGTTTCTGCTATTCAAATTTCATCTTGATCTGTTATCATGAGGCATCCCTATTGAAAACTAGTGTCAGGACAGTTTTGTGAAAAGCAATTTTGATCAGGAGCCACATTTGACCATGGTGTAAGAATTCAGAGAATTTTCTTGAGTATTTTAAGGCTGACAAGAAAATTAGGGTGCTAAGGACAGATAGTCTGGCAGCCAGAACGAGTTTCTGGAGGGAGCGAGACCGAAAATGAGACTTTCACAGAATGATGTACAACCTATGCCTACTACGAATCTGCGCGTCTGCCGACTTCTAGTCAGTTCCTCTTTTTGATTAAGAAAAACGATTAAAGAAAATCGCATATAAATCCAATGGGACGCAGACTGCAGTTTTTGGCTAAAATGAACTTTTCTATGCTTCCGCTTATTAAGTTAAAAATACAAAATAATTGTTAGCATGGAATGTCTTCAGGCCATTTCCTATCATCTTCCTCCTAAAATCGGCAAGCACAAGTATTTCGATCAATCTAGTCCACATTGAACCACATTCTCGCATACATTGTCGATCAGATACACAATAATATCACATGCACATGATAGGAAATGACTTGAAGACATTCCATGTCAAAAATTATGACTCTAGACTTAGTATTTTTTAACATATTAAGCGAAAGCATGAAAAATTTCATTTTAACCAAAGATGCATCCCTTTGGATTCATATGCGATTTTCTTTAATCGTGTTTGACAAGAAGAGGAACCAACTAGAACTCGGCAGACGCGCAGGTTCGTAGTAGGCATGCATCGTTCTGTGAAAGTCTCATTTTCGGCCTCGTTCCCTGCAGAAACTCGCTCTGGCTGCCGGACTAAGACGCTTTAAAACAATTTATTGTTGATGATGGAAGACAAGCCGGCAGCATTAAGTGGATACGCTTCAAACCTTATTGTGGTTGAGATTCCAACTTTTTTCCAAATTTCTTCATTTGAGAATTCATCATTCAAACTCCTTTATCAAAAAGCGACTCCTTCTCAATAGAGCACACGAAGAGCATGACATGAGACATGACAAAGATTTCACGAATTCACATGATGACAAATGAGATGATGATGTACATTTACGAAGTTATTCATTGACGTTTGATGATATGATGCTGCTGTGTTCGATATCACAATGTCAATGAAATATATACACATATAACGAGATATCGTAAAATGGACAAATAAAAGGAAATTATCATACTGGAAAGAGGTTCTTCATCACGGCGCGTATTATTTCATACACATAATATTCATTTTATTCCTTCGACGTGCAAAACTTAAATCTTAAACTAAAAAAATACATTTTCGTAAAACTTAACAAAATTAAATTTTGTGCCGATACACATTCGCCAGTTTGGCATTCTTAAACGATCGAATGCAAGCTTGCAATGCAATTTACGAATATGCATGCACATCGGCGTATATTAATTTTATATACCATAATACAAGTAATATTAATACACGAAAATACTATCGAGCTCCTTCGTTGCTTAGGCATACAGCTTGAGCTCCAGAAAAATATTTTTCATGTGCTTGACAACATTTGCGAAGAGTTTCGTTTCATATTACTATTGAAAGTAATTTGTGATTCAATTCGATAATGAGATGACCATTGTTTCTTTCAAATTGTTAATGATAAACGGAAATTCTCTTGACATGAAACACAAAAGTGAACTGCATGCAGTATGAAGTATGATAACTTTCTATTTGAGATTGACAGAAGAAAATGTTCTGATGAAGTGTCATCAGAGAAGCAAAAAATGATATTTACTATCACTCCTCACAGACCATATGGAAATTGAATAATAAGAGGAAATATACGTGGGCAACAATATGCTGAAATAATAACGTCTCAAAGGACAGCTGGGAGAGAAGAATGGCGTGACGTGTTACGGAAATGTCTTATCAGTCTGTCCATTCTATTTCCATCTAACACTTTAATACAGAAGAAAAAATAAACTGTTCTTGCCAATCACCAAAGTTGACACATGTCCATTTCGCCACATAATCTGTCATCAGACTATTGATTTCCACTTCTGCATTTTGGGTTGACGGATTTAGATTCGACACACCCTGCGTCTCTTCTCAAGATTAAGTTCATCGTCACCTTAGTTTCTTCCTTTGTCGATGTAGCTGCAGGTGATGATACGTCAAGATGTCGAAAGTCGGATTTCCGCAAGCTGGGGTAGAAGCATAAATGCAGGTGACTTCCGCAGTGCAGAAAACTTCGCGAATTCTCGGAATGAAAAATCAGAAAATGTAGCGATGTTACTGTTGATATATTTCATCACTCTTTCTACCAGAGTGAATATTCGTCGCAACAAATGCAGCAGTACAGACTATGCAACAGTTAATCTGACTTGGACTTTTTACACATTCTTGTTCATTCGTGCGTTAGTCTCTAATAGACAACGAACTTCGCTTTGTGCAGCTTGTTGATTAGTCAAGCATCCAGCACGCGTTTGTGCAGGGAATGAATCCAAAATCAGACTTTTAGGACTAGAATCATTAACAATATAATGAGATGAAATAAACGATACATCAAATTGCCGCGCAAAAGATGTGCGACTGGCAGGATTCGAACCCACGTCCCAGGTGAACTACACCTTTGCTCTACCAAGTGGGCTACGAGACGCTTACATGCGACTGTGTCAATTGGCAGGATCAGACCTTCACCATCATACACTGGTTGTCATAGCTATTATATTCAAAGAATATATATCTCAATGATGCCATGAATGCTATGAATCTCAATGTTTGCCGAGTTCTACACGGTTCCTCATCTTGTCAGAGAGGATCAATAAAAAACACATGTTAAAAAATGGGATGCAGATTGGCGTTTGCGAAAAAAATGATGACTTCCATTCTTTCCTTGATAGTGCTATCAAGTACTACCAATCAAGTAGTACTCGTACTAATCAAGTACTATATTTAGAACCATTATTTTAGATATGGAATGCCTTAGAGTGTGTTCACGTCCTTTGTCAATGGAGCTAAATTCATTCAGATGTACGTGTAGCAAGCCTTTGATGTCGGCAAACACATCATTTTAACCATTCTTGGACACATTTGCACATGGAAATGACTTGAGACATTCCATGACAAAAATTGTGACTCTAATACTAGCACTTTTTACTTAACACAGAAAGCATAGAAAATCTCATTGCTACTGAAAACTTAGATATGCATGCGCTTGGATTTGTATGTGTTTTTCTTTATCCGGTCTGACAAGAAGAGGAACCAACTAGAACTCGGCAGACGCGCAGATTTGTAATAGGCATGGGGTGTACATCATTCTGTGAAAGTCTCATTTTCGGCCTCGTTCCTCGCAGAAACTCGTTCTGTCTGCTGGACTAAATACATGACAGGCTTCCTTAGTGTGTATCAATGTAAATTGTGATTCAAAAGTTTCCAGATATAGCAAAATTTCATTCTCATGCAATGAAGTTTGTACAGTCCAATTTTGCGGATTTTGTCAAATGTTTTATGAGAGACAGAGATAATCAGTGTGTCCAGTGTTTTCTCACACAAATAGTGCAGTAATTACAATAAAACTGCAAGCGCTTACATTCCAAATTTGCAATTAGTCATGACCATTGACCACATAGTTACTATGCATAGGCCAAATATCTATGCTATTGAAAACATGACAGATATGTGTTCACTGTGTTCTATGCTGCCTTCTGTAACATGCTTTGCCGTGAATGCAGCTCGTGTCAACCAGTAGGCTCACGAAACGTTGGCATTAGCCACTGGTGTTGGATATCTTATAAACACGGAGATGTGCCGTCGTTTCTCCATGCAGACTTAATGATTTCGATTATCTTTCTTTTGGCAAATGCTTCATATCAGTTTTCTTCCATTTCTTCGCCTTTTCTACTTTACCATGAATTAGGAATTGAATTTGTAGCACAAAACGCAAAAAGAACATCGATTACTCTACATGCAATATTTCAATTAACTCTTGTCACGTGAATATTTGGCCGATTTTTAAATACTGCATTTTCCGAAATCATTTTTCAACTTCAGGTTTATGTCTTGTATACGGCCGAATGATATTGTCAAGACATTTGGCAGATACATGAAGATACATGATTAATGTCTTCGATTAGCAAATGTGTTGATGCAATTTTCCACTGCCACCGTTTACTGATAATAAAATATCTCCTGTCTAGTCACTCTGTGATATTAAAATCACCCTCACAAGTTACCGTCCATAGGAGAGCTACCACTGAGATCACAGATGATTTTGTCTACAAAAATCTAAGTGACTAAGGAATAAAGTTGACTCTTCATCAGCATACGCCAAATTTGAAAAGCATAAAATACTGTTTATGTTAAACCATCAAAATTTTGCATTTGTATTATTTATCTCATCAGTATAGTGAAAATAAAGAATTGAATGAAGCTGAAATGTGCAGAAGAAAGCATCAAAATCAGGAGATGATGGCTGTACCATGTTCTTTGACTTTCGAAAGACTTAGGTTCTTATCCAATCAACTATCAAAGTTTGATAATGTTATAGGATGATGAATGACAGAAATGTCAATGCTTGAAAGATCCCATGGGACCTATCTTCGTCAGAACATCCAACATGACAAAGTGAGCGCTTCAAATTTCATTTATCCAGACATCCAGAATCAAATTTCATGGATTGGGCATTCTTTATTGATTGATTCTTGATTATTTTGTGCGGCATCACACATGCAAAAACATACACTTATTCAATGTTAAACTTCAATTTAACAAATGTATCTGAAGATTCTTCTGATCAAAAGAAACGCACGCAACAGCAATCACTCCATTTTATGGGTGAAGAAGATAATGAAATAAGAAGTGCTTGAGACAGAGATGAAGCGCAAAGACCGACTGGAAGACTAAAAAGATGAATGATGTCAACAAAGTCGCAAAGAAGAAGACTGCAGAGGTGGACAAGCCACAGATCGAGTGTACTCATGCATGTAGTCATTATGTACCGCATTACTCAGTTTCGCTTGGTGATACATTTTGAAATGTCGTCCGGATGTCATAGCTGTATAACTATAAAATGGACCAGGATGGATCTTTGGATCATATGTGTTATCCTTGTTATTTGATCTCAAAGTCTGTCGGAGCGGGAAGTTCATATTGACTCGAAAAACAGAAAAAACAATCTCTCCCTCTTTTATGACGACTCTTTATTCGTTAAAAAGCGTTACCCGACGCGCTTCGTCTCTCAGGACAGTTTCAAGGGCGAATGGTTCAGGTCAGGCACTACGTTTAAATATGACTAGGTCGAGAGGGTATCTCCTCATATCAGTTCATGACGCCTATTCATGAGGTGTGCTATGTTCTTGGTGATACACCTCATGAATAGGCGTCATGAACTGATATGAGGAGATACCCTCTCGACCTAGTCATATTTAAACGTAGTGCCTGACCTGAACCATTCGCCCTTAAAACTGGCCTGAGAGATGAAGCGCGTCGGGTAACGCTTTTTAACAAATAAAGAGTCGTCATAAAAGAAAAAAGATTCATTTTTCTGTTTTTCGAGTGAACTTGTTATAATAATAATAATTGAAGTTTCTATTGCAGACCAGAAAGTAAAGATTGCTAGCATTCCTATCTCCAGACAAGTTGCATTTCTGCATTATCATATCACTTTTCATTCATTCATTATTATTATTTATTACTTTTCATTAATATTTATTAATTTTCTATCATTTTTCAATATCACTTTCCTTATTCAGCTACGTAAGCTTAAATGGTTACAGATATCTGTTCTCCCTGGTCCGTAATATCATTGCAGACCGCTGATATGCATAACATCCATTACTTTTCTCAAAACTATGCACAATGTGGAACAATGCGCAGTGAGCATTCACCTATTATAGAAAACAACTCTTGATAAAGTAAATTTTCCATTTTTGAAGTAGCTCTAATGAGGAATGCAGACGCTCTTTGTTTCGTTCACAAATGCAATGTTGCTGTGGCAATAGGATCAACTAATTATTAAATGAACTCAATGCAGCTTTCCCGTGGAAATGAATCAAAAAAAGATCAGCCTTGATCAAGCAAAGTGGCAAAAAACTCTCTACTCAAAAAGGGGCGTCACACACACGCTAAACAGAAACACTTTACGAACTATGCTACTGGTGAAGGAAAATGAATTTCACGAATTTTGTGATTTATAGATGTAAATTACAATATGCAATCCATGGTATTCTACATTCTCTGAATTACATTCTCTAATTAAAATCTGTAAGTATAAATGCCGTTATGCAATTATGCAAATTACCTACACTTAGAAAGTACACTTGATGTAAATTCCGGTAAATAAGGAAAAACCCAGCATACATGTACTCAATCACTTAATCGAACTGTTTTTGTCAATTTCACATCATTTGTGGTGTGATGAGATGCGATTAGATGAGACATTTTGCTTTGCTTTCATCACTATGAATATTTAGTTGCAACTACACGTTTTTGATGACGAACATATTTATCTTAGCATTCAAATGCGGATTGTTGCAACCTATCAAACAATGTCTTAAAAGCTCTTTTGGCTTTTTCTGACTTATTCCCACTTGCACTGGTTGTGAAAATATTAGCATTAGTGAGAATAAGGCTCAATGCAGGAGAAAGAGATAATGGAGTTAGGGGAAGATAAACATGATACCACACCATAATCACTAAAGGTGCGAGCAATAATTTGAATGGAAGGAGAAATGGAAAGTTGGATAACATAAATATTTTGGAATAGGAGAATCAATATCTATTTTGGTTGTGTGAATTTACATCTATCGGGAAGGAGGAACGGAGGATTGACAATTAAGGTATTCGATAGAGATGTGATGATGATGAGCAAGGAAAAATTAGCTCCAAATTCGAAATTGATGACCGAAATTCGTGAAGAATTTCCAAAATATGTTTTACAAATGATGATGAATTACCGATGCAGCTTCTGAGATATTTTTTCTACGGCTCTGAAACGCATCGCGATCCCAAGGGTCTCCTTGACTTCTCAATTGATACTCCGAATGTCATGAAATTGACATTGCAACGTATTTCGTGCGTGAGTTTTCTAATGACGACATTTATTTGTCCAAACTCGCTCATTCTCGCACTAAAAATTGCAATGCGACAGATTTTTCGAAGTTTTGAAATTTCGCCCAATTGTGGCTATAAATCTCCTCAATGACTACCATTTACCTTGCCAAAATGATTGAGAGTACTGAGAAGTTACTTATAAAGGCATCGAACGCTGACACGATTGATTTGTGTATGAAATGTGGAAAACCTTCCTTCAAAAAGAAACAAAATGGTATTCTGCAGTTCTAAGTAACTTCATGTGAGGTTATAAATGAGAGATACAACTTGCAGCTACCAAATGAACAATAGAATGAAATGAAATAAAGGATAGATTGAATTGCCATGCAAAAGATGTGCGCCTGAATGGACTCGAACTGATCAACAGAACGAATTGCTTGCATGCGACCACGGGCATGTCAATTGCCTGGACCACAGAGATAGATTCATTAGCGTGTGGGTTAATCTAGAGAGTACACAATCCTATCCCAGCCTAGAAAGTTTGTTCAGCCATTCTAGATATTTGAAGGTAGTTTGGGCCATTCCGAGCCGCACTGACGAGACCTCGTAGGGCGAAACGCAGCGTCTACGGCTGCCAAGGAATTTTCGTGCTTAGTTTGTTCAAGTCTGAGAACATCTTTCTATTCTATGCCCAGGCGAACTGGTACTCTGCAATTTCTATGCATTTCCCAGCCAATGTATGCAATGCTAGCAAGCGATAGAAAATGACATAGATATTCGTCTCTCTTGGACTTGTGTAATTGGCTGAGCGTGTGCATTGCAGTAGTAGCCCTTTTTCAAAGAACCCCCGAACTTTAACGATCAGATTGCAGTCAGACCTATCATGTGAAACGCACGTATCCTTGATTCAATTTTTCTTCGTGATAACTTCGTCAAAAGGAAATGTCATTCACACCATTTGACTCTTCACAATCAAAATGCACAGACTGTGTACGTTAAATGTGGTGTCAGTGTTCTAGTTCGTCAGAATTCAACCTGAATCTGCATTACGTTCAATGGAAAATTGATCTTCTTGCCTCTCGAGAGTATTTCTGGTTGTGACCATTTGAACCGTGGAAAGTCATCTTTAGAACCAAACACGCAGAAAGGGCAATCTATCTCTGAGGGCAGGACAAGCCCTCACCATCTCACATCAGTCATCAGTGATTACTGATTAATGGTGCAAGTAATAAGAGTAGTAAAAAAATGACACTAAAGTTACTACATAAATAATGTGGGACTGATTCTAATGAGATATTTAATAAGGAATATTAGCTTATCATTTGAATTTCCAAAACTCTCCTTGAGTGTCGGCTGCTATTATCAATTTATTTTGTGTCAAATGAACTTTTCTGTCTTCTTTGTCGCGTCATGACGACTTTCACGACTTCACTTTTCCGTGACAGCATTTTGTCGACGACTACAAGAGTGTAATGTAACCTAATGCTAAAGGATGGCAAAGTAATGACGAAGAACATGGAAAAGGTATAAGTCAACACGACAAAAATTAGCGTTAATGAAATCCTCTGCATGAAAAGGAACAAGAGGTAATTAGTAATTTCAGTTTCTATTTATCTCCATATCTTTTAGTGTTTGTGTCTTGAGATTGACCATTTTCTAATGAGCAAACAGTGAAGTTTTTTGGGAAGCTATAAAAGCAGACCAGGCTGTTCTTTGTGGCAAATTGTCATCATGAAAGCAGTGTTCATTATTTCTGTGAACATTGTAATAGCCTAACTATCATCAATTATCAGTAAACAATAAAACAGATTATCATAGTGGAAAGTTAATAGAATTACTTTTTTTCTCTGAATTACAGCTGTCTCTTTTTCAATGAGTTCAAGAACAGAAGGTCAAGCAAACAGATGAATCCCAATAATGTTGTTTTCTTTTTTTGGAAATCATCATTGAAAATGTTTAATCAAAGAAGGTATGACCGGCCGTCTTGTTTCTGATGGAGGCGGCAAGAACTTCGATTTATCTTTAAAACATTTACATCGTCGCCAATCTCACTTGACGAGATTCCCAGTTGACGCCTGATGTTGAAGCAATAAACATTTCTGCCACCGTATCAACAGAATAGTGACCAATAAGGAAGATAAACTACAACAAATACAGACGGCGAGTCGAGGAAAGTTGACGCTGAGGAATACTGAACAACTGTTAAAGAGGATTAACTCCTGCAAGGAATAGAAACTAATTTACAGTTCTCAAGTGAACAGTACACGAATGAGATGCTTTATCAACAGAGCTTGACAACAATAAGTTTATTCTGTAAGCAATGTACAATGATCTAGGCAAACGTTTGGCTTCCTGAAGCTGTGCATTTGGTTTTGTGTCTTATCAATGATATTTTCCATAAAAAGCACTAGAATATTATCATGAAGTCGTAGAAACTTTTGTTTTAAATATCCTCTATAACATATTGACTTCGCACGGATGTTTGTGATGATCACCTATGATTGCAATAGCATTATTTCAGCGAACATCGAAAGATACACTAATTTCAAGTGGACAGAAACAACTGTATCTACAATATGAATTACAAGTGACCGACTCTGAAGTTAAGATGGCGATTTTTGATACACAAGTGACGATTTCTGGATTACTTCTTGCATCTGAATTATAACTGAAAATATCTCAATTTGAAATATACGATTTCTTGACATATAAAACAAATCTGAAATATAGATGACGCTTTCTTAAATACAAATCATCTTTTCTTGAATTCTCAAATATATACTCGTATATGACTTAAAATGAATTATTGATGATAATTTGTGAAATACAACGTCTATTTCTTAATTAAAAATGACATTATCTGCAATATGAGTGCTGCATTTCCAAATTTTAATGATATTTACAATCAGAAAAAAATTCTCTGACATTAAAAGTGCTGGTATCAACAATATAAATGCTTTTATTTGAAATATATACTTATAACACTGAAATAAATTTGCTGATTTCTTGAATATAAATTATCTGATCTTCTACAGATGTATTACAAACTTTGTTGATGAAAAATCAAATACTTCAGATATCAAATTGCATACCTGATATACACTTATGGTTGCGCCTATCATATTTTCTTAAGTCCATACATCTCTCATACAATAGACTTAGGATTTAACAAGACGCAGGATTATTCACATCTACTTTAGAACGCTCAACAATGAGATAACAAGGTACATTTGATACTCATCCTGGTAAAAATACAAAATTGAATAAGTTGATGATCATGAATAAGATATATAATATTATTAATAACATATAATCATGTTCTTAAGAGTTATTCATCGATATTAGTAATCAAGATTTGAACACATGCCAGCCACAAAGCTGGGCAAGAACTGTATCCACAGCCCCACACAAGCGTTTCTACGTTGATAGATCCCTGGTTCTACCAGCTGTCACATAAATGCATGACGTAATTGAATCGCTGACAACATTTTGTCTAACCAATTGCGATCATTAATCAATACACGATGTTTCAGCGAAACATTTACTACTTGGGTCTTCATCAACCTTTGCAAAGTACAGCTGTTTCGGTCGAGTGGTGGATATAGCACTTGCTTACATGCAGATTCTGACTGATTCGAATCCTGGTCAGACGAATGGCGGTTGGGAATATAGGGTTTAGGCTTCAATTCGGATACAATCAGATCTGTTGACAATTACCTAACTCCAATTTTTAAGATTTCAAGCGTGTACGTTATAGAAATGTCTGAATAAGACCAAAAGATTGACCGACTGAAAATGAGATTTGCTGAATGTTTGATGCGATTAGGAAATGTGCTTGATGTAAATGTTTTATTATCGGACATTTACAAACTTAAATGAAAGCTGCAATAATGACGAACAGCTGGATACAACAGCTAGTGCGGTTGTGGTCTTCTTAGTATGGTGCTACTCGTGAAGCATATAAGTCCACATTCTGCAAATTTCATTATAAACATGTTTAGGCTTCCTTTCACTTATAGAGGTCTAGTTGTTCTCTTTTTTTCTCCGCTTCCTTCATCAGTATGAACTTGTCTCTCAGTCAACAGTCTGAGTAAGTGATAACTGCTCAACACAGTTTCATATATTTCATGGCTCTATGCAACATCTTATAACTACTGTATTATTCATGAATGGAAAAAGTAGAGAGCTCGTGCTGCAAATTTGAATGCACATTATGATGTAGATAATAATAGTAATAATTCATATATTTATATCCCGCTTTCACAAAGACGTTATACGCGGTCACATATTTCTCAAGAAGAGAGTTTTTAGAGTCTTTTTGAAGTGGATAGTTATGAAATAAATAATACAGTATTTTACATGCATGTAGCAGTTTTAGGGATTTTCTACAGGATGAAATTTATAATAAATGACTTGCGCGTGACGAAGAGAGGTTTCTTAGTATAAGAGGTGTAAAAGTGTAACACAAGATCAGGTTGTGCATTGAGGGCGTCAAAACCGGTTTGGACCATGTCATGAAGGTCGTGTAGTGCTATGAATAACATTAACTATTCATAGGCTGAGCTGATAAGCACACATTAGTACACCAGTCAACTCTGAAGCAGTTGTGTATACAGCATGATGGTAATGGTCGCTCTGTTCAACAAGTTCATTTATTCGACATCGACATGTTCATTTGCTGGACAAGTTCATTCACTTGACACGTATGTTCATTTGCTCTACACGTATGTTCATTTGTTCGAATCGTACGTTCACTGTTCGACAAGTTCATTTGTTCAACACGTACGTTCACTTTTCGACAAGTTCATTTGTTCAACACGGACGTTCACTGTTCGACAAGTTCATTTGTTCAACACGGACGTTCACTGTTCGACAAGTTCATTTGTTCAACACGTACGTTCACTGTTCGACAAGTTCATTTGTTCGACACGTACGTTCATTGTTCGACAAGTTCATTTGTTCGACACGTACGTTCATTGTTCGACAAGTTCATTTGTTCTACACGGACGTTCACTGTTCGACAAGTTCATTTGTTCGACACGTACGTTCACTGTTCGACAAGTTCATTTGTTAAACACGGACGTTCACTGTTCGACAAATTCATTTGTTAAACACGGACGTTCACTGTTCGACAAGTTCATTTGTTCGACACGTACGTTCATTGTTCGACAAGTTCATTTGTTCGACACGTACGTTCATTGTTCAACACGGACGTTCACTGTTCGACAAGTTCATTTGTTCAACACGGACGTTCACTGTTCGACACGTACGTTCATTGTTCGACAAGTTCATTTGTTCAACACGTACGTTCATTGTTCGACAAGTTTATTTGTTCACCACGATTTAAGTTATACTTGTATATTTCTGCTTTCAAATTGTCGAGGAAAATTTCTTCGACAGCTCATAAACAGAAATCTATGGTCCATTTCTTTCATAAGCTCATCTGCTTGAAAAAATTGATCACGTTTTTCATCAACGTTATTTATAAACATCTTGCCGAATAAGAAGACGGTAATTCTATTCCTCCCCCGCCCCCGACATATTTCTATTTTTCCAGTTGACACCCGCGAGTATTGTATCCTCAACGATCTTCTCTTGCTCCTAAATGCTGTCTCGCTACCATCGCAAAGGTTTTCAGTTTGCAAAATTCCTCCGGCTTGTAGAAAATTTACAGCACTGACTATGTCGTTCACTTTATACACTAAATGCCACGAAGTTCATGATCACAACTGTATCTTGTATTCTAACTGAGTATCCAAGGGTAACAATTCTTCATCCCAGGGTTCAAGTAAAGTTTCTCAGTGATGTTGTACTATCATTCAGTGACAGTTCAAGTCTGTTATAAATCCAATGTGACTATGTTTGACAATATTTGATGAAATTGGAAAAATTGGAAACTGTGGTGTGAGGGGGAGGGAGAAAAGAATTAACAAAAAAGACTACATGCACCATGATGATAAAGGACTATCAATCTGTGCAGGAGGCAACTCCTTCAGAACCACACTGAATTCATTCATAAATTGCTTTTCAAATTTAATGAGATGTATATACTAATCGGCTAGTTGATTCCAAAACGATGCAATATGCAGGTACGTGAAAGGATTTCCTTACAAATTCAGCAAAATAATACAAAAGTTTGACTCACTCTCTGTCCAATACGAGACAGATCACCCCGTCAGAATCAGCAGCAACAATGTTCGCCGTTCGGACATCCTCACTGCAAGAAAAAGAGGTGATGAAGATGTTTTCTTGTCTTTCAACTAACTGTCTTAATTCTAGAGCATGAGACAGGTGGAATGTGTTTATAGTTCATTGCGGTGAAGATGGGATGTCCCATCACGTGAATACAGCATGGAAAGGTAATGTGTAAAACTTGAGTTTACTTAGATGCAAAGTTTGTCAGCAATTGGGATTATATCTGTAGAGAGTGCGGATCTCAAAATCATTGGTGATTACAACTCCGCAATTTTGGAAATTGAAAAAAATCGCTGGACGGTGTCATGAGATGAGGAGCGTTTTTCACTGGGCATCTTTACGCTATCATAACACAATCTGATCAGTTCACACTTTTGAATTTCGTTTAATTGTGCGGAATACCTGAGTATTTTGTAAATTAAGCTATGCAATGCTTGCATACAGCTTTGCACCCACGAATCAGCAACAGTACTTAAAATTCACTGAATTTACATAATTTGCAGTACAGCAATTTTAATACCTTCTCCAATTTCACGCAGTCAAGTACTAATTTCAATAGTATCACAGAATTGGTCAGCAATTCGAAAATGCGTTCAGAAATAAGATAGGTTGAATATGCATCAATCAGTTACAAATGATCCTGAGGAGTTGGACACACGTTTTGACGAGCTTAGCATGGGAAAGTATTACACAAATAGATTGTTAATTACATGACGATGGATTGTTGTCATAAAATGTGATAAGATCGAAATTCAAAGAGTAGCCTCAAATTTAAATAATGATAATTCAAAAAGAAACATAATAACGTAATATACAGTATAGCACAGCAAATAACAATAATATGTGAATAACAATAATGATTGTAATTACTTCTATGTTATTCTATAATCGCGGTGAAAACAGCACATGCACGTTCATTTTTAAGTAAACAATGTGAATTATCACAAACAGTACAAGAACACACAATAAGATAGGTTCATCAAAATTATGGCATGTTCGAGCACTAGAAAAATATGACAACCACATCACTCAAGATGTATAGATTAACAATATCCTTTTAGACACGTCTGTACGAAAAAGTCGACATACGCGCTGCATTTATGCTTTTCAACAGTGCACAATTCAAAATTTCAACTTTATTTGGCCTTGACCTTTCAATGTACAACTATTGTTATGAATAGATGAACAAAAAAGTACATTTTATTTTTTTGATAGCCAGTGTTAGTAGCATCATAGCATTTACTCTATGGATGTTCATTATCCATTTCTAAAACTGGTGGCTAGAATACTATGCCTCTCCATCATGGTTTCTCGCCGCAACTTATTTATAACTTATCTTTACAAACATCACATGAAAGGATAAGAGACAAGAATCTCGTGATAGATTTGTATCAAACAGATATTGATGTAGGACAAATCGCTTCAAATGTATCAACAAAATGGTAAACAGCAATAAACTGGTTGATGTAAACAGCAGTAAAGTAATTGTGTAACCGATGCGCATGCAGTCATAAAAATTTCACACACAGGAAACACTATCGCTAGCTCGTGAATTTCCTGAAAGTTGTGAATTAATAAATGGAGTACTGATTCATTTTGTTGTTATGAATTGAAACGGGAGTCCGCTTGATAGAGAAAATTTTATCGATGGTTTTCACAGGAAACTGAATCATCAATAAAACCAATTAAAATTTATTGTATTTGGTCCATAAAAAAACAATACGTGGATGTAATGAAAACACTACAATGGATGTCTGGGTGCAATTGACCTCAACTTTTGTATTGATTTATCTGTGCTAGAATTTAATTGTAAGTAATCCTAAATTGCTGATGTAATAATGGACATGAATTTCGATTAGCATCGTCCACACCGGGTGCCTTGGGAGATCCCTTTGTAATAAAGCTGAGTTGTCAGTGCATCAAACTATTTAAACATCCGATTCAGCAATTGTTCAATATGTATGCAACAATTGCCTTGCGGATTATAATAAAGACAGATGGGATGCAACGTGAAATGATATTGAAGTACCAAACTCTTCCCACATTCATGCAATATCTCGCGCATCAGAGGAGAGTATCGTAAGGCAATAATTGTATGCAAATTGAATAATTCAAATATCGGGCATGAGCAACATAGTTCGAACACTATTGAAAAGATCTACATGTAGCAGTCATTAAGGGATTCGCGATCAAAATCTGATAAAATTTATAAGTTTTTTTTAAAAATGCAAGAATTTGAGGATGCTGTGCACACGTCAAGTTCATTCACCAGATATAGTGTACTATGAGTTTCTCATTGCAGCAAAATCCTTTGATCTGACATCTTTGCTTCATTGTTGATATTTAAAATAATTATTAATGCAAACTGTAATGAAGTCCTTGCATATATTTATAACCGCTTTTGCGCAACTCGTCATCCAAATAGATAGACATAAGAATCGGTGCAGAAAATCCACTGCATAGCGTCAAATTACGATTGCAGATAGAGTAAATTAGGATGCGAGTCATATTAAAAAAGGTAAACAATCAGCGCAATTTATACATGTTCCCAGTTCCGTGTAGGGCTCCAGTGTGTGATAGACTTCTACCTTAGTTTGTCATTTGGTGCAGATTTCCACTGCGTGCGAGCAATGATAAGAGATCAATAGAGGGCTCTACTGATAAAATACAAAAATAGAAGGTAAGAAGTGAAAATTACCGAGAAACAAAAGTGAAATTAAATGAAAAGAACATCTCTCTCAAAACTTCCAAGCATCACTTAATGAAAGTGCTTCACCTTTTGCAGGAACATAAGAAGAGTCCATAAGGGTTCTTTCACAATCTGCATGTTTCAGACTGGCTCTTTATCGATGATAGTCACACTATCCAATGAGATGGGATGTTGCCCTGCCTCAACGCAGCACGCCCACTTCGCGGGTTGACAGCAAATGTTCTTTTTTCCGCTGTTCAATGGTCGCTGAGCTTCGCCCACGTTTCTCCATCCGCAGCGTACTTCATTATTCCTTCACGTACTTTCACTTATTTCATCATTAGTGCTTTGCTTCCCTTATGATTTACGACACGTTTTCTTTCATCCCGTCTGGCAAGAAAATAGAACCGGATAGAACTCGACAGACGCGCAGATTCATAATAGCCGTAGGTTGTGCATCATTCTGCAAAAATCTTATTTTCGGCTCCGTTCTCTTCAGAAGCTCGTTCTGGCGGGCGAACAAAGAGGTGCATACAACGCGGACGCATTAATGGAGATTAACAGAACATCAATAAAGCACTAGTCACACTAAACGGAGATACCTTTTAGGTTCCTGTCAATGTTTATGTTTATTTTTTATCTCGATGATTAGCGCACACCCTACTCTTTTCGAGCATTTCAGAGAAAATCATTAAACTGCGAAAACTATAAGTTTTCATTATTGTATCGCATTACAAATAGACGGTACATTTATTCATCATCAGGCAGAGTCGAAGACGGAGGCGGTTGTTGGAAAAATCGCCTCCGCATTCCTGCTTCGTAATCCCTTTATTTGGCTGTCACCTATCGCTAACATTAGTTCAGTGAGATATCCAGTCAGACTTATTAACAAACAACGTAGATGATGTCTGCAGCCATTCTTGATTACGTGTATGAGACAATGAAATCGCTTAACTATGCCACGGATATCAAATAAGGAGAGACTTTCGTGCGAAATTTCACACAGTAATGCGCTTATCATGACAATTAAGACAAGCAAATAAAAAGTTTACTTCGGTATTTCCCTCCTTGACAAAATTTGTGTAAATAGCTTGTTGTTATAGGGAAAATAACTTGCAAGTGCTCTAAACCTCTAAAGATGATTTCTTTTAAGTGAGGAATAGGAATGAAAAGGGTCTACAACTACCGGCATGAAAGTTATAATGAACAACATACTTTCATGTTATACCAATGCATCACAACACTCAAATTGTAAAGAAATTAATATTACTTTTTAATATTTATTGGATTTACAGGTAGTTTCCCGAGGTAGGGTTATGAAGGTAATAAAGTGAAGCTATTTATAAAAGAGCATTCAAGCCTATAGAGAAAGAAAAAATAGCATACTATTATCTGAGCATATATCTTAAACGAAATGAAATATGACTTCACTTCAAAGTAAATATTTGGGTTCATTATATTATTCTCTGAAAAAACTGTTTCCCAATCTTTTGCGATGAAAGACTGCTCCGCGAAAGAGCGTTGATTAAGCATTTGCATATCATTCATTCTCTTGTCGGTATATATCTTCCATGTGCACGGCAATTAGAATAGAAATCTGCACGGCAATAGAAATAATTGTTTTTGTAGTTTTGTTCATTTGTTCTGTCTAAATTCAAGAAGGAAAAGAATTGTAAAGAGGAAGAAGTGTAAATTCAAAGAAGAATCTGATGGCCATTTAGCGATATCCTCATTTCGGACAGCGATGATCATCAACCTTTGAAAGTTCACATGTCCTAGAACATTACCTTAAAATTAACAGAATTATCCGGTACGTTTGAAAAACATTTAGTGAATATCTATTCTCATTGAGCTATTGAAAATTTCGCTCTTTCAAAAAAAGTTCATATGCGACAAAGGGAACTACATTTCAAAATTCCTGGACAGAAATATTCTAGACAGCAGTGCAGAGCGAATTGCAGGTTGATGTAACGACAGATTTTTCTCAACATCAAACTAAGCCGCGTTCATCTTGATTAAAAAGAAAAGAGCCTGACTTGCAACGTTGTCTCCACAAAATGCACTCAAACGAAGCAAGTAATTTTTTTCTATTTGAAGGCAGTCCCTATCTCGCGTGATGCTGGAACTCCGGGTGTACACATTTGTTTTTTAAAAAAAATACTTCATGAAAGTAGCTTACGTAAAGATAAGGTAAAAAGCAATGATATGATGCAACAGCAAATTTTTGATTCAAATTGCATTTTCGGATATTATAAAAATGTGCTGTTCTTTCTATATCTGTGAATGGAAATATTACATTCAGTTCGTTTACTGTGCAGCAAATTGCATTCTTTTTTGGCTCTGTATGATGTTCATGTTCCGTTGTCTTTCGTTCTTTTCATAAGAAACTGTGCAGTAGTTTTAAATGTGTTGCAGATTTGCTTGCCATGTTTTTGCATGGTACATGATGCAATATTGAATAACGCCTGCAACATCTGGTGAATATCCATTTTGTACCTTATACATTCACTCCAAGATAAAGTAATCATGACACACTGGAGGTAGCGAAAGTCGGTGGAAGGTGAACCATCATCACTTATTGGATTAATGAATGTACAGCGGCGTCGAACCGCCTTCCCTTATGATAGTCACCTACTTGCTTCCAATATCTTGATCTAGTCAGATAAAATACAAACCGAAGTGAAGACATAATTATATGTCAACGATTTGACCACACACATGGATTTCAAAGTTTGACACGAATGGAAACAAAGTTCGCACGAGCGAAACTAGTCAGACATTTTCCCAAACCTGATTTGTGTTGCGTCATCAACCCGATCAAAGTTGAAAATATCGGCACAGGTGAACTTGCCTTGACGACTTTTGCATTGAAAGCCTGAGGATACCTGTCGGAAGCAGGTGAAACCTCTAGTTACTGATCTAATTAGAGTTTGTGATGTAAAGTCTAGGAACGGCTGGAAATTCAAACTATTTATACCACAAGATAAGGAGGTTCGCGTTCGGCATGAACTAACAATATTATGTATCAAAAACATCCACTTCAAAAAGTAATTTCAGGCTTAGAAGCAGCGTTAAAGTGCATCAAATTGAATTCATTGTTGCTCATTTAGGCTGGCGCTTTTTTGAAGCTTCAAAAGCTTTCTGATAATGCTGCAAAACATTTGAATAAAATCACAATTTGCAAATAAATATTTGAATTCGCATCATGTTGGGAATCATGCATTCAAAATAAAACAAGTTAGTTAAAACATGAGACTAAAAGATGCTGCTTTAAAACTTTTTTAAAAAGTCGTGAGACTGCGATGTCCGTGATGTGATGCGGCAACGAGTTCCATACACGTGCTGTTGCCACTGAAAAGGAACGACTGCCGATTGTCAGACGCCGAAATCGTGGTGCGATGAGTGCCTGAGTGGAGGAAGAGCGGAAACCAAAATGACGGGATACCGATAACTTCTTGAGATCATCAGCCAGATAGGAAGGGGCATTTCCGTGAAGGCAAGTATGAGTCAGAACAGCCAGACGATACCGGGTCCTTGCTTCAGAAGAAAGCCATTCCAATTCGAGCAAAAGAGGAGTAATAGAAAAGCGTGAAGAACTGAAAATCAGCCGAGCAGATGTATTGAGTACCGTTTGCAGTCGATACGATACATTTCGTGGAATCCCAGTAGGTGCGGAATTGCAGTAGTCAAGCAGTGGGATAACCAGCGACTCTACAAACCTGCTCAGGAGAGGACGGGACAGAGATCGACGAACAGACTGTATTTGCCGTAAAATCCCGAAACAAGACAACACAGTATGAGTCACATGCGTACGGAATGAAGCCTCCGTGTCCAAGTAGACTCCAAGGCAGCGAACTGAGGTCGATGGTGACACGAATTGATTGCCGATACAAAGGGAATCGCGAGGAAGGTTTGACGATCGACGAGAGGACGAGCACCACATCACTTCACACATGCTTGCATTTAGAAGAAGACGGTTTGATGAACAGCAGGCCGTTACTTCATCAAGACGTTACTTCATACGTGAGAGAAGTGGCCATATACCTGCACATCTTCAGCATACATGTGCATGGATAAATTGTGTCGCTGAGCGATGTGAACAAGGTCCAATGTATACAGGATGAAAGGACCCATCACGGAACCTTGAGGCACGCCACAGTCCACATTAGAGAGGGCAGAGAAGGAAGATCTGAATGAAGCTTGTTCTCCCATGATTGGCTATTTAACAATAAACCAATTTAATGAGGTGACAAAAACTGAAAGAGTATTGAGGAGCGATCAAAAAACATGCAAGTGGTCTACTGAACGAAACACAATTTTTCATCGTTATGCATGACGAGATGGATACGAAAATCTTCAGTACTTTTCTGAATCTTCAATCTTCTTTGACATTCAATGAAAGTAATTTCATACGATTCTTAATAGATGTACTTGTGCACACAGCTCGACATATTTAATGTGTGAACTTTCTGGTGATATTCATTGCTGTTATCTCTCTAATTTACGTACCATGAAATTCATGGTGAATGCTTAAAAAGCTATTCTTAATTAAAAATCACAAATTTTTACAGAGCTTAGACCTTTTGGAAATTTTGGTAAATTTTGTAGGTAAATGTCTAACTATTTACGATACCATGCTGGTTGAATACACTGAGAAGTTGTTTATGATTCCATAAAGAGATCGATAAAATTGGTTTGGGCAAGGAATGTAACTCAAGACTTTTCCTTCAATAGCAACAATTCCAAAGTATCTGTAACTGTGTTCTGCGGCTGCAGACAACTTCAGATATTGTTATAGAGGCAAATGATGACTTTTAGATGCCCAAAGATCACTAATGATTCGCAAAATCTGAACAATGACTATTTTCAACAGTGTCTGCACAGTATTTGGATTTCCAAAGCTGTAACAAATTTCTATGGACTCTAAAGTGCTGATTTAAATGCACTCATTGAGAGACGATGTATTTCGTCTAAGGAAGTCAAGGGTAATACTTGCAAAAAGTGGCAGGTAACAATTTGATCTTCAGTTGGGCCAAATCTGCCGTTTTTTGACAAAAAGTTTGGAAACTCTTTAAACTTGAAAATGACGAAAGCCTCTCAGAGGTCCACGCTCAAAATAGTGGATAGAGCCAAATGAAGAAGACGAGAATGCTCAGTGCATGGATTGATAGCAATTCAATAGTTCAATCTAATGAGCAATGTTGTCCTTTTATATTCTCTTAAAGTGTAAAATGTATATTTCACTCTTTTCATTTTCCCCAGAACTCTTATTGATTTAAGTCTGTTTTCAAATTCATAAAATTCTTCAAGAGCTCTATCTAGTAGCAAGACTCCTTAACGTAAGAATCAGTATCAATGAGGCGCAAATCTTAAAATGAAAAAAAGATCATTGAAATCACAGTAAGAAAGCAATAACATTTATCCCAGAGAAGCATTAAGCGATATTCTCTAAAATGTTGCAGCCCTATTTAAAAGACATGAGATTAAATGAAATGAATTTATATGCGGGATGGAATTCTCTTTATTAACCAAACTTTTAAAACAAGATATCTCTCTCATTTTCGTTACTTTGATAAACTTCAGAGAAGTAATAAGCAATTTATCTCAAAAACAAATTCAAATGAGGAATTTTTGTCGTGATATTTCAACATGAGGATCTTCCCTCAAAATTGACATTTCTTTAGATTTTTTTTCTTTGGCTAAACTTTCAGAGTCAACGAGTTTGTCAGTCAAATTCTGTGAGTCAACTTCTAGTGTTATTTTTCCAATAAACGCTGAATTAAGACGCACCAGGGTGTGTTTGATAATTTAGTTAAAATTAAAGTGACCAGATGTCATTCAGAATATATGGACGATATTCTATTTTCGGTGATATATAATTCGGTCAACGAAGCATGTTTACTGCTGTATGCCCAAAATATCATCAAGGGTAGAAGATACCCTGCTGTATCATAGCTCCGTAATGGCTCCTTGGTGACCATAGTGGTAAATGAATAAACAACTTTGCACACATTCAACCTCGGTCGATATTTTATCTCTAAATTGGATAATCTCCGATTTCATATGCATCCAATTTAAAAAGTCTGACAGGCCATCGGTTCCCAGTGCATTCTAATTATATGGTCAATCTTGCTAGGTCGATCTTACCGACTTGCAAGTCATATGTCTACGGGCACTTTGTAATTCTTGAATTTTCTTGTCAAGATATGTCTGTCTCAATATTCTTGTAAGTTTCGACTCAATGGGAAGAAGCGTCCAAGTCGCTGTTTCCTCAGACCTTATATAGGGAGGATTTTCACAACCGCAGCTTTAAAACAAGCAATTCTGAGATACTTGAGTGGAATTTCACAAGTCACTCAAAACATTTCCGCAGCATGACGTAGGCATTTTAAAAAAAGAGACTAAGGCATAGAAACGTTCAAAATCAGTTATAACAGCCTCGTATCAGAAAATATAGGTTGCTAAGTTTGAATGACGCAAGCTGTATGAGACGTTAGTTCAAATCCTAGTTTGAATAATGAGCTTTTAATATTCAGTCAGAAATTGAGCCTCCGAGATTAACTCTCAAATGAACTTCAAGGTATTACATGACCGAATTAATTTGATGTTTTACAAGAAATGTTATTGCTGCTGGAGCTGCAGGGGATTGTGATATATTCGGACTGAACTTTTGGATATTGAAAAGCATCTTGTTCTGTGCGATCCATTTTAAATTTTAGATTGACAATCGAGAAAGCGTTTTGTTATTCGATTAATTCAAATTCGTGTGGGTAAATAAGTTTATTTAACATTGCATTTAAAGATACTGATATGGTTTCCATCAAAGAAGAACATTGATTTCTTCATGGAACTACATCCCTTCTAGAAACCGGTTGCTGACTTCTGCAGCATTGAGACGTCAACAATATTTTCTGATTTGATCTTATACACCCCGCCACCTGACCGCGAACCACCGATACGACTACTTTCCAACACCAAGCTCACTAAACTGTTATCTCCTCCCCCACACACCAACACCCCCCGAACCACACACTGATTAAACAAAGACCAGACATCTCTCTATACTCTGCATCCACCATATCATGCACTCACCCAACCTTCCGCCATATATACAATATCTATAAAATTACAACTCTCACCAACAACCAAAAAAAAAACATCAACTACTCAAAATCTCTGCACGAATAACTCCTCAAATAATCCCAAAACCAACTCAAGATTCCTCGCGAGATCCACAACAGCCGTCGCCTAGCATCTCTAAAGCATCAACCATACGCACCCCACTAGAAACGACCAACCCTAACGAACCTTTACATCGGTATACTTCTAATTCCGCTTCCTACAACATACAATCTAGACCACTCCCTTGACACACATCCTACCAGTAAAACTACTCTTATCTACACAATCAAACTCCAAAAGAGCTTAACGAACACGAGTGCCGAAACCTTCCCACTGTGTTCAAATGGAAGCCGCGATCGTTTATATATTGTTGTCATGACAAAGCATGTCCACAACCTTCTATGTATTGTATTCAATATCCATGTCCAGTCTATTTCTTTATTGCGATTGAGTGTCGGATTTCTATTATCATGCCTATCGTGATTGTCAACCAATAACACGTTTCAACAAATAATTGCTCATGCATTTGCGGTTATCAATATGCAACTTCCCTATCGCAAGCTGCCTGTGTGGATGGAGTACTTGTTTAGCTTTCTACCTGGCTTTGTGCTCAAATCCTGGTCAAATGAGTTACAGTGCAGAAGATGGTGTCAATTTGGGTCTAATAATCATCACAATGAAGTGATTGTTATTGCTTTAGTGGTGTTATATGGCTCTTAGTTCACCAACATTGCTAATTGCAAGTCACAATTTTAAATATTCCTTTCAATAACAATGATGAAATAAAACCACCATTAAAGAAACATTAGGGCGAATACTTCGACTGGCAGCAATGATTTGCTTATCTAAGAGACCTACAATAAAGTACATGACACTTAGTTCAGATATAAAAGACTCCTAAAATACAAATTTCCAAATTCGTCGAAATATCGATAAACCGCAGTTTTGCAGTTTTTATTTTGGGATCTGTAGAGACGAGTTTTAAGACATGTGATTAGAAAACTTTAAACTCTTGAAAGGTTATGAAATTTATGTGCGGAAGACACGGTGAAGATGCATGTAGATTCACAAACTCTAATGGTTCTGCACATGACATCAAAGTGCAAGATAAAATTAGTGCTGGAAGTCATGCGCTAATTACAGGCGAGCTAATGGCAGTGCAGTAGCCGATAGAAGATCGCAGATGATAAGGTGAGATTCAGATGAATCAAGATGAAACTGTAGGATGAAGATTTCGTCTTCTCTATTGCTGAATACATCATCTTCTACGTCCAGTTATCCTCACGTCAATCCGTTAGACATCAATTTCTAGACTTGACAATTGAAGATTTCATGTCCGAGGCATTATTCATTCTAGGCATTCGACCTGCAACAGGCTTATTGACACGAAAATAGTGATGACTAATTATCAATGATAAAAGCGTACAGTCCAAACCTCCGTTATTTTTTGGTTCAGCGTGGAATATAGAATGAATTACAATCGTACTTTGTGATAGAGCATCTCCTGCTGATTGGGACGCTGAAAGGTCAAACTGCTGACATTTTACAGTATAAAAAAGGCATTTTTAGGTAACTTTATTTGCCGATGTATCAAAATTGCATGTAAAGCCAGTAGAAGAGATCATTTTTATAAATACATATTTTCCAAATGCTCCCCATTTTCTTGACTTTCAGATGTGAATTTGAATTATTTGATTTTTCGATGGTACCTTCTTCCTGCCACCTAACCGCACTTGACGATTTCAAGACCGCTCTCGCATTAAATTAACATTAATCTCAATCACAAACATAGACATCTACATTATATAAGTAGGCATTTACATCGAGCTTATCAGACTATGTGCACTGATTTCAAGATGCCTATTGCGCTGATTATCTACGAGTACATTATGGTGAAACGTGACCTCATTGATTTAAATTCAAATTGAATTTTCATACTTGAGTAAAACTGCCTTTGTTATCATCCGTAGCATTGGTCGCGACACATGATAGCTGGTCGATTATCTGCCCAAATGGCTCCAAAACAAAGTCTTGCCATTGACAAACGTTTATTGGTCGATCGCAAAATAAGTTATGAGTAAAAAGAGTAGAGACAAGTAGAGAGTCTTGTTGTACAGATACTTTGTTCTGCCTTCAACACTTTGAAAACATGGTGAACTACGTTGTGGAGTTAATCTTCTGCTAAATCCCATCTGAACATGATAAAAGAGGGACATTTATACTTTTAAAACAATTTTGACGGTACAACTTGTCCTCACATTATGTATTAGTCCATTACTCAGAATTTATCCTGAGCATCTCGCTTGCAGGGCATTAAGCCTTCTGATCCCCAGTATCATGATAAAAGTTTCATGATTGCAACGTGTGCTTTCTTGACGTTATGGGAACCACATGTATACGTCGCGTAAGATCCACCTGAAACATTTCTCTCTCGCCATTTTCTGGATAACAGCTCTATCACCTTGACAAAAAAGGCTTATTTTAAAGAATCAAATTCAATTACGAAAGGACCAAATAACTTTCAATACTTTATCTATCCTTGCAACTTGTTCTGAGAATTCTTCACATACAAAAACCTATAGCAGCTGAACCAATCATGCTACCGTGCATTTGGCGATTATTGTGAAAAGTGTGAGTCCAAAGTTTCGATAATATTCGTTTAGTGTAATATCAACTCGAAAATATGCAGACACTCAATAGAACGCATATGAAGATGGAATATTATGTAAAAGGAAAATATTGTGTTGAAAATCTCATTCTTGTTAATCAATGAATGCTTAAAATCGGCAAAAGTGCAAAATGATCCATCATTAGCATGTCAATTATCAAGAAATATCGAACAAAAGTAAACAGCTAATAAATGTTATAATATTTTATTTTGAGTTAATAGTGAAGCGTGAAAATAGAGAAATTGGATTATTAAAAGGGAGATAAAAAATTCTATCAGTAAGCTTTGACTTATAATACAGTTATAAGAGAATTAATTGGCACTGCACATATACTTAGCAAAATCAGAGACCGTGTGTAATGTGCAAAAACCTTGGCATGACTTTTAACTGATCCAGTTTATTAATCAACATGCAATTAAATAATTGGAAAATGAAAGCGTTTGCGCGCGAGTGTCTTGCAGAATATCCGAGACTCCTTATAATTCCCCTAGATTTTCCATTTCAATAACTTGTTTAGCTTCGAATGTTTTTCACCACTGACGTCTGAGATTGTCATGACAGAGTTTGATAATGAAGAAGTCACGAATCACAGAAAGTCACAGACTCTCAGAGTTTGAGAAAAGTTCATTTACAAACACAAAACTTAGTCAGTTGTTCTAAATTTGTGATAAAGCATTTAAAAAGACTTTTCATCAATTTTGCTACATGAACCTTCTAACATGAAACATCTCTTCTGTGCATTTATTTATTACTCGTTGAGTACTGAAATGCAATAAATAGAGTGTTGTTTATTGATATCATACTAACATCATGTGATGTAGAAAACAGCAAATATTATGATGGATAGCTATGTAGTTTTGCAATCAGATGTATCATGTTACAAATATTCTGTGATAATCCTACGCATCCCTCTAATTGCAAAATAATTGCAATTTTTGTTAGATATTCGAATTTTGCACTGCACTCACAAGTAGCAGAATTATCCACCCAATATCATTAAAAAAACTTTTGTTTAAGATGCTGCACACATCCAAACATAACTTTCTCTGAATTTACATATCCCAGGTGAGGACTTTGAGTATTTGAAGTTCTCTATCTCGCATTGCCAATGAAATGAATCCGAAAACATGAAAACATTTGTAGAGAAGTTCCTAATGATGTGTGCACCATATTTGTGGGGATGTTCGTGTACTTTGGTGCACTGAAGTCTAACACGCTGTTAAAGCAGGGAGCTTGTCGGGTCGGTACGTTCGTATGCCGTTACGACGCAAGCAACGATGAGCAGGAGAAAGTCAATATCTGTAGTTTCGAACCAACAACATGTGTCACCTGGCGGGCAGTGAGTTGAAGGTGCTCTTTACACTCACGAGATAAAAAGCCCTTTCAGTGCGTCCTTTCTATCGATCATGTGCACCGCAATTTCGCCTGTTCGAACTATGATCAATCTTGTCAAATAATTTCTTTAATAACCTATGCATGTTCCTCAACAGATTTTCAGAATCCTTGATATTTGGCTCAGGACTGTGGATAACTAAATCTCGAATATTTGTGGGAACATGCATTGCAAAGTATGGAAAGTTCTAATGCCCTAAGGTCATGATTTATGGGCATTATAAAATATCAAATCGAATTCTTCATCCTCGGGTTTTGCAGACAACTACTCGCAATGCAGCTGTAGAGAGATATCGGACATCAAAATGTGGGATGGAGATGATCCTGTTAATATACTCAACTAAATAGCTGCATAATAAGCCTATTACTACGACTGGTCAATTGGTGAAATCATCGATATCTATGCACAAAATCTGTGACCAATGTGCTCTCTTGACATTGCAAAATAGAGGGCTTCAAATACTCAATGTCTTACTTAGCATGGCATGAACACAGAATTAGGCAGGTCGTCTCTTCTTCTGTTTGACTAGAAAGGATACATTGGAACATGCAACGCTAATGAAATGGCACAATCTGCCAACATAATACCGTAACAATCGAACAATGAGTAGCCAGTTCAACAATAAAAATGCCAAGTTCTGCTAAGTTTCAGTGACTGTTATCAACCGGATCTCAAGCCAAGGAGACACAGACGATGTCAAGCTCTGCAGCGAAGTTTGTGAACGTTATTTCGTGCGCCTGCTAACTTTTTTAATGATGATCGGAGGGCACAACATTATCAAGAAAGCTTTTAGGCAATGATCTGAATTCTTCGAATCTAAAGGAATCGTGACGATCGAAATATTTTGAAGGAATTCACAGCAATCCGCAAGCGGCGCACGACCACTTTTCCTATCTCTGCAAGGTATTAAGAATTTCTTTTTGCCCACTTAGTAAGGTCCTGCATGTGCCATCGTTTTGAATCAGTTTTCACTTCTAGCAAAGAGATACACTTAAACAATATATTTCTGTGGGTATGAATGAAGGGAATGTCAGAAGTGTGCAGTGCATTCAGCAAACGCTGCATCTTAATGACATTAGGGGTGGGCAATATTGCTGCTTGGGACTGTATATTTTATTCCTAGCAAGTCGAGTCTGTGCATTAAAAACGTTCACAATTTAAGCATTGTTTGGCTGGCAATATGCAGACAGCCACTCATTTTAGTCACTATTCAAAAACGAATGATTTACGAAAACAAACAATTCTTTGTGAAACACTGATCAATTTGATCACAATTATAATAATGATCACCGCAGTGGCGGGGGCATAGGTCTGTACTTTATAAATGATATTTCCACATTAATCGATGAAACCTAAAGACAGAAACAACCAAAAATCAAATTTTATCCTATCGATGTCGACCGCTTCTGATCTTGCTTTAATGCGAGGAAGCTATGTAGCTCTAAGGCCTTGAACAGGGATCACAACTGGAAAAGTCTTACAAAACTTAGACAAACTGCGGGGAAAGTGAAAAATCAAGAAATCCTCGGCTTGGAAAAAGTCACAGACCCTGCACAATATCCTGACTAACTCTCCAAGCAATGAGTGATATCAGCTGTCTGATATTCTTGAGCAATACAACTATCATTGCCAAATGGCAGTGGGTAGAGCTTCTAGGCTTTTTATAACAAGTCGTAAGTCAATCAAAAAGTATTTTGGCTGGAAATACTTTGCATATAATTCATTGGACCGCCTAAAAAAGAAGAGCTTCTCAAAAGTCATCTTCCAAAACGTGCACAAATGCTTGTTAGACATGCTTCATGCATTAAACGATCGTAACTGCTGGTTAAAGAGTGTAATAAGAGACCGTAACTATAGAGTAAGTATATTAGGTAGAGTGGTAGCTCCGCATTTATTAAATCCTCAATGTGTATGCACTTTCGATTTTATTGAGTGAACTCGAAGGGGGATACAGGTGGTATTGACACCAAATGTGATATGCATAATTTTGCAGTTTTGCAGAAATTACAAAGGAATTGAGTGATCATGATAGTAATGCAGAAGGAATGATGGTGTTTCACAGATCCTCCGTCTCATGACAGCCTTGGAGATTTAATGTTTGGAAAATTAACAATTCGATGGGTTCCTATTACTTTCATGCTGAACCTCAAGAGTATTTTCTTAAGCGTGATCATACCACAAGCAACCTGCCACTGGTAGAGCAAAATCACATAATCAATGACTTCATTCAACTTTGAAAGATGTAAATGGTTCCACATCACTATTCAGATTCAAGAAATGAAACATGAATTTAGTGAATCATAAAATCATGCCGATGAAAATTGAATTAAAAACTTGAAATTTCAGCCAAGAAAGCATGAATAATATCTCGACTTATTCATGAAGACTTCCATTTTAACACGGATCATGAAATTCCCTTGACAATCAGCTTAATTTCCACTTAGTTAGGATGCTTATTAGTAAATATTCATTTCATTTGATATCCAACTTCTTTCATACTACTTATATAGAAGAGTCATCTTAGTAGTATATAAATTGGCAAATTTTGACTTTTTTCAAAAGTGCTCAAATAATTTTTTGGACCACGGGAATGTAATCTCCGCAAAAAACTGAATATTTTGATATAAAAAATTTCACTGTATGCAGATACTTTTTTGAGTCGACACTCTACCTATATATCCCCCTACTCTATGAATGTAACTAGACTATGTTTTTCTATGAGCCTGCCTTAACTTAGCATCATAGAACTTCGCCACAATTGGCAAGCATACGCATTATTTGACCTTTGTTAGCTCATAAACTAAGCTTGATTTTCTAAAATGCGTTTTAAATGATTTTTTCTTGTTTATTAAGCTAAAAGATGAAGCCTCGATAATTCTCGCGTTCTCTTTATGTTCTTCAAAACGTTAGTTAAATTTTCAACTCATGCCACCAGGGGTTGGAAAAAATTGGTTGCAATTTAATTGGTCTCATGTTTTCTTAACAAGCAATTAATTTAACTGGATCATATAAGCAATCGGTTGCGGTTATTTTTATCACTGCCAAATCTATGAGAAGACAGCCCTCCAATCCCAATTCGATTTTGTTTTGTTCACATGCAGAAAGATTCCATGAGTGACATATTATTGATAAATACCTATATATTCATGTTATTCATGCTATATTCATATTAGCAAAACATGCATCTTCTGCATCAACATGTTCTTTGAACCAATTTGCACGAAAAAAGCGTATAAATGCACTGATCCCAATATCGTTCAATGACTACGATAATTATCATTTATATTCTCCTCTATTTTACGAGAGCAATATATCGTAGCTCAAACAATAAAACATTACCACCTTCCGGTCATGGTGATTCCTTACCACCTTCCACTAAGTGTAGCAGAATTAGAATTAATCTAAGATTATTCAAATATATTAAACATACGCCTATTTAAAAGTTTAGTGTTATGATCAAAATTTTCTTCCTATTAAAAAAGAGTAAAAATATTATATCATCCTTTGTGTATCTTATGCAATGATCTCTTTTCCGACTTATGATTAATTGTAATAAATTGGAATATTTGGTGCCTGATCCAATCAATTAATTGAAGAAAGTCCATCAATTAACTGCAATACATTTTCAATCGATACATTTTTCCAGACATACCAACAAAATCATTGACTGTTTTGAGAGATATATCATATTTAACAGTTGGTTATATATATGTAGTCTTTAATTTAGAGCAAATGCGCAATGCATTATTTCATTTTCTCTATATTTATACGTTTTATGTTGAGCTTCCAAAAGCGTGGGTGGTGCAATTCTTTCCGGCGGCTTGAGTGACTGAAGTAACGCAAACGATTTTATTTACACTATTGTGCAACCATTGCCTCATTAACAATGTGGATGTTTATCTTCATAAATTCTTCTTAAGTTATTTGATAGTAGCGTTGCACATTGAGCTAGGACATTGATGTTATTGCATTCGTTGTGCGTCAATACATGAATAGGAGGTTCTTCCTAGCTTTCAAGCTTTCAAAAAATAATCACTTAGTTTGATTACATGCTTTGTTGAAAAGTTAAAGTTAAATGAAAACACCCTTGACACTGTCTATGGAAGAATTCTGCTTTGCCATAAATTTCAAGCGCGTATACTTAAAGGGCAGTTATTTGCATTTTTCATTCATTTTTTTTGAAAATTCGAAAGCAGGCGGATATTATGCATTTGAAGGAGATGAAATAAATGATGACTATGCACTGACTAGATGCATGAAGGTATTCACCGACACTTATGCATGTAGTGAATCAAATATTTCCCATTTTCAACAACTGATTTTCCGTTAATCAATCTTCATTAAACATGGTAAGAAGACATCGAAACTACATATTGAAACTACATTTCACTATTACATGCAGTTTTCCAAGAATCGATCGGAAAGCCTCTATTAACGGCATCTTAAAACCTCTTTAAATTTGTCAGTGAATGAAAAAATTATCTCACACTCAACGAAATTCTCAGTAATGGCTTTCGAAAGGAAATGACGCGGTCTAATAAACAGTTCTTAATGTTTTGACCCAACAGATCATTGTGCTTGAATATTACGCTAAATATAATTTCCTGAAGCTATTGTAATGCAATGTATGCGACAAGCCTTGGAGGTTGTTCAGTTGGAGGCATCAACTTACTAAGATTATTCCCTTTTTTACTAAACGTTTTGCAAAGCGTACATCCGGGTCAAAAGTGGCCCACTTGCGTATGGAAGGAGTTGATGAGATCATTTTACTTACACACATTTCTAAATTAGACCATTTCTACACTATCAAAAATCCTTTGCTTCAAAAATGAATTCAAGTGGCTTATGACATGGTCAATTCGTTCGTGACATTGACTAATCCCAACAACATATTTATCTAATCAAAATTTGCCAAAACCACGTCTTCGAGGCACTGATGAAATGAGGTCAAGTAGTCTTCATGTTCCTACACAGCACGATCTGCTTGATGGACATGAAATAAATAAATTGGAGCAGGCTCACAGTCTACTTAAATCCACTTCAATCTAGTCCATTTCATTGGATAGGTTAGAATCACAGAATAAAATGGGAAACAATATTCAATTTTCCTGAATTTGACAAACTTGTCAAGCATCAAAGTTTGGCGATATTTATTCATTCATTCGTCTTCTTGAAAGTTTCCGCTCGACTAATAATATTAAATTTTGTTGCTCTTGCAATCTTTTGAAAGAAAAATTCAGTTATCGGTGAATCATGCGAAAGAGTCATCATTTTATCTCCCATAAATTCACTTATTGAAGGTAGATGATTTTGCATGTAATTTAATTTCTCTGATGCACTTGTGCTTCCAATTCCATTGATTTTTCCTTTACAGTATATTGCATGTAAATCTAAGGTTTTCTACAGTCTAGCAGATTCTTTTTTTTCAGTGAGTCATAAGATTGCCATCAATCACTTTGATTCTGTATCAGAAACAGCTCTGAAGAATTTGACTTTGATTAGTCCTTTATTTACCATTTCTTTCATAGATTTCTGCTGGTATTTCTATCGAAAACGCTCATTCCCATGAGTTTTCATGTCCTACTTTTCCCATGCCGTGTTCAAATTCAAAGATTCGTGAGATGCTTCTGGTGAATTTCATTTTTTTCAAATGGGTAATCAAAAATAGTCCTTCCTCAAACCGAGTAATCGTTATAATTTCAGTTCATATTGTACTACGACAAGCTTATGTTTGCTTCAAAACCCTTATGTTCATTTGAATATCTTGAAAATGTTTGTCAATAGAAGGCTAGCGCGCGAAAGCTTAAGTCTGCGCCTACGATGAAGCCCAGGCTAGTCAAATTATAAAAACTTGCAAATCACTGGTTTCATTGAATGCTCCTTCAAATGTGGTGAGAATAATATAGAATTTCATCACCATCTTTTGCAGTTGCACTGCCTTCACTCGCGTCGTACTCATTTTTGCACATCTCATTGTAAGCTGATGGCTGTTTTTGGAGTAATTAAACTTCAATATTAAAAATAGATTTTCCAGTATGAATAGATGAACTCAATGTGAAACAGTGTTGAATTGGTGTAACGTCTTTGTTTCTATCTTACCTGTAACGTAGTCGACATCGATGAAACTCAGAGAACAAAACATCTCATTAATATATCAGTTTGAAAAGTTGGTGTTTAACGAAACAGCATATTTTCTTCCATGCCTTTATGCAACCTAATTCTCATGAATGAATTGAATACTCATACACTCATGAGCTGTTAATGTAAAGGAATAGATCCTAGAGAATTTCTACAGAGTGAAGTTTCGGTGATTGTAAATAACCGTAAAAATAAGTACTCGTAAACTCGTACTTGTAAAATAAGTACTCGTACATTGGGATATTTTAGACATTTTATTATTTTCAGCCACAACGAGTTTCTGCAGGGAATGAGGCCGAAAATGAAACTTTCACAGAATGATGCACACCTATGGACACTGCTCTTCTTGTAAAACCGGATCAAAGAAATATGAAGGTGAATCCAATGGGACCTACGTTTTAGGTAAAGTGAAATCTCTATTATTCCTCTGATTGAGCGAAAATCCGTAAGTTCATAGCCATCATTTTTGACATGTAAAGTCTTCAGGTCATCTCATATCATGTACAAGTGTTATTCTTATGTTTCAGATCGTTCTTGTATGCGAGAATGCGGTTCAATGTGGGTAAAATTGGCCAGATTGTTGCGTTTGCCGACAGTAGGAGGCTTGATAGATCTGAATGTGTTTAGCTTCATTGATAAAGGTGCACGAACATAATAAGTCGTGATCTGACTGCATTTTGGCTTTTAACTTCCAGTACTTCGCACGCAGTCCAAAAAAACATAGAAATTCTCATCTTAACAGAAAACTTTATATTGTTTCCTGTGGACTTACATGTGTTTTTTTTTGATAATTTCTGACAGACGCGCAGATTCTTATCATTTTGTGAAAGTTTCCTTTTCGGTCTCGTTCCTTGAAGAAGCGTGTGCTGGCGGTCAGACTTTAACTGCATTTGCTGCCTCATTCAAAGCTATGAAATCTCGTCAGAAAAATGATAGCTGGTAATGTTTATTGAACATATGTGCAGAGTCATTTAATAGCAGTATGTTAATAATAGGGAAGTTTGGCTGTTTTATGACATTTTTTGTGGAATGTGATTATATCTGAAATGTCTGATGATTCTGAATACACGCGTCCTCTAAACAGTTACTATTGCAGAAGATGTCACGAACAACATTCCAATTTAAGGAATGAGAACAAATATCACGATTTTCTGCTACAGAAATACTGCTGGTATCGAAGCGTTTCTTTCTCTCATTTTTACATCTGTATCTGATAAGTCGTAAAAAATGGATGCTTTGAGAAAATGAGAAACAGATTGATAAAGTGATTAAGAAGCATATTTACGATGAATTCGTGTACGCGTGCTTGATAATAAGAGCGCAGTTAAACGATTGGCTTTCATATGACGCCTTAATTTGTGATATATGTATTATGTAGATGGTGACAATTAGTCAGATGTTGAATAAGGTCGGTTAATGTTCATTTCGCCAAAGCATATCCTAAAATTTCATGGGTTTTTCATCGCTTTTTTCCAACGACCGAATGATAGGACTTACGTTTTACACTTGCTGGGATACGTAATTGCTACACTGGCTTTATTCAATTAGGAAAATGCATTGACAAACATTGCTCTCTAAATATGTTATCTAGTATTCCCTAAGTGAATCAAGTAATCATTCAAGTTACTAATCAAGTGAAGATATCTTGCATGACATATTGATCTATGAGATGCCAATGTTTGATGTTCCGAAGTTGCGAACTTCATTTCACATTCGATGAGCAATTCCTGGTGATCTAGCTTATATTAAATTCTGTAAAATCTTGACATCAGACAATTTAATTGCGCCATGATTTGTATGATTGTCTAGCTCCGCCATGTCTGTACGATATTTATCATTTATAGCATCGGAACTTTAGAGAAGGACTTCAATCATCGATTTTATTGTACAGCACCCTTTGCAGAATGAACGCTATTTCATTTTACATACCTCGCCTCGAGGCACCACATTCAAACATTTCAACTAACATCCGCTCAAAATATCTTGAATTCAACTAAAAACGTTCAAATTGATTAAATCAATCCGTTGACAAGCATCCTATTAACAACAAAAGAGTGATATCAATGAAGGCTCACGAGAAAACTGTCTCAATAATTTTCATTTATGTACTGAAAACTTAGTAATGCATCACAGCATGGAAATCACCAGCTAGCATTGCATCTTACTCCACATGGGCACACGGAAGACTCAATAACAATGAGATTTGAAGGGAAAATTCATCAAAACATTTTCAACTACGAGCATGTTGAGACTGAACATGAATCTATATCGGAGATTATGTCAAGTATTCAAGAGACATTGATTTCGAAGATAAAAGTTTGAAATTGATACTTTTGCATAGTTCAGTTCTTGATGAAGTGAAACTACTCGATGAAAAATTCAAGATGCTCCTTGATTTGAAAAATTGACATTGAAAAGAGGACTTAGCAAATAGGCATAGTCTTGAGAAAATTAAGTTAAAATGATATAACCTCAACGCATCAGAAAATCATCATTCGAAGTATATTCTTTAAAAATCATCCGGAAACTTCTTAAACAGTTTACATGTATGTTCCCACATCACACTGTCAAAACCCTAAAAGTATAGGTTTCTACTTTTGGGTCTTGATAAGAACACTAAGTGCTGAAACCGGTCGACCCGTGGGTATTTTGAAATAAAGATTCGGCTTATAGAAAAGGAAGCACTATTCTGATCTATTTTGTTTATGCCAAATACTCGGTTTGAAGAACCTTCAGTGCGCTACAATTAAGTAGCCTCTTTGTACTCCACAAACAAACAGCTGGACTACAACTGTAACAGATGCATTTTCCTTGGGTCCTAGTTCCCGGTCGGAAAATGAAGAAAGCACTTCAGTTTCCTATAAGAAATTAAAACCAGATTTTAGTTTCATGATGGCGCGGGAGCAAGTGTCAGAGTGAGGATACGGAACGGTTGGTGCCGGTTTCGTGAAATAGCTCCCTTTTTGACATCTAGAGCAACTGCACTTTCAATGAAGGCAGCCATCTATAAGTCATGTGAGCGCACCAGCATGTTGTACAGCAGCGAGACTTGGGCCATGTCATCAGAGTGTTTTGAGGCGACTTGAAGTGAATGAAATGCGGATGGTCCGTTGGATGTGCGGAGTCTCCTCTCGCGACCCCATTTCCAATGAAGAGCTCAGAAGAAGAATGTGCCTGGAGCCTACCAATGACTCTATAAGAAGACGACGCCTAAGATGGTGCGGTCATGTGGAGAGGAAAGACGAATGTCAGTGGGTGAAGCGGGTGCGGAAATTGCAAGTGGATGGTCCCCGACCTGTTGCACGTCTAAGGAAATCATGGAGCGATAGCATCAAAGAAGACCTTCGAGTGCTCAGGCTCCGTGTGGAAGATGCAAACGACCGAGCGAAGTGTAGAACTGCCATACAAACGTCGTACCCAACATGGATGGAACAATCGACGTTAAATGGTATAAGTAAGTAAGTAACTGGAAACTGAGAGCTGTAACATTTACACGGGATTCAGCTTCCCCCGAAAGATGGAAGCTGGTTGAAGTGAGAACTCGAAGTACCTTTAAACTAAAAAAACCTGACAACCAATGTCTCCTACAAAGAACGGTTAATGGCGTTCATTTACAGAAATATAATTATAGTTAAAACACATTGCTCTAATTATGAATTATTTGCTGCTCATAAAAGTGGGAAATTGCAATCAAAGGAAATAAGACGTGGGACATTAATATTTGTTGATACGAACATGTGAAATGATTATAGAAAAATAATAGAGTTTCGTATGGACCTGAGATTCACATTCAAAATTTGTGTTTTATTTTCCTGTCGAAAAATCTCATCAAGGCTACATTTTTCGATCGGAAAATGAAATACATGGAGAGCAAGAACTGTTAACACTGGCTCGTTTTCTTAACCTGCACTTACTATGAACATATACTTTGGACCAGGAGGCTTGGTGGAAGTAGCTGTGTTGTCCACGACATCGGTTGTGCCTGGAACTATGTCTTGCCTTGACTTTTCACTATGACTTGTTCCTAACTTTGTATGAACACAGTTTACATAAGCTTTGTTTACAAGCAAGGCTTCTCAATAAAGTTATTAGCAAAGTAGCAAATCTTATATTTAAAGGCGTGCATGATTTCAAAAGCATCTTTAAATACACAGGTTTGAAAGAATGTACAAGTGAGTACTACCTTGGTCTGAAACAGCATGTTAATGCATAATAGTGACTGTCAAATTCATCCTAACACATCCTCTTTTCGCGAAGAGTGAAATGTTTTATGTGTTCATTGATTAAGTGAGATGTACAGCCAGTGAGTGTGAGTTTACAGCCATTTTTTAATGAGGAATGTCTTCAGGTCATGTGTTCATGTGTTTGCGCATCTTTTTCTATAAAGCTGAACACATTCAGATTTAACAAACCTCTTGATGTAGGCAAACACAGAATCTTGGACTATTTTAGCCACATTTAACCACATTCTCGCCTACGACGCCGATCAGAGGCATGTCAATAACTTATACACATGTTAGGAAATGACTTGAAGACACACCATGCCAAAATAATGGCTGTAGCCTTATCACTTCTCGCTTAATCAGACAACATGGAAAATCACAGTTTTATTGAAAACTTGAACTATTTTTCCCATTGTATTAACATTGTGTTTTGCTTAATCCTGTCTGACTAGAAGAGGAACAAAGTAAAAATCGACAGACGCGCAGATTCGCACTAGTCATAGGATGCCCATCAATGTGTGAAAGTCTCATTTTCAGCCTTGTTCCCTGCAGAAACTCTCGCTGACGACCGCGCAGATTTCATAAGTATCTTCTTTAATAATCACTCTTTACATGTGTAGACGAATGTGGTCAGGGATGCATATTCGCCAATTCAATACATTATTCAACTCGCATCCTCACGCGGCGATCCGATTCGCTGACTTATTATTGCAATTAACAGAAGTGATCAATCAATTATCCAAATCCTGAAGTGACTGGATTCGCGTCTCGTCCCTGTCATTCATATTTGTCTCGACTGCACCATCCTCAGCAAATTCCAACTAATAAACAACATCGTTGAATTTTTTATTCCGACTTTGCAAGAGCGCATTTCCGACTTTGCAGGAGGCGGGATTTTCTCTCTTCAACATCGGCTTCCTTTTTATATACTTCTCTAATCTCAGATACAATCCTTGTCGCCTGACAGACGCATACTTTAAGAACTCCACATTGTCTGCTAAAACATCCAGGCGCGGATCCAGCTTTTTGTTGAGGGGGGGGTTTGGCACTATAAAACGTCGTATACTGAAAATTTTTTGGAACAGCTTATTTTCCTGTAATAAATATAATGTACTTACAAATCGGTCTTTATTAAATTCTTGATACAATGCAAAAATGATGTGAAGTATGCAATAATATTGACCTGTATTACTTCATGTACTTAATACATGTATACCAAAAATCAATAATATGAATTTCCCTTGATACGGAAGTATTAAATGAGAACATAATCTGTTGGTTTTTAATCAATGATTTTTTTCAATCAAACAAGATCGATTGGCAAAAAAGTTTTCGTGGGTGCTGTTTAATAAAGCGTTCAATTAATTGTTCAGACGAGAGACCGGACGCTTCAGGATAGTGCACTGCCATCATTGTCAGTCCCGCCAATCTTTCCTCTGACATGGTGCTTCTGAGATGATTTTTCAGACGTCTGAGAACAGAAAACGATCTCTCTGCCTCTGAAGAACCAATTGGAGAGACGCATCCTACTAGGATAAGCTGTCGGATGTTGGGGTAGACATCAGCATCAGCATGGTTCAGACAGTCAACCAAGTTTGCAGGAATTGGAGTCGCTGAAGTCGAGTTCTCGATCCATGATGATTTCCAGCGACGTAGTTCTCTCTACAAAGCAAGGAAGACAAACTTTTTCTACGATTGTACGAAATGATTGATCCTTGCAATCATTGTCGGTTTAATCAACCAAAATTTGATAAAGCAAAAATAAATCAATCTAAGCTGCTGAATGTATTTTGTTATAATTTATAAAGTTTCGCCAGTATAACGGCCTGTTCACACATCAGAGAATCTAGGACACAAATTTAAAATATCATCAAAACATGAAGATATCAAGGAAATCAAAATTCAATGGCACTAAAATATCAAACATGCACATATCAAGATATCGGAATATCAACGATTGATAAGCTTTACATTTATCCTTGTTGCTCGGCAGGTTTCATGGATTTCATTAACATATAGCTTCCCTGAACCTCAAATTGATGGCATTGATATCGGAGCCAAATTATGTTACTCAAGAATAATTACATGTAGCTAAAATATGAATAATGTGCAGTTGTGTACGTACAGATTATGCATATGCTTACTTTAAGACTGTCAGGAGAGGGCATATCTTCGTCCCAGAATTGTAATTGAGTTTCCAATAGTTCCATATCAGCATCACTCAATTCGCAGATCACACGGGGAACCAGTGACATTATTGCGGTCACCCTTCTATTCTCAGTCGAAAATCGACTTTTCATCTGTTGAACCAGATTATCCATGAACGGTATCCCGATTGTTCGTCTGTAGTATGTGCTGAAACATTGAATAATAATCATAGATATGTGAAGTTTGCACAATATTATACATGTAGCCCTATGTGAGAGGCATAGTGTCTGTATGTTGAGTACCGATGCGACTTATTTTCATGCAAAATGTTTTGTATTAAGAGTGAAGAAAATAGCTATTATCAATCAATTTTCTTAAACATTGATTAAATTAATTACATTTTATCACTTAATAGCTATTAATAGTTGAAACACTAATTTGAATTAGTTAGCACTGAGTAGATTACCTGGGATTATCAGCAGGCGTGTTTGGTCGATGTTTCTGGAATTTTGCAGTTCTAGGAAGATCAAATTTTGCTCCAATGTCTGCACCAATCTTCGCAGCATCTTCGAACCAATCTATCCATAGCGTATCAATGTTCGCTCTTTGACCAGAGACTTCGTTGATGGCTTTATCAATGCTGCCATACGCAGTCACTACATCTGCATCACGTTTTTGTAGTTTTGCACTGAGCCCTTTAAGTGGATCTAGACCGTTGAGGAGAACTATTAGTGCAACTATGTTGCAACCAGACATCATTGAGCATTTCAGTCCCTCTGCTGTGATTCGAGTTGCTCCGTCCCACTTCCATCTTTCACCACTCTCTCTTGCCTCCTCGAGGTCTGGATACTGATCAGCATCATGAATTGCATGTAAGGTGGTGTAGATATATACATAGAGAGCATGAAAAGTTTCTAGGCAGTCGTGTCTTTCTGTCCACCTGGTTTTACAAAGACCTTTGAGCTTATTTACTCTGCTGTTAGGAGAGTAGACATCAAGGACAAATTCGAAGAAGCGCTGTCTCTTTGGAGAATGGTCAAAAAATAAGAATACTTCATTGATGACCTCAACCATATGATTGATTGGTTGAACAGAGCATGAATTTCCAATGGCAAGACTTAGTACATGTGAGCGGCAGTGGGTGTAGAGCGCGAGAGGATTTCTTTCTTTAATGATAGCTTGAACGCCATTTTTCTCACCGGACATAGAAGAAGCTCCATCATAAGCTTGGCCACGCATATTACCTATATCAAGCTCATGCTTTTTAAGCAGTTCAAAAATGGCTGACGATACAGCTTGACCAGTCGCTCTTTCTAGGTAGCAGAAGTCGATAAATGCTTCTCTGATATGGGCCGGATGTCGGTTGTCATCAGATGTTTCGATGAATCTCAAACAAAATGACAATATCTGTTGATTGCCATGAGGGTCGGTGACTTCGTCTGCAATGATGCTGTAGTATGGTACTTTCTTCAGAGGCTGCATGACGTTTTCTCTGATGTTGTTGGAAATAATTGAAATAATTTCATTTTGAATTGTTTTGGATGTGTATCGCTGGTTTTTCTGTCCATATTCGAGATGGTTTTGCAAGATCTCGTCTCTCCTGGCAGAGTAATCCAAAACAGCAAGGAAAGTACCTCTATTGGTGTTGGGATCCGCCGTGGAATCGTCTCTGTGTCCTCTCAAAGGCAGGCCCTGCATGCCACAAAGTCTGATGTCATCTACTATACAAGACAGTATGTGCTTGTTTTTGTCTGACAGCTCCTTACGTTGTTGGTCGATGCGGTTGTCTATCCTGGACTCTGGTTTATTGTAGGCTTCCAAAAACGACTTGCCTAAGACAATTGCATCATGATGAAAATGAGCGCTGTCATGATTTGTCAGGTAGCCATCTTTTCCTTTAGCCTTGCTAAATGTTTTGAAGGGGGTTTTTACTAGAACACCCAGAGTGACCCTGGCCGATGGTTTCGCAAAGAAAACGCAATACTTGCAATATCCGCCACCTTGAGACGGCGAGTATGTCAACCAACTGTATTCCTTGAGCCATGATGATTGAAACGTGAGGGGCACCTGCTTTCCTTTTTTGCTAACATAGTATGTCGCATAATTACTTCCCTCGTAGGCATACATCAAATAGTGATATTTTTCGGTATCTGTAACGGCACTGACTGAGGTCTGTCTTGAGGCAACAATTCCGATGTCCCATAGTGGAATATGAACTTCAGCAGATGGACTAAGTATGTTCATGCTGGTCGAGGCTTGAGGGGAACGCGAATTCTCAGCACATCCACTGACAGATGCGGAATCACTCATGCTCAACTCTTGACTTGTCACTTTTTCAGATGTTCCATCATTGTACGTTTCGTCAGCGGTTGTCTTAGGTCTGAAAAAATAAGCAATATTTGAATAATTAAGATTAGCAGAACGGGAAATACATCTAATGTGCAAAATGCTAACGGCTAAAAATCTAAGGTCTAAATGTGGGTCTGTTACGAAATTGGTCATCATCCATATCAAAAAATATTTTAGTTTTCTAAAAATTTTATTGTCAGAAATTACAAGGTAATACCCAAAATCATCGGGAGCAGTTATTTATTCGACCTCTTGATTCTCATTGGCTTTGGAAATTTGCTTTGAAGTTCAATTTTTTCAAAAAGTCATCTGTCGGACGTACAACACATTTTCGTTCCTAGTTCACTGAAAATTAGAATGATTATGGAAAAGCCATCTTAATATGAGAATGTGGTACCCACGCAATCTTTCTATGCAAAAAGTTTGATGAAGTGATCACCTCAGATAATATACCAGCCTTTCGAACGCGTCGCTGTACGTCCGACAGATTTTCGGCTCTATTTATTAATGCCACTATGTGAAAATTAAGTCTGCAATCGTGAAAGCTTCCAAAGTATCAATCATTTATATTTGCAATAATATTATTTCAATTTGACTCTTGTTTGGAAGATATTCTTCAAGAAATCCTGTGCTAAAGTTTTCCACCAAAATCTGTCGGACGTACACAAAATGTGTTTTTCTCAAATTATTTCAGCTGTATCTTCTTTAGATTGTCAACGCAGGTCATTCCAGTGCAACATTTGACATAGTTACCTAAATCTATGTACATGATAAATAACAACTAATAAGTTTCGTCTAACAACTAATAAGATTTGACTAGAGACTCGATCACACCTCAGCCGTCTGTTTGTTATTATTAGTTTTCCTCTGATCTCTGAAAGGAGAATTATTCTTTTTAATAAACCTCATTTATGGGATCATTCAATTACCTGAAGAAAGACGTTATTTGTACTTGATTCGCAGATTTCAATTTCTTTCTAGGTGGTTCCATGGATACGAATAATTATCACCAGCAGGTTCTGAAATTAGGTATGATTGATAGACGTACAAGTCAATATTAGGCCTACTATCAATTTATTTCTTTTAATACACCCATAAGTGCTTAAAGCACCACGGCAAAGTAAGATACAGAAATAGGTGTACAAAGTAGCGTGAACACATTAATTACGTTTATCAGCATAAATAATTGTATAAGATCCTTTTGAAGGTCAGAGTGTTAAAAATTGCTGTCTTACATTTGTCCTGAATGGAGATCCTGTCAATTGTTAAAATCATTTATATATCTGTTTCTCTCGGCTTCCAATACATGCATACATCTGCACTTTCAGCCATCTTACTAAATTCATATCTACTTGATGCAGTGTAGACTGCATAACTATAAAATGCAAATTAAATTAATATTCAGTTGGAATACAAGTAATAAGCGAAGACATATCAAAACAAGGTTCTTATCTTGAGTTTTCGTGTGTGTGTGTCATGGAGATTTATTGGGTCCTAATTCTTAACCTAACTACCTCCAAGATGAGACGAGACCATCATCCCACGATCGGAGCTGCTGGCGAATTGATTGCAGCATTAAACTTCCGTCTCCTCTATCAGGCCGGTCCTATCAGATGGTCAATCTGATCAGGGTGCCTGTTAGATTCACTGACTGTCGAAGTCGCTGCATTCAACACTACCCCCAGACAGGTCATCCGAACAAGGTAGGGGTGGAGAAGTCATACTAAGTTATTAAGGTGGCCAACTTAACTAAGGGGCATCCTATGTCTAGTGGCCGAGTCGGTGATACATCTAAGCCCATGAGTTTTTCTTCCTTCGACTGCTTCATTAGCGTTACTCTAACGCATTCCCACCAAAGACAACCACCCAGGAATTATTCCCGGGCCGAGGGTTGTCACGTCGAAGTAAGTCGAATCTGCTGTCAGAAACGACGCAGCGACAGGGCTCTGGTGCCGCTGTGGAGGTTACTCCATACCGTATATTGTATCACCGACCTTGAATGAGATTTCATCATTTCATTGAATTGAACATTCAAGTCATTCATGTTGAGGCCTGTACTTACTGATCAATTAAATTGCACGTTTTCAAAATAGGTCAGAAAGTTTCGTGTAATGTAACGAGTCACAAATTACTGAGGCTGATAAATTGATAAACTCGGTTACTTTTATATTACATTGGTGAACAAATGAAATGCAAGAAACCACATTTAAAATGTGTTGATTGGAAAAAGTGCAGTTATAAACATGTACGCACGGATCAAACTCACCTGGGGGGCGACACTGCTTCGGTTAATGGAAACAGCCCACGGGCTTTGTTTCATAAAATCTCCCAGCGCGTTATCCCTCAGCAGGAAGTCCACAACGATGACCGCCGCAACACTTGAATTGCTTCAGGCTATGTGCGAAATATTATCAGCAAATGCGTTAAACATTTTATGCACAGGCAATAAAAGCAGAACTGAAGATGCATACGACGCTGATAACCCATTAAATTAATACCATCAGCAAAGAATCGTTAAAATTCAGACCAAAGAAAATTGTGTTGATGGCGAGTTTCAATTACTTTGCTTGTTAGTGGAATGACATAATCAGCTTCGCCCTATGCCTTGCGGAATCGTTTTCCCATGTGTTAAGAAATGTGCTTGGTCAGAATAGAAGAATGCCAAGTCCAATGGATTTGAGTTTTGTTTTACACTTAAACTTCCAGTTCACTGTAGATCATCTGATATAAATTTGTATGAATGCAGGAAAAGTAGCAATTATATTAAAAGTCCTTCAACTCCGAGGGGGGGGTTTGAACCCCATGAACCCCCCCCTTGGATCCGCTACTGACATCTACCTTGTTTCTCTCTTGCTATTATGAAAATGTCATTGAAATGCGCATTGACTTTACACATTCCGACTTTTGTTGGCTCCATGATAAGTCATTTTTTGATTTAAATCTACCATCCTGTGTGATTATGACAGTGTAGAAAATAATAAATTGAATATTCCTTGCCTATACTCGGAAGCACATTCAGCGTCACGCCACTCTTCCCTGCGCCCCAGTTCCATCTATTCATCTCTCTCTTTCTTCCGCGGTGAGTGTTAACAAGAATGCAGAGTCTTAGGTTTGACCCAACCTAGATTTGAACCCAGGTCTCCCGGACGCAGAGCGAACACTCTACCACAAGGCCACTCCGCCGGCATCATTAATGAGTCCTTCAATAGAGGGCGCATTTGATAAAGGAAAACTTGATATAGAACTATTGATTTCATTCCACATCTGTACATGTACATGTGGAATTCAATTCAGCATGCTATGATAAATCTTAAAAGTTTCTTGTACATTATATTTTCTATATTCTCATTGAACCTTTTATCTAAACAGCCATCATGAAATCTAAGAAAAATGTCAATTTAGGTCTTGAATGCTATATCAGTAGTAACCAGGGTTGGAACCAGGCCTAAAGCTGGCCGGTTAGGACTGGACTTTTGGAACAATAAACGGGCATAGTACATGTCGACGACATTCAAGAGACATGGAATTTTCCTTGAATTTGACATTTCATTTACCGTGCGATCATTTTATTTGTTCGGTTAACAACCATGTCTATACTGATAAGCGCTGATATCAATTTACACTGATCACTTCCATATGAGCTTTCCTTATACACACGCATCATCTCCTTGAGAATGAATATTTTGAAGGTGACTAGAACCTTCTGCATAGTCATGAAAAGCAACTTCTGTGAGATTTGAAAAAAAATATCGCAGTTTTTCATTGACAGGATAAGTTATTGATAATATGGCAATTTCCTTGGCAAGGGTGAGTCATAATCACAGTTTGAAAAGCGAGCACATGTCTGCATATTTCGAATCATGAATGATTTTATTTGAGAATATGAAATTTTACACTTACTACAGCATATTCAAGAAAAATTGCATCTTAGTTATTGGCTAAGTATGTCAGCATATGGTTGCTGACTTGCCTTAATTCGGAAAGTATCTTGACTGAATCTTGAAATATAATTCAATAATAGTTGACAACTGTTTTCGAATGGTCCCCAACTATATATAATGGGGCCGCAAAAGATAGAAAATTGCAACGGGCCGAAACTGGGCTCGGGTTGGCATCTCCTACCCGGATCACAATAATAGAGAGCAATAAGACGAACTCAAACGACAAATGACCATCAGACAGGGCTAATATGAAGTGTGCATCTACCATAAATTGAAAATGTTGGTTTTGAAATTCTTGAGAGTTCGTAAAGTACTTATGCATTACTGTCAAGAGATAGCGTGAGACAGATAGGAGTAAAGATTCCTCGAATATCTTCGCATATATCAAACATGTTATAAACATGTTATATAGGGTTCCACAATTAACTTCATTATCTATGTCATACATTTACGTCCATCCAACAAAATTAAACCTGATAAATGTCAAATCAATGCGTCATTAAAACATAATCCGAAACTGTAATTGAATAAAGACGTCAGGAGTTTTAATCTGGTCAATTATTGTTATTATCCATATCGAATGATGGCAAAATTACGTGGTTTGGTGACGAAAATCAAATTTGTAAACAGATTTCAAGTAATTTACTTGTACTCTTGAAAATATCGCATATCTTCAAACATGGATACTAAAAGTAGCAATTATCTTTCGGACGCTCTGTTATTCAGCAACTAAACCTCTCAGTCGTTTATATCCTTTTCTTGGTAAGCAACTTTAAATAGCCACTAGTGTCGGTGCATACAATTTTGATAGGTGGAATGATTTAAGGGTAGAATTTACAAAGATTTTTGCAAGAACTGTTTGTACACATTTTGACAGAAGATTGTGAGTTACAGATCTGATTATGGCAGTACACAATAATCTCAAAAGTTGATATGAAATGACTCCATGCTTGTGCATAGGTACTGTTCTATGACATGAGAGTAACTGATACCAGATAATCAGAATTGATGCATTTAAAGTGCTTTCTATTTTACATATATGCCCTTCAAATAAAAAATTGAAATTTGCTTGTAAACACAAACTCATGCTTGAAGATCAGTAGCATGCATTTTACTCTGAACACACATTTACAAGCATGTGTCAATATTTGTGTCGAAGAGCTGAACTATAATCAGTTGTTTCACAAGCAATCATTACATTTCTTTGTCCTCAATTTCACAACGGTATTGATTCAAATTCATATGTACAAGGATTCATCGGACAACATAATAATATGATTGAAAGGTCAGTGAAAATAATATTCAGTAAAAGTGATTTTGGGTCAAATATTGATATTATCAGGGATATTATGAATCAATTGTTGCAGCATGTTGGGCATTCTCATTATGTGATGACAATAATGATAGCAGTAATAAGAAGCAATGATCATCATAATCACATGGTAATTACACTTGCATAATAATTATTGTAAGAATTATGGACTAAACTGATATTGATTATGGTGATTTCATAATTATTCTAAATAATTATACTGATGAACATTGAATGTAGGCATATATATTCTTCCATTCTTGTTGATTTTTTGACATTGATGAATTATAACTGATCATGATGCCATTCCATTTACTTTCAAGCATGTCCATGCTACATCATGTATTATAAGCTACTACACAACCTAATATTTTGATCATATCTGAATATTTTTGTTGATGCTATTTGTAAACTCTTTCAGAAATTTTCCAAAATATCACACCTTTTGTGTCAAAAATTATCCGAAGTAATATTTGGCTTAAAGCCGTAATCATGTCGGATGATCACACTATCTTATGATTGTTGAACGCAGACTGAATACAGATGTTATACACAGAATACTGATTCAGAGACGAAAAACTTAATGACTTTCTTTAAGAATGACTAACTTCGCGTGATAACCGTGCATAAGTGATAATACAATCGCAAAATCTGTCCATCATGATAATATACATGCATAGTACATCAGAAAACTGTCACCCATAAATTGCAGCACCGTTGCAGGTAGCTGATAGTCCAATAGCTACGATAATTCACAGCCTAGTAATTTACTGTCTGTCGCAACGAGATAATGCAGCAGCGCAAACCTTACATTATTTAGATGCATCCTCAAAGAGTATTTCTATGCCCAAGCAATTAACAAATATAATTGCCATGTTTTGCTTTTATTTCTTGAACAGTCTGCGTCTCTGTTGAATCAGAACGTGATTTCTTCGTCACCTGGATATACAGAAGGAAAACCCAAGTGTCGCACTGCAGGGGGCGAGTGTCATTTCTTTCCAATACTTGTCCGAGAGGACAATAATCATTGTTAACTAATAGCAGCATTTAAGATCTTTAATATCGCGATTTTGTAACTTCATGTGTGTAATACCCAGGGATGCGGAGTCGGAGTCCCGCAGTCCTATCATTTTTGCCGGAGTCGGAGTCCTATCATTTTTGCCGGAGTCGGAGTCCTATCATTTTTGCTGGAGTTGGAGTCGGAGTCCTATCAAATGATAGGACTCCAGACTCCGGCCAATGACTAGACCCGAAATATAACACAAACAAATTATTTATCCTCGTACATAGTTGTCACTGTCAACTTTCTCCGTCAAACAAAAGTACAGAGACAGCAGTGCATGCAAAGCTTGTAATAGTTGAGGGAATGAACCATGACAGTAAGAAAAAGGATTGTCTTTTCACTCGGTGATTTAGTAGAGAAGACAAGCCTTCCTAGCCTCGATCACACGTACGCACCAAAGGTCACATCAGATACAAAAATGAAATACTAGTTTGTTTGAGAACATTGCATCTTACCCTCACGTTAATCGTGTGTGATGGAACCTCTAAAGCGGATATTAAAATCGAAAGTGTACTCATATTTTTTGGAGAAGGATGGGGGATGTTCCTGCCTGGTAAAGTCTGAAGAAAAACTGTGTGAGGCACACATCAAGAAGATGGGAGGAGCCGAGTAGCATGCATTCAACTTCAAGCGACATTTATGAACTTTCATCTAAAATGATTGATAATTGATGCAGCTATGATTACTAAATATAGGTTCAGGTAAGCCTATAATGATCTATGGATGTAGGTTACCAGCTTTTTTAAAAAACTAGGCTATATACATAATGTACTTGCCACCCGGAGTCGGAGTCTTATCAAAATGATAGGACTCCACATCCCTGGTAATACCTACGTACAGCAGTTGAGCAAAGTTTTGCTGTTATTTAACTAAATGCGATCTATTGCAATCATTTTAAGACTTGCCATCAAGAATTCACGTACTGCTAGGATGATGTGTACTTTCTCATCAGAATGCCGTCTAAAAATGGCTAAGCTACTTGCTACTTTGCGACAAAGGAACTATTTGCCAATGTTTTGGGTAGGGAAAACACTGTCAAAGTTAGAAGAATTCAAGATATCCTCAAAAAATTCGATGAAGTTTGTGAGACGGTGACACAAGGGGGCGATCTGCGTGGACCTCGCTCAAGTCGCTGCAACGGCAGTATCCAGGATATAAAGGAATTAAGTAAGGCTGACAATCGATTATATCGAGACTGACATTTACTTATTACTTTTCATTTTTTATTTCGATATTAACAAGTATTTGATTGACAAATTGTTCTTCCATTATCGGTTTCAAAGTCTTTTTCATTGCCACTTTAGCGTTTCGTTAGTTAGAAAATTCACATTTGTTTGAGTACTTGAAAATTGGTTAACCTTTGTATGAAATACATCGGCTTGTGCAAATAATCAAACTTTGAGTCATTTTAAAAGCAGGTATTTTCAATCTATTTTTCTGCATTATTATTAGCTGTCTACTTCTTTCCGAAAATTCATGATTAGTATTATTCAATACAAAAATTAACAAATAATTTCATTAGTTGCACAAAATTCAAATAGAAGTTTTGTATCAAGTTACATACTCGTACAATAAAATATATATTGACATATATATATTTTTTGTAAATGTAGTATGTAATGACCGATATCTAACTATATTGTCATTATGCAAAGTTTACTGTTTAAATACTCAGAGATGACGCATAGAACAATGCATTCGCTTGACATTTTCTCAACTTTCGTATTGAGTGTGTTGATCCCATAACTCCATATCTTGCTGGCAACTTTGCTTGCCACATTGCTGACAGTGTCGGCTGAATATATCAAGATTTTGATTTCGGAACAGCGAACACTTGTAGTTTTCGATAGATTTTTTTATTAATTATTGCCGATCTATTTGTAGTTTTGTTCTTTTCCCCAATGTACGATGCAGGCATAGATATCTTAATGTAATTAGTCAGAGAGCTTAACGCAATGACAGTATTCGAATATATCAGATTATCTAATCGCTCATGCTGGTTCAATGTCACTCGCACATGCACTGTGGCGCAGCCAGGAGGAGGCCATGGTGCCATGACCTCCTTAATTTGATCATAGAATGCCGGATTTCTCCGTCAGACGACTATGATCATGCTGAACGGTTTAATCCGACCGACTGCTTCTCATTTTCTTATAATTCTATATAATTCAAAATAATTTATTTTATGACATCAGCCAACCAATGATTCTATTTCTCCGCAGAATGTGTCAATGACTGCACAGTGCACACTGTATGTCAGAAATTGATATCAAACATTACACACGTGTGTGTATGATATGAATTTGCATTCTTTATTGTTAAGACAGAATTCCTGGGGTCTATTGCATAAAAGTTTAGCAGCTAATAATAATAGCTAGTAAAAGATTGTCGGTTGCATAAAGAATTTTATCAGCTGCTAAATTTAGCAGCTCCTAAACATTCACTGATAAAATCTTAGGAGCTACTAAAATTTTATGAGCTCATAAACTAACAGTTGCATAAAAGTGTTCACTTGGTTTAGCAGCTATTAAAGATATCGGATTTCACTGATAAAATCTATAAGTTAAGCTCCACCCTTACTTTTGCATTGTACGGTGATTCCCATGCCAGCTACTACGAAATGAACAACAACGACAGGAAAGAACGAGTTTTCAAAAGTCGCAAGCATTTTGACTGCAATGAGAAACAAGGAAAGATTTAGACTTAGTACTGCGATGGTAGACTTCATTCTAGATAAAATTGGTGACAAACTGAAACATAGAACTCATCGAAATCACGCCCTTTCCCTAGAGAACAAATTCTTATCTGTCTTCGATTCCTATCAGACAATGGATTCTACCACTTGACGGGTGATGCACATGGTGTCCACAAGAGCTAGGTCTGTCGATGTATTCATGATGTAGTGCACGCGATTAACGAACTACTCTTTCAGCAATTGGTTTCCCATCCAGCTGATAAACGAAAATTATATCCTTTCTTTCCTTCAATTCTTTTAAGAACATCAACTTTTGTGCCTGCGTTAACATGTTGCTAAATATCTAATCAATTGATCACAATAATCAAGGTATCGAGTTTGCAATAACAGCGTGAAATTTAATGTCAGACGACGGTATTAGTAAAAGCCAACCAACTGCAGTCTAAGTAGGTCAAGATAATTATAGCACCTCAACAGACAGAGATTCCATTTATCCGCTGATAGAAGTTTAGCAGCGGATAAACTCGTAAACATTAGTTGTTTATGCAACCGAATTTTAATAGACTATTATTTAGCAGTTCACAACTCCTAAATATCCGCTACTAACTTCTGAACTTTTATGCAATAGACCCCTGAGATGGAAATGTTGCTGGCAGCTCCGAGAAGTTTGTGACGGTCAAATTCAATTTCGCAAGCCTTGTCTGAGGCATATGCAATGCGAACATTTTCCAATCTGACTATTCTTCTCTAAATAATGGCCACTTTACCAGTTACAACAGCAACAACTGAAAGATATTTTATCGCTTTGAAGTATTAAAAAAAATCTTTGCTCAACAATGAAGGAAATCCGTTTAAAACTCTACTGTAGCCTACGTTCACCGAGACGAGACAGGATGTTAGATCGTGAAAGAGTGATCAGCGAGTTCGCTAAACTAAATCGCCGTCTGAAGTTCATTCAACAATTTTTTTGTACTGAATTGTCTATTGTTCAATGTGTACACATGCATTTAAATAATTTTAATAGATGAACTATTTTTGTATAATTAAAGATTTATTGAGGATGTATGGAGGCCTAAAATGCATTGTTATGCTGGTGACATGATGGTAAGCTCCCATATTTTAAAATAATATCGTTTGTTAAATTCCCATTTCAATGTTCAAATGCATTTTTAGGTGGGAGTGAGCATTTCATGAATATTTTTATACAATATATTATCGATTTCTCCATTCTATAGTATATTTTTCTACGACTGATCATAACTTTTCAAGCTTACACTTGTTTATAACTCAGCAGTTTTGTCTTAGTAGGTTCGTCGTTAAGATAATGACACCATGCTCTTACTGCCAACACTGTATACACGCATACAACACATGTACATGTTAAATGAAAAACATTAAAACATGAACACTAAATTAATGCCAAAAATGACAGAATCATTTGGTGTTGAATATGTCATATAGACCCACATCTACCGAGACAGCACATTGCTACCTGTTATTGACTTTGCTATTTTTCATCATTGAAACATAAGTAGGCCCTAGGAGGATGGTTAATCCTACTGTGTAGTCTAATAGACTTTTCATATTCACATTATTCAACAAACTCTAGTCACTCTCTGAAAGAAGAATTTCAATAACAACTTAATCAGTTTCAGTTTTGCGGTTGATTTATAACTTAAGGCATAGGGCCTACACGTGCTCCAATAAGGAAGGCTTCCCCTTCTTGGAAACCTGGCGGGCACATGCACATGTGCATATCATGCATACATAATATGAATGGCGAACATTTAAAAATGACATCAGCGACAGAATCGATCGAATTCCTTAGGATTCTGTCTCTGGAAGAAATAGTGAATCTTACTTTAAATCTCATCACTTTAATTGCTCCTAAAGTTATAAATGCTCATTTCGATCTGCATTTTTATCAAGCCGTTGACCTTAAAATTCATAGTTCTGGCGGACACATCCTCTCCTTTGAAATGTATAGTGTCATTATGTAATCCAAATTAATGTACCTAGTATGAAATTCAAATCATAAATCTCACATTCAAACCTAGGAGTTCTTAGCAATTGTTATCCTCCTTCTCAAGTACGCTCTTTCTCTCTCGTAGCAACATTGGATTTGCAATCAAAGATATTTCCATTTCTTTTATCGAAATATTTTATCTTCTCTTGATATTATTACGATATTTCCACAAATATTAATTTCTATTGAAGTCATTAATTAAAGAGTGTCCCTTGAATTTTGGCTATCAACGAGTGTGAAGCAAGGAGCTCTTCAACACAACAATTTCGAGACAGAAGAATTCATTATCCCTAATATTGCCATCCATCAATCACAACCCGATAGGAGTTTAGAAATTATTACTTTAATAATGATGGAAATGAAGCAATGGCTGTGAAGAATGACGTTGATAGACACATTAAAGCGCACTGGAGGTAGAAAATGTATATCATTGATTCCAAACTAATTAGTGGTCTCAGCCAATACTTCTAAAATATTGCGAAAAAAAGAAGAATTTTGCATCTAATGCATGAAATATGAAGTTGGAAATTTCTATAGATTCTTGGAGGCTTTCGAGAAAAGCTATCGACAACGAATAGGAAAAATGTGTTAATGCCCGATCCGTGAACCACTTTCAATCTTGAGGTTTTCCATGTTTTAAACGCAATTTGCGGGCGTTCTGGGCAATGCACAAGGCGGGGATTAGTGCCATTAGAATCACGCTCATCTTCCATGTCTCTTGTTTATAAATTATTGTACGGAAACGTTTACCCGAAATTCGAGTTAAAGGGCGTGCAAAAGGGAACATTGAGTATTCATTAGTGAGCGTTAAGTAAGGTAAGCGAAAGTACGAAGCGTTAAATAAGGGCTATTGTACAGAGGAGCGTCTGGGTGTACAATATCCATCTTGTTGTGGGTGGCACTACGTGACAGCTTTCCCATTGGTTTAACCTTTTTCTCTAAATATTTGCCGTTAGCAAGGTATCTGTTTCACATACTTTGTAATTGTCAACAATAATATCTGTTTCACGCAATGGTTTCAATAATACTAGATTGATGTCAAATCTTTCCCGAGAGACGCTATAATAGCGTGATTTCATGTGAGCTTATAATTAACACAGTCAAGTTAACAGTCAGATTAAAAGCTAGCAAGTAACATGTGTCCATTGACCAACTTTCTCTACTCCTGCACGTTCGCGATATCTACCTTAGATCTACCTTAGATCATGGAAGTAGCTGTTCCTATTACTAAAAGTCCTCTTTGGTCGCTGTACTGAAGACCGATTATTGTAGCCTTTCACTTTTTCAATGCTGTTGTCATACCACCTACAACAATGAGAAAGAATGTATTTGAAAACAAAAGGCTCTGATGAAAAGCCAATTCAAAATGAAACTCATTGTTCAACATTTCAAGGAAAAATAAAACATTGTTTAACCACTCTGTAGCAATTGATTTAGAGGACGAAGGTGTCCTTTGTACTTTATGATTAAAGAGAATTATCAATTTTCTAAATACCAAATGTGACAGATGGGGTTAATCAACATTTTGATATCCATGTAGTTCATTTTACATCTACGAGTATTTCTACAATTCATTGGCATTGGGTCGTAATTTCTGGCACACTGGTATAATGAGAGACTTGTACTAGGATTTTATTCTTTGTTCCAAATAGTTATCAAACATCAAATGGCCAAGATGACATTTGCTTATAATATCAAAAGTAGAGTCCACCCTAATATGCACTGTAAAATGTCTGTTGGCCATGAATTTGCGTAGCCAGGCATTTACTGTGTTTTTAAATGCATTGAAACTAAGCAATAGTTCAGCACTCTACAGTTCAAGTCACACATTGCTTTTTTAGCTTAAAAGTAAAAATATATTGCAGTCTCTTAGTTAGCACAATTGTTCAGTAATCAATACAGAATTCTATCATGTTCTGAGCAAAATTTCTTTCTTTGTACTTTTTTCATTGAAACTTTCCAGACACGCTCAACCATACTTTCTTCAACAATATCATTCCCAGGGACGACTGTCTAAAATATTTTCTTCGGTGCTCCTTTCATTTTATCTAAAACTCCCATAGTATTACGATAAGATACATCGGAATGCTGAGTACCTCTTCCTTGCAAATTCCGGAATCAATCTGCCTCCATCCGAATTTAAGATGAAAATATTTTGAAATAATGCAAAACATTCCCGCTAAAGGAGCGCTGAAGATAGAATATTACATAGTTTCCGAAATATTTACTATTTTGTTCTCGCATGAATGTGTATACGACATGTGTGTTGAGGAGGTGCTGACACGATGACGATGTAGTTGGGTCAAATATGTCCACTCAAAACTATGCTTTTCACTCGCTGTTAAGACGAACGGCTCCTTCAATAAAATGATTTCCGAATAATTAATAATTCATCAAAATTAGTGAAACACAAGAGATATACGCTTTAGACGACATATTTTCAGCATTCAGAAGGTGAGTTTCTTCTACTGTGTTGGAAATCAAAGCACGAATAGAAGTTCAATTATTCAATTTGGCTAGGAATAAAAATGTTGAGATAGAAACAACACAATCACGCCAGAAATAACAAAAGCTTCGAGGGAAAAGGAAATTGAGTTATGAAAAGGTGACCTGAATAATTGAAAGTTATAATTGAGCTTAGATTCTATAAAAACAATCGTTGATTGAGAAGTTAGAATAGAAATAAATATCTTGCAAAAAATGAATGCTAGAAAGAGCATTTTGCTAAACACTATGGATGACTAGTAAGTAACATGTTCTACGATCTAAGATTTGCAGAATTCAGAATGATTATATTTCAGCAATAAAAACATCAGTGTTCCAGGAGAGGCGGTTTCATTTTGAAAATTTCCTATCATATTTCTCGACGGTTTCCCATGTACTTTTATATGAAAATTTCGAAAATCATGATTTAAAAATCACACAACTAGTCCATTTTGAGAAAATTACGAAAATTCAAAATGGCGGACAGAAAAACCGAAACTGAATTCTGTTGCCTAATATTCCCAAGCATTTTGTCAGCAGTTTCCCATGTAATTTGACCCGCTCTTTTCAAATATAATTGTCAAAAAATCATGCGACTAGCCCTTTTCGAGAAAATTACGAAAATTCAAAATGGCGGATATGAAACCGAAACTGCATTCTGGGAGTAGATTAAAAAATTTCCCATCTATTTCGCAAACAGTTTCCTATGTAATTTGACCCGCTCTGTTCAAATATAATTGCTTGAAAATCATGCCATTAACCCTTTTCAAGAAAATGACGCAAATTCAAAATCGCGGATATGAAACCGAAACTGCATTCAGGGGCCAGATAAAAAAGTCTCGATCAACAACTTCCGATGTAGTTCGATACGCTCTTTTCTGTTATCACTGTTGGAATATCATGCGCATCGCACCTTTCGAGAAATGAGAAAAATTCAAAATGGCGGGCATGAAACCGAAACAGCAGTTTGGGGCTCGGCTATTATGTATTATACATCAACAACAAATCTTGGAGGTCCTGATAGCCTCTTAAAATTTCTTGGAAGTGTCATTTTTGCTTGTGCACAGACCAAAATAAGTGAATCAGTGGTCTGCTTCAGATCGATCAGACCTCTAAGGCATGTTGCTAAGGATGTCATAGATTTCAGGTTCAGTAACAATGCATAATTATATTACCTTTCAAATGATCAACCTAAACCGTCTGGCGCTACGCGCCATCAGATGCGCCGATCAAAAGTTGATGCTGTTGGCGGCGCATGATATAGAAATCATAGATATCTCTAGAGGGCATAAATTGGAAAATATCTGCGGGCGTGCATCGCACGAGGATGTCTTCGAATTTATGCCCTACGACAGATAGCTATAATTTCTATTCATGCCTGAATTATCATGGATTAAAAAACACCTGTGACGTGGTCCATAGATGTCGATGAACGAGTAGTAGCATTGAAATGACCATGTTCAAGACGGAGGGCATGAATGGAAAGTTGTATCTCCATTGAAAATACATTGAAATTGGCGGGCATAAATTGGAAATTTCCGCTTTATGCTCGGCAACCTTGATAGAATGCTATGATGTGAAGGCACGAGTTCCCCATTCAATGAAAATTGCAGTGCGTACCGGCATGGTCAGAAATAAAATATTCTTTGATAACCGAAGGCTTGGTCATGGAAACATGCTCTTTAACCATAGCTCCAGCCATTTCGAAGAATAAGTCGTAGATTGTCGTAGATCGACATGTTACATAAAATTCTAACTTAAGCCTTTCGATCCTATGTCGACACGACGTCACAGACAAGCGCTATGCCGACACGGTGTCTTCATGAATTATATTTCACCTTGAGGTCTGAGGCTATCCAGTCGATTGTAGAATGTAAATTTAAATTTCTAGCGGCTTATTTGAAACTCACAATGAAGTACTGGGAGCACGAATGTTACCGTCAAAGCATCCATCCGAAAATCTCATGGATGCTGTACAAAAACACGGTTCACTTGCATTCTTTGAATACTTTTGTGTGCTTTTATTCTGCAGAGAAGTGAAATATTAGCTTGCTAGACTTTCTGAAGGACGCGATACAGTTTATGACTGGTTTGGAATCTACAACAAAGGGACCAAGAGGTGGTGGTGGTGATGGGGTAGCTCAGTTGGCTAAGGGCCGCGCCCTGGGACGGATGTGCAGAATGTCCAGGGTTCGACCCTAACCTCCTCGGAGGTACTACCGCTCACACTAGAGGTTGCTAACACAAACCTGGCGAGAGTTGCGAGTGTGTGAAGGCTGTCCCACCCCTAGCTCTCTAGTATGGCTTCGTGCCTTGGTTGGGGCAGGTATGAGTAAAAAATAAATGAGCCTCTGCGGACTTCAGCGTACAACCAATGAATAGACATCCAAGAAAGAATTCCTTCTGCAAATAATGAAAAAGTCATTTGAATCACTGTCGTATGAATTTCTGCAAGGAAAAAAGCGTGTCCAGATAAACCCGATCTATGCTTAGCTAAAACTGCTGCTTTTCCACGCTCTGCCACTATCAGCCCGTGATATGCGCAAAGCAAATGCAGCTTTTATTGAGAGAATTCGATCTAATTAAAAAATTAATAATTATTCTGATTTTTATCAGGTCTTACGGGGGAGCATCATACATGAAAAACAAGATCGAATGGAGGTAAACACTCGTAAATTCATGTCTCTCGCGTAAAACCTGGAATCCATACAAGATCAGAAGACAATGTACAGAAATTTGAAAAATATGTCAAAGCCAATTTTGGAGACGAAAGCACTTCTGAAATTTCATCCTTATGTATTAGACCTATAAGGTGACTCGACTTTCTATCACCCGTATTACCCCTACTTCCAATAGTGCAGTCGTGAATCGTCGTCTTTGATGAGTAAAAATGGTGGGAAATTATCACCACCGTCGACTTGGGTTTGATTCCTTAAACACGTAAGAGCTGTTCTTATTCTTTCTTAGGTAAACTTGGCATCTGTTGATTGTAATAGAAATAAGGATATGTTTAGATCATTACATTGCAGAAGTTTTCCTCATATAAGAGCTGGAAGCACTGAAAATGCCCAAGTAGCAAATGCTCAATTCCATTGAAATTCTTTTTAAAATGCATTGTTGTATTAGAATCCATCAATATCAATTGCTATTCATTCTTATCATCGAGAAAGAAAAAGTCCATGAATGGCAACGTCAGTGATATCAAAATGTTAATGAAAGGACTGTTTGTCTTCTAATTATTGTAATGTGAATGAGGAGCGCAGTCGTTGTCATCAAGGAACGCAAATCGTAATGAAAATGTTTTTGTTTTATTAATGTTAAACAGAACAACCAAGAGGAGGTAGAATGCCGGTACAAAGCGAGTATTATCTGCAAAAATGTGGAGAAATTTCATTTTCAAGTTGATATTTAAGTTAGACGCCAGACTGTCAGCAGATTGCACCATCTCAGCAGCATTAAAAGACGTGCTTGTGTTTGGGATTCAATGGGAGAAATAGACTTGAAACAATTTCGTGATTAATCGTACATCATTCATTCTGCAAAGGTATCAATTTTGACCTCCTTTTCCTCAGAAACTCGCTCCAGCGACTGGATCAATACTGCATTCAACCGATGGTTGGTACAATACATTGCCCATTAGCGGACACCTGTATGCTGCCACAGAGATAGAGTCATTTGCGTGTTGGTTATTCTAAAGCGGACATAGTCCTATTCCGACCACTGTATGCAGTGGTAGCAAGCGAGAGATTGACATAGAGCTTCGTCTTTCCTTGGTTGGTTTGATTGGCTAAGCACGCGTATTGCAGACGTTGCTCGCATCAACAACCCACGAACCTCAACAGGTAGATTGCAGACAGGCGCGTCACGTACATTTCTTTGACTCAATTTTTCCTGGTGATGCATTGATCAAATGGAAATATTATTCACCACATCGTTTGACTCTTCATGATCTAAATTTACTGATTATTATTATTACTTGATTATTATTCTTCTACACCATTTTGCCACCAAATTGGCAAAAGTGCCCCACCAAATTGGCACAATGAGAACACCAAATTAGTAAAAGTGCGCTTCCAAATTGGCACAATTTTACTTTTTTTCAATAATAGCATGCACATTGAATATTCACATTTCATGTGATAGTTCCTGGTACCTTATCATAAGTTGAACAGCAAGACATCGTTTGTCACTCAGTGATTCTTGTTTTCACCTTATTCTTATTTTTCATTTATCTTCACTGTCATTGTTTCATATTTATAGCAACAGTCAATAGCCCATAACATATTTTCTGAATTTGCATGACGTTCAATGTAAAATTGATCTTCTTGTCCGGTGCGTCTAGTTCTGGTCATGGTCAGCAGTACTGAGGAATGTTGTCTCTAGACCCAAGCACGCAAGTAAAACAATTTATCTCCATGTGTGTGGTACATCCGAAGATGTCTATTCGCACCACATTAACTTTATTGCGGCGTGTATTAAATGAGGCACAGTTCATCTCATATATTTTCTGTTCTTTTGTTATTGGTAGATAACTTTGCTTTTTTTATCGACATCAGTTTTCGCTTAAAATCCATCTTCGGCTCTCTTTCTCTTAAATCTTTGATCCCACTCGGTTCTCGTCATGTCTTTCTCTCCAGAGACATCTCAGGTTGATTGGGTCGCTAGATCCACAAGTTTCAATGTCTAACACGCGCAACTCGGAGAGATTTATTGTCGTAAAGTTCCCCAGCGCTCTTTATACAACGCTTACCTCAATGAAAGTGGTTGGGAGACAGGAAATGGAAAAGAAGCTCTGAGGAAGTAGAATCGAAAAGCATTAGAAATGACTTTTTGTCACCGAAGATACAAAAATACGAAATATACTAATTCCCTAATCGCAAAATGAATCAATCGCGTCCGATGTGAGTCTTGAAGACCTTGCTGCACATGCATTAATCCAGGGGAGTACAGGAAGTTCACAGCACTTTCGTCGAATGTGGAAGAGAAATCTGTACACTCAAACAAGTGAAAATACTCCATTATTCTCTTGCTGAGAAGGGCGCATCTCGCTCGTTGTCTCTCTCGACGACATTTCGGATGTTGGAAAAATGATTTTTGTTGATAACTCTACAAATATCATTTATTTGTTTCCACAAGGCATTAAGGATGAAATGAAGACTGAGAAGAGAACCCGACAACCTTGTCAACATTGGGAAATGTTTTAATGTTTTTGTGACACAGCTAGGCCCACTGGGATTCAATGATCTGCAAAAAAATGCTAATACAAGTGATCTTTCAATCATCTATCTATTTTCCTTCTGGAGTTTTAGATTCAATAAGAAGAAGCTGTCGAATGGGATTTGAAATTCCCATTTGAGCTCCAATTTCTCTCGTATGAGGTTGAGTCGTTCTTGGAAATTTAAATATGTAAGAAAAAAGTAAACAAAGATGTCCTCGCTGCTTGATACACAACCTCTTCGTGTTAGTTTAAAAACCAAGAATAAATAAAGGTCACAACAGAGTCGATACATCAGTGAGCTCTGTTTTTGTATCAATTTTGAAAGTGAAAGCGAAGGATAATCGTGAAACCAACAAATAGTGCGGAGCAAAGGTGAGAAATACATATTTGAAAATATCAATTGCGCGTGTATCATTGTCGAAATTGAAATGCACAAGATAATGAAGCATTGATGAAATTTCACACTTTCCGTACACATACCTCAGTATCGTCACACATTTTAAAACTGTCTTTTTGAACTTGAGCTTTTGTTTGCAAACTTCACAACAGATTTGGATATGAAGTGCTTTTTTTCTGTCCTTAGTTTATGTTTCTATTTTGATAGATTTCACAACTTTCACATTACGTGTTTGTAGTCATCACACTTATTTTTTTCTATTAGGAACTCAAATCACAAGGCCATATCAGTGTCTATATCCAATCTCATATTCAGTGCACTTTACATAGAGCTTTGTATAAAAATGAATTGTGCATTTTGCATTCGACAATATCGTTCACAAATTACACGCTTTGTCATCATAGGGATTCACAAAATGCTAAGCGTACAGAGAGAATATTTACAAGCTATGCTGTACTCCAGTCCAACTATAGTATGCTATAGTCTCAAAACTAGGCTATATTGAGAGAATCTACAAGTATGAGCATGTGCTCGGAAGGCACAATGGGATCACGTAATTTCTACTTTTATTATAAGAAGCTCAATGGTTAAAAGGCAAAATTCTAATAAAGACTTTGCTGCAAGTTTGATATAATTTGGCATTAACAAAAGCAAGCACACTTTTTCTTTTTCAAAAATATTTTCTATTACTATTCTTTTCGACTTTACTCAGCGCTAAGCTATGAATTGCTGTATGGAAGCTACGCAAGTGATTTCGTACTATGACATAGCTGTGGCTTCGTTATGCATGATGACTTCGTTACTCATTTCGTTCATGTATTTCAGCATCATCTTTGTAAAACTTGTGAAGTAAGCAGTTTTTTTATCAAAGAGCTAGTGGAGCTTATTATGTGTCAATCAATGAAAAGATTTTGTGAGAAAAGTTGTATTTTTGTATGTTAGAAAGTCCAAAATTCCGTTTTCCCTCAGAGAGAAAATCAAACGACAGATCCTTACTATTCTCTATTCAGTGGACTTTCCCAGCTTTATTTTGGAGTGTTCAGAGTAGAATAATTGCCATGTTGGCTTCGAAATTGCAGAAGGTTCTTCAAAATGCATGCGACATATTACATTTTTGAGAAATTGTGGCCTACACAATTCTTCAAGGAATGCTTTATGATTAATTCTGATACATGACATGACTTGTACTCACACTTCACATGTATAGCTAACCCTTGTTGCTGAGTTTGGGATGATTAAACATAGATATTGCTCAAATTAGTCACTGGCAGCTCGTCTGACGATGATTCGCAAACAAGTCAGCTAGAGAGCTAAACAAGTGCTCCACTTACACTGCCAGACAGGCGGCGTTTACGTCTATCACACATGAATAGTGGCAGAATACATGCTTTTATAAATACAATGTTTGATGTGTCGTTCTGCCTTCATAGTAAACGTGTGACACATTCTACGTCGTATTGACTGCAAAAGTCAAAAGTGTTGAGTGCAAGATAAGTTGTACCGACTGAGAGACAGCTTCACGATATGTGGTCACTAAGTTAACTTCTCTAATGATTCATGACTTCCACATGATACTGACTATCCAACAGGGGAGACCGCACGGAAACAGTGTTAGGTAATGAGTTGTTAGTGACAATGCAAATTTCAATGGGTGAGTGATACTGTTGGTGATTTGTTAGCCCAACAGTGTTTCTGTGCGGTCACCCCAGTTGAAGAGGTCTCAAATTCATCATGAACAGCAACAAAAACTTGGTGAGTTATCTATCTTTGGCGTAGATCCATGAAAATAATGACAACTTTCATATTAAGCATTGATTTATACTGAGTTGTCTATCTAGGACAGTTTAGTCACGCACGATTATTCCACACCCTCTGAGACGACAGGAGAGTACAGAGAAATGAAGCATGAAATGAAGAATCATCGTCAAAAATAACGATTTTTACATGAGCATGAACGATATCAATCTAGAAAAAAGAAGAATACTGGACCCCTCATGTCTCGGATGGTTTTAGTCACAGAAAAATGCGAATATGGCTTGAAACCCGATTATCCGCATATCTGACTGCAAGTAATATTGTCGGTGTATCTGACCATCAGCGATATCACTGCTTTGATCATTCAGAGACTGTTTTGACTATGAAAGAAATGCTCTAAATGAAGCATCTAGAGAACTAATGTATGATGGAAACTTTATGTACTACAGAACTTTAGAACTTTGATAGGAAGCCTTGGTAACATTGTTTTAACAGCTGCACCGCTTGATCCTTTGCGTTGGTCAATAAATTCAGAAAGCATTGAGGAGGAGTGTATGCAAATAGTTGTTCAAATTAAAAAGTGCAGTGAACAGAATTGTTGCGCTCTTTCTTTCGGATTCTAAGAAATTCTAAGAATTCTAAGCCGAATTCAGTTGAGGCTTCTAAGAATAATTGAATGCTTCAAATCAAGCTGAGCTCGCTGATTTTGGTTTTGTAATGTCAGAGTTGTCATACATCAGAGGTTTCATTCAAATGAACAGCAGGGAATGTCCCATCCAGTTTGAATATTTTGATGTTATACACACTTGGTGCATTCTATAATAGTAAGCTCATATCTGGTTGGCAAACAAACTACCAGAGATATTAGAACATGATTTATTGAGAAATGTGTACAATTTGCTACCGTCTCCATTTATCAGCTGCTGATGAGTGGTGCTAGGTGCTTAATATTGAGATTTATTCAAATTTACAATCACAAAATCATTATTTTTGCTTGGGTGTGATTGACTATTTCCCGCACAAACAACACAGAGCTTTTTCCTCAAAGACGATCTTATAAATAAATAAATAAATAAATGAACGTTGTTTATACTCGGAAGCACAGTAGGCACGGAGCCTTTCTTCCATGTGGCCGAGTTGTCATTTACCACTCTCATTCTTTTTCGTGCTGAGTGTTTAGCAAGAATGCATAGTGTACCTATTTTAAAAGTCTTAGGTTTGACCCGACCAAGATTTGAACCAAGGTCTTCCGAACGCAGAGCGAACACTCTACCACAAGGCCACAGCGCCGGTCATTCTTAAAGTAGTCTTCTTAATCACCTTAGTTAAGTTAAAGTGATTGCCCGATTAGTGATTCAAAATATTATCACATGAAAGAGTATTTTCTAGAAAAGACATTCCATACCCGAAGGGATTGTTTTTATTATCAGTCGGAGCTTTGTGTTACTTCAATTTTTCCTACAGTCTGCAATGAGATCATCCATCAAGCACAGGAAGTCAAAGAAAATTTGAGCAATTTCAGCAATAGGACTTATTCAAACTGCACAGTCACTGAGAGGTAGGTAGCCATATTAAATTAGTTTGTCAACCAGTGAATTAGCTCTCAGATCTTTAACTATATTTCCAACAAACTTTCAATGTTTATACGATCTTTTCGATGGTACTTACATGACATAATCGTGCCAACTGCCTCTCATAGACTAATTACGTAATTGTTATAACAATCCTCAATCAAGCATACTGAGTATGTCAAGCAAAAAGTAAGCCTTTCCTAAATTTGTCAAATTTCCTTTTACTAAAAGCATTGATAACTCAAGCTTGACTAATGGTGGTGAATTCATGCTCTCGCACTAAAAGATCTTGGAACTTGTTATTTATCAAGTAACGCTTCCAGCTTCATAGATCAAAGTATTGAAATGAAATGCCTCCCATTTGACAACGTATGATTTTAGTAAGTAAGTAAGCGTATATTTCTCGTAAATGAAAATCTATACAGAGTGTTACAACTACATTCAAGTAAACTTCAGGTAATAGGAAACAGTAAACCTAAAAAAATTTGCTGCAAAATCACACAATATGGGTACATGTACATTGAAAGATATGCTAACTATGTTTAAAAGAGCACTTTATAATATGCTGAATCATAAAAGGGAAAAAGGAACGTGCGAATTTTTCAGTTCGAACAACAGGATAGGAATAGTTATTTGAAAGAGCTAATTTACACGCCAAAAGATCGCTCAACAAATGCTCTGAGTCACTTTCAATTACACTAAGCAAATTTTGTGACAATTTAATTCGCCTACGTTCTTAAACAACATCACATTTGTCACATTTTGATAGACCATTGTATATAATGCGATGGGCTCTCTTTGTAACTTCTACAAGCACATTGTTATCCTTTTTATTGAGTCCGACGAAGACTGGGGAAGCATAGTCAAAAACTGATCGAATGATTTTTTGGGTAAGGAAGCAGAATGGTAGTAGTCAATGTGCGATAACTACCTTCTTGCTTGACAGCGCGGCGGAAACGAATTGCAGGGTTTCAGCACGCTGTGATATTTTGCTGTTTTAATCAACCATTTTGAAAATTATTTGCAGATGAAGCTTCAATCTATTTATCTTATCATTACTGTCCTTCAACAGGGAAAGAATTATTTGATAGAGGGCTAAGTTAGTGTCTTCATAGCGTATTCCTTCATGAAATGACGCTATGTCAATTAGACTGAGTCTCACAGTAGAACTTTTTGGACAATTTCGGTAGATAACTGCCGTTGATAATAATTCGATTTCTATGGCTTGTCGAATGTTTCATTAAAGAAATCTCAAATTGAGCGCTATCTTAGCGTCATCATAGTTCATCGAAATATTTGGCAAGTGTTTCAGAATAACTCCATACCATGGACGTCTAGATATCTATAATTTACTTCATAGTAAATTATAAGCTTTCATAGTAATTTAGAAGTCCATGTCCATACTTAACCATTGTAAATATCAATTGTTCTCTTTCTATGTTCTGAAGTACACGGACGTCTGCATACAACGGATACATTGCATACACCCACATTGCCACAAGAAATTTTAACAGTTATGCAGCGATAAATTCTTCGATAAAGTTTATCGCACGATGAGGGTCATTTATCGTCCGTCGACCAATAATGATGTACATTGTACATTGATTGATGTACATTGATTGATGCCAGTCTGTTTCCCTACCCAAAAAATTATATACATCAAGGTATATACTAAAGTAGAAACTTTTCACGTTTGTCTTGCTGCACATATTTTCTACTATCAAAACTTTGATGATATAATGAATAAATCACTGGGAGCACTCTATGTTTTATTTCGTTCAACCTGCAACAACTTGACCACCAGCATGCGAAATAGACAACCACATGGACAAATTATACGACAATCGAATCAGAGAGCTATCATACACGATGAAAGGCTCAGAAACTGGCACTTCCGCTGTAATCTATCAAATTCGGTGAGCTCGGTTTGTTTCTTTCTAATCATGCAGTACAACCAGAAAATCGGAAATACTTGTTTTATGAATACACTGTCATTTAGGTCAATCTTGTCCATTTATTGATTCAGAAGCAACTGAATTTCAAATACAAGCTCATACTAATGAATTGGATTGTTGTAACAAGAATAAACAGGAAATTAGAAAATACAAAAGGAGAACCTAAATCTAGAGTTATCGGCAAGTTTAAAATTATCAATCACAGAAATCCGATGCTATAATACCCACTGAAAACAATATTACATGATGATCGCACTTTTCTATGATGCACAACAAGAGCGCCGGCTTCCATTGTCTTGTTACAATTTAAATGGAATTCATAAATGTTGAATCAAACTTTCATGCTTGTAAAAGAAGTGCGCTTGGTGGGACTTGAACCCACGACCACTGCTGTAATCGCCAGAGTTACAGTGCGCTTGTATGACCGAGTTAACTATAGCTGCATGTATAGCGGGATCAAGTTTTCACGGAAAATTTCACTTGAAAATTAGCTATAGTCTTTGATCAGTGTTATTGCCGCGGCAGGTTCTATAGTCCGGCAGCCAGAACGAATTTCTGACGAGGCCTAAAATGAGACTTTCACATAATGATGTGTACCCTCTACCTGCTGTGAATTTGTGCGTCTGCCGAGTTCTAGCTAGTTCCTCTTCTTGTCAGACAGAATCAAAGAAAAGCACATGTTAATCCAATGGGACGCAGGTTGCAGCCTTTGGTTAAAATGAAATTTTCTTTGTTTTCGCTTATTGCGGTAAAAATACTCAGTCTATAATTACAAAGCTATAATTTTTCACATGGAATGTCTTCGGGTCATATGGCCCTATGATAACTGACAAGAAGAGGAGCTAACTAGAACTCGGCAGGCGTGCGGATTCGCAGCAGGCATCGGGTGTACATCATTCTGTGAAAGTCTTATTTTCAGCCTCGTTCACTGCAGAAACTCGCTTTGGCTGCCGTACTAAAATGTTGGATGCCCTAGATATATCATCCTAATTGCAAACGCTCGTGTAATACTGAGTACTTTAAAATAATGAGCGTTCTCTACTTTTAAAACAGACTGCAATTTTTTGAAGCCCGAATCGCCTCTTTAAAAAATCAAATTCCTCTGGAGCATCAAATTATTACAAATTTCACCAACAGACTGTATTCAACACTTTTGATTACAAGTAAATGAATATGCATTTTTGCTATAATCAAATCTCATTCATGCTGCTAGAATCTGAATAAAAACGTTCACGTAATTGTTTCATGAAACTCACACAGAAAATTCCAGTATATCATCAGGTGTTCGAATTAGCGAAACGCAAGGAAAAAGGCGTCGCCAAATCCTCTACCTTTGTATTTCAGAAATGTGTGCGTCTTTCTTTTAGGGCGTGATCATGCATTGTGTGGACGGTTCATGATATTGTCTCACTTCTTATCGAAATAAGAGAATATTTGTTCCTGGAAGATTGCGTCTCATTTTGAATTCAATGCAATAAAATCTTTTCAGAGGAAATATGGCAATAATGCTCCACGTTCTATATTCCTTTGTGAGCAGTGATTAATTACCAAAAGCCTTTTTAGACCGAATAAAGATTTTGCTATCTACAAAGGCTCAAAGTATCCCATTTGTACAAGCGAATAAACTCAAAATGCACGTAAGAATGCCTCCAGTATTTCCTAAAGAACATTTCATGCCAAGCCATCCATTTCTGATATCTGATTTATTCAATAATCAAAATATATTTTTTTGTCGTCAATACTTCGTCCACAGAAATCCGACAGTCTATCACAGAATCAGAAAGGTCGCAGAATTAGACAGGTCGTCTCTTCTCCTGTTTGACTAGAAAGGAAGCATTGGAACATGTAACGCTAATGAAATGGCACAATCTGCTGACATAAGACCATAGCAATCGAACAATGAGCAGCCAGTTCAACATTAAACACGCCAAATTGTTTCAGTGACTGTTATCATCCGGATCCACAGAATTAGATTTCTTAATCGTATCACTTTGCTAGAAGTGCAAACTGATTCAAAATTATAGCACATGCAGGAACTTAATAAGTGGGCAAAAAGAAATTCATAATACCTTACTGAGATAAGAAAAATGGTCGTGCGTCGCATGCGGATTACTCTGAATTCCTTCAAAATGCTCCAATCGCCACGACTCCTTCAGATTCGAAGAATTCAGATCATTGCGCAAAAGTTTTCTTGATAATGTTGGGCTCTCCGATCATTATTACAAAAGTTAGCAGGCGCATGAAAAAACGTTCACAAACTTCCCTGTAGAACTTGACATCGTCTGTATCTCTTTGCTGTGTGATCCGGTTGATAAGAGTCACTGAAACTTTGCACAATTTGGCGTGTTTAATGTTGAACTGGCTACTCATTGTTCGATTGCTATAGTATTTAGTCAGGAGATTGTGCCATTTCAACAATGCTGCATATTCCAATACTTCCCTTCTAGTCAAACGGAAGAAGAGACGACCTGTCTAATTCTGTGACCGGATCACACAGCAAAGAGATACAGACGATGTCAAGTTCTACAAATTTGTGAATGTTTTTCCGTGTGCCTGCTAACTTTTGTAATAATGATCGGAGGCACCAACATTATCGAGAAAACTATTGCTCATTGATCTAAATTTATCGAATATGGAGGGATCTTGGCAATCGGAGCATTTTGAAGGAATTCACAGCAATGTGCAAGTGACGCACGACTATTTTTTATATCTCTGTAGGGCATTAAAAATTTCTTTTTGCACACTTACTGAGTTCCTGCATGTGTCATCGTTTTGAATCAGTTTGCACTTCTAGCAAAGTGATACGCTTAAAAAATATAACTCTGTGATCTATAATGATAAAGGACTAAAGCGGCAATGGACATTGAAAACAATAGAACATCGTTCATGACAACGGTACCTTAACAATCATAGAAATAGACTGTTTATCTGAAGTTGACTAGAATGGAAATTGGCTCAAGGTCATGGCAGACCCGGGGGGAACTAAGTTGAGGCATGAGGAACCAATGTAAATCCATGCAAGAATCCATAACTGTTGCATGCTTCAGTGATTTGTTTGGCGACAAGTCGGAGTTTCATGATTTCATCCATGTAAAATCTGACTATTTCATAACTTTTCATAGACAAATTTAGAGGAATTCACTATCGATTTTCGAAGTCAAATTGAATTCCAATAAATGGAATCAAATGAAATCAGAACTCTAAGAGCATCAATATCAATATATAATTTATATATATTAATAAGTATTTGAATGTGAGTGATAGGAAGAATGAAGACGTGAATGCATCATTTATTAGTTAATAATAATAGTTAATGAGTGAAATAGCACTACGACTTTTATTCAAACCACAAGTCATCGAGATAAATCACGGACTCCGAGGACACCGATGCTTCGTAGTAAAAATGAATTCATTCGAGCTCACACTAATTAATCGTGGCTTTTTTCTTATGAAACACACTTTCTGAAGGGGATGACGAGCTAGTCATGTGAATGAACTTGCTGTGCACAATTTTGTAGAGCTATTTGGTTCTAGTAGCTCATCGAGATCTTGCTCAATGGGTCCCAGCATATCCTAAAATGGAAAATTTTCATATTACCTAAGAACCAATAGTGATGATAACAGAATAACTCGACTTCTAAATATATACCACAAAATATACCATATGGCGGTCTATTTTTCAACCCTCTCTATTGGGTGGCGGTCTATTTGATTACAGGTGACGTTCAGGGTGACTGTCAATTTTTCAACATCTGAGAGTTTCACAGTATCAAAACACATCGCTTCATTTTTCATCAGGTAGTTGTTCATCAGTGCCCTGTTCTCCTCGACGCACTCGATGGAGAGGGATTCACGCGCATTCGAGGTATAGGCATGAACATTTTGAGCAATCAAATGCCCGAAGATATTTTGGATGCTAATCTGTCATTGTTATGTTCTGGTATTCGAGCTTCTGGATGTATGTCTCCGTGCTTCACCGATGTACTACTGTTCGCAGCATTGACACTTGCATTCATATACGATGGATGAAGACGCGGAAAATTGCGACCAACAAACACCTCAAGGTCTGATTGTGTTTAGCATTGTAGAGGATAAAATCCCGCTGTTCTGCACATGATTTCCAACCCGTAAAATAGCTTTCAAAATAGAGCGGTCAATAGAATGAGCTTTCCTCCTTATGACTATGACATTATAAAATTAACAATCCATGAACGTTCTTATAACAGTGCATTCAGATGCTTCGAATGTCACATTATCCTTCAGATTGCATTTAGAATAGTTCCAGACACTGAGAAAGACATTGTAATTCTTCGGGATAGATAGTTTCTGAGATTCAATTACGGACTCATTATCGGTGAGTTTGAGAGAAACACTCAAATCTTTGTTTCCAAGTTCGGGCAAATTGCAACAGACAGATGCGATTCGTTATTTTTAATAAGATTTCGTGTGATGAGAATATTGAAATATGCACGCAACCACATGAAGCGTTCACTCCTTCTCAAAACTTACTCTTTGAGGGCCATTTCGCCGAACCAATCTCCTCGTCCCAAGGTACGAATGAACTGTTCATCGTCTGCTCCCGTTTGCTTTCGCGTTACATTGACCTGCAGGCAAGGAAAAGACAAGGAATAGTCTGAGAACAGTTTTGTGTAACTCTTGATTCTCATGTCTGCTGCTTCCCACGTCGAGTGGACACGCAAATAGACATCTCGGCATTCCTACGATGAATTCCGGAGTGTTACTCACGCTAGCAACACACGTAACGTTCCGGTCTCAGCTGCTGGTCATGAAAAAGATGAATTTATTGATATAGACCAGTTTTTAAGTGAGTGAGGAACCAAGCGGGTTTTAAACGTTATGCGAGAGATTTATTGGTTCAGTTTTCATACCGGACACGGAGTCGGAATCTGACACGAAGTAGGTAATGTGTGGATTCCCGCATGAATTCGACACTGTTATAACATCTGGATGGCGACGCATTGGTCAAACAGTTACATTTCATTTTAAGTGCTGTAAAGTGAAAGACTTTCGGATTGGCTTTATTACTGACATTGCAATAATATAATCGACTGTCAAAGAAAACAAGGAGCAAGATCATTGTGATGTATGTTGACATATTGACCCACAGGAAATACGGCACTATCTTATTAAAGGACCATAATGAACGTTAGGCGGTTTAGGACGAACGGACCAATGAATTATTATCCTGCCAAATTCACTTTTCACTTACTTTTGTAAAAGGCATCGACTGGCTTGCAGAATAGTAGCTACGAATAGACTATGGGCCTACGCCGAATTGTAATTTCCAACTATCAAACGATTACTATATATGTGCAAGTTGTAATATAAAGGCATTGATATACAATGTGTAATTTATGAAGTGCCGATAGGTTGAATCAAATGATATACCGGGTGTCCCACAAAGATATGCCCGTAGATAATGGACTTTTTTAAAATAAAAATTTACAAGTGAATTTTGGATTTCAACCACAATGAAAACGTTTTAATTAATGAACAAAACATTTAATAGTTTGTGTGTTTCCCCCAAGGGAGGCTTTTACAGCTCGCAGACGGTTTGGAAAAGAGTTCAACAGATTTTCAAAGATCTCGCCGTCATTCTCCATGTCTTTCAGGATTTTTGTTAATGCAGTACGTACCACTTCTTTCTTCAAGCGATTAGGATTTCGGTGAAGTAAAGCATCAACTTTGTCCTTCAAAATTGCACCAATATTTTCGCAAGTGCTAAGATCGGTAGAGCTCCCTGGCCAAACGGCGTTATCGAAGAAGTCAAATCCAGAAATCCTCAACATCCCTTGTGTCCGCATTGCCTTAAAGCACGATGCTTTTGTCATGCAGCATGGTAACTTGATCAACGTCTTCTACGTTTTCCTCGTTTCTAAGAAACGGAAATACATTTTGATCAAGAATAACTTTACGAAAATATTCTCCATTCCATGTTTCACCGTCTTCCTTGATCATCCACATCATTTTCTTGATGCTAAAGCAAATGAAGACTCCAATGCAGGAAGGTCGAGCCACTAATGCTCATCGTCCTCGATTTCTTGGATGGATGTTGCCCAAATTCTGTCGTTTTGACTATTCGGTTTTCGACATAGCCAAACAAAGAACTTATCAGAGCAAACAACATGACGGATCTTCATCCCAATCTTCGAGATATTCGCAAAACCATAGTCGATTTTCTCGTTGTTCAACTGTTTTGCATGGCTTTTTGAGAACTTGAACCGGTTTCATCTCTAAAGATTTCCTGTATCGATGGACTGTCATGCGAGAAGGAGCTTGCTGTTCATCTCTTCTCCTAAACAGTTCCTTCGACAACTTCCGGCAACTTTGATATTGTTTGTTGCTTGCCATTCGTATGATTCTCTTCTCGTGCTGGTTTAGGGCACCACCACTACCTCTTCCTATTCCTTCTTTGTCCATCTTGCAGATCCACAAGGATCTCTCCTCCAGTTGTTCTTGACAAGCTCCTCACTTCTCCCAATTTGTTGAGCGACCCACTGGCCTGTGATGAAGGCTGCGCCGTCATCTTTGGCTTCCCTGAATGCGATTGCTCTTATCCGATCAACGAAGCGCTTCTCTTCACTATCAACCATCTCTTCTTTATTCCAAAGTGAAAAATTACTTGAATGAATTGCGGACTACTTTTTTGATAGCATTCTGTGGTGTCATTCGATGTAGAGCTACTCACTTGTTAATGGCATCGATCTGATGACATCCTTTCCATTTGTGTAAAGACAGAGCTTTCACGCGAGTGACTTTAACAGATCAGAAATAGCGCAACCCACTCAGAGTGACAAAGCAGCATAGCGTTAAAAGAATTACAAAAGGTTGTGAAAGGTTGATATTCATGTCATTTCACAAATCGCATTGAAATCATGCTGACTTAACTGAGAGTAGATATAATTCCTGGTCATACTTAAATAAAAGCGTCATATATGTCTGCCCTTCGTAACAGATATTTTTATATTCAGATTGTGAAAATCTTGTAAATTAATACAGTACTATAAAATGTTTTGAAAGGTAACATTATCATATTCCTATCATCAATTTGATCGCATTCTAGGTCCATGCGATGATATCAAAGTGCAAAAAACACGTTGAAAATACATGCTTATTCAAACCCGATGTTTTACGGGTACATCTTTGTGGGACACCCGGTATTTAGAGCCAGCTGTATGAAACCCTATGTACCTGCACTTTCTTCAGGACTATTAAGCAGGCCTACTCACGTGAATTCAGCCACGAAATTGCAATTTTCGCGAATTCAGATCGTGCCTGCAATCCCTCACTAGTGGTTCCGAAGAAGAGGAGGAACGTTGGACCCAGTGGGGAGAGAGAGCTCAGATTATGTGCAACGTCAAAGATTCCCGAAATATCGTTTTTCTTCAAACATAACCCGTCCTCGAAAAATGCTGTCAGCTGGTTCATGTAGCTAGTGGTTTGTAAATCTTATATCTTACCTCTCTGTAGATTAATTCAGGAGGATTTATTTTACATCACTTCCAGTTACTACGTCACATGATTATTTAACTACTCCGTATTATACAAAAATCTTCTCTACAACCAATTTCAATTGTTGTTCAGAGAACTGCCTCAACCTTCGCTAGGAGTTAAAACGAATTAAAATTGCAAATGCTATTCAGAGGAAATTTTCAAAGTGCACATTTGCTACATGAGGTGCAAGAAAATATTTTGAGAGACAAACGACGTAAAGACTGACTCACAGCACTTTATAACTACATCAATGATTTGATTATGGTAATCGGAACTTAACGCTCATGTCACTGAATCAAATGAAATCAAATCGCTGCAAAATGGGAACAATTTTTAACTTGAAGCTGAACAAAACAGAGCAAATAAGCAATTACCTCAGCTTTGGTAAAAAAATATTGCATCCACTTTTATAATTGTCCCCTTCCTCAAATAACAACAAGTCTCGAATAAACACCGAACACCGAAATACCATTTCTTAAATAGAATCTACTACATTCGAATAGACCCCCAACATCTAAGTACTCTTTCGGAAATAGACCGAGGGATCTGTTCGAAGAAAAACGGTAAGTGAGTTTTAAGCATTATAGAAATCCAACGGCACATTCGCAACCATAACCATCTATCGAGGCATCACTGTAATGGAATCTTACAGTTGCCATGGCTTCTCTTTGCTACTGGCATTTATCACCGGATACACACATTTACTGATCTATTTGAATCTTCGCAGCTCGGATAGCAACTGTTGACAAAACCTGTTTGTTAAATCTGCGAATTTTCACTTAGAGAAAACACATTGTTAAAACATTCTATTTTTCCATCTCACCGCCAATGAAATGTTGAAGTTTGATTTAATTAGAAGCGGAAATGGTTTGAAACTTTCAGTAATAGTGTTTCACCTGCGCGTGAATTCCAAATGTAGTCTATCTACCTTTTTCCCAATCGGTCGTCAATTATTTCTCTTATCAACAACGGCCAGAGATTTGTCTTGTTGTTCAAATAATTTCCACGCATCATCAAGAAGTGAACGATATTTCACCTGACTTCTACCCTTTTCTATTTTTTCGATGAACTATTGCGAGTTTCCCACGATTTTTACGCTGGATCCCACGACTTTTGTATGATGGCGTTCACGTTGACTAACTGATTCATGAACTTCAAAGGTCAGACAGAGTTTATGCCTATTATTGATTTGTCCACGTGATCCGTGACGCCGAAGGGAGCAGATCAAAGATATTACCTTTCCGGACAATCACTAGCCGATCTCCTGATTTCCGTTTGGGAAATGCCACAGAAATTTGGTGATTCACACACGTCCGATAGTTCATGAAACATGTGTATGAAAATGGTTGCAGCGAGAACATCTGTTGATTTTCGTTAAAGCTAAAAGTGAGCAAGAAAGACTAAAAATGCATCGTCATGTTTCTAAGCACTGAAATGTCAACAAAGTCTTTTTCTAATACCGCTCTCTTTTCATTGGTAAATAATATTGATCAGGAAATGAGAATAACAACAAACGTTTGTTTGTAACCTGGAGAATACTCCCCTTTGATTCAAAATGTGTGGTCTTTAACATTTGCTTTTCAAATTGTGACAAGCTCGACGTGGGAGACTTAAGAAACTCCATATACAACACTTCATCTTTGTATGTAGATCAGAATTTGTATGCAAGTAGTGGCTTGATTTTTTCTAAAATCTCTAGTCTCATTTTTCACAGAAGATTATTCCATGAGATATTTTCTCCACAGAATTTTTCACAAAATTAACAAATTAGAAACCGAAATCCCCATGTACTTTTGTCTAACATAAGTATCTAGCAGGCAAATCATTCACGTGCAAACAATTACATACCTACAAATAGTTGCTAACATGTTGCTGGCGTGTAGTTACGCCTAATGATATAAATAAACTTATTCACGAATGACAATTTACATGCATGTTGCTCTAAGCACGACAAGTTTTCATTCATACAGAATCTCGATAACATGTTCTACAGATGATGAGAATAAACAAATCTTATTTGACAAAAACACGGGATTTTTATGTGAAAATATTAGTTGAAGTCAATGATTTTAACAGTCTGTTCATTTCTTTGCAAGTTACTATTAATAAAACATCAATCGTCTAGACATAATCAAATTCCATATCATAAACTCAAACTGTCCACTTTCAAATAGAAGAAATTTTGTTTTAAGTACAGAAAATCGCAGTAATGACAACTAAATCAAGTAAACTAATGATTATTAACCGTGATGCAGTTCAGATATATAGTGTCACTCTATAATTTCAAACTATGATCATACTCGGCATTTACTGGCATGTTTCTATCCACCGGTCACCGCAGCTTGAAGGATGAGGGTATCAATATTTTGCTCTTATATCCATCCTATCTTGCGCAGATTTAGGTCATCAGATTATAATCAAACTGATTCCCAGTCATTTATAATAAACTCCTATATAATTTGTTGTCTCAATTTTTGAATAAAGACCTGACAGATTCTATCGGACAGATGATCTAGTTTCATACAGGGTCTCATAAGTGTGGCTGAGTATGGTCCACGTTAACCAATGAACATTACATGTAGGGATGGCTGACAAAAAGAAGAAATGAAGATGCTCAGACGATGTCAACTTTGAACCTTCCGGGACCGATTCAAAAATGAAGAGGTGCAAGATGATTGTCCCAGCAGTCGATAGATTCATAGAGTATAAGCGGCTGGCATGGTACGGGGACGACAGAAGACCGGACGATCACATAACTCAAGCAGTCCTGCATCAATCAACATCTGGCATTTGGAGCAAAAAGGGATGACCCACAATCTGGCCCTAGATCGTGTTAAATGGAAGAGGGCGATGCGGCCCACGCTGGAGTAAATTGGGACTGGTGGTTGGTAAAGGTGGGTGTATGTAGAATGGCTGAACAAGTTGAAGGACTACACAATAGGCTCATATTGTATACACTATTCTATAACTTAAAGTGCATGAATCATATCACGATCATCTACTACGCCATAGACATCCAATGGAGTATTTGAAATTCAATTATTATGTACACACTACTTTTAGCATCACACATAAGCAGTCAATTTTCCGAATCATTTGAGTATCATTTGGGCATTTACAGGTTTCTGTCATATACTAAGAACAGCAGAATACCACCTCATAGATGCATCGGAGTGATTGCTTTCGGAAAGTATTCCATAGTCCACATGCGTTCATAGGCAATCTCTTTTTCTATTTCTGATACACACTACTATCTTTATATTTTTCATCTATTATCTATTACATTTTCCTATTATACACCATTTCTATTTTTATATTTCTAGGAGACTTCTCAGCACATTCAACCAGTTTGGCAATCAGTAGGGTGATACACAGCCTTAAATTGGTAAAATGTCAAGCGTTTCACAAATCAGCCAAATTGGTGATTTTAAATTTTAAACTGATATTTCTAGTACAAAGTTAAGCGAGTTAATGCAAATTAATACCACCGCTGGAAAGTTAACACACGAAACATGTAGTGCCATGAATTCCATGCATTCGGAGCAATAACTTAGAAGTTAAGGACGAATCGATCTCCCTCCTGCGATAAACGCAGATTATTACAATCACTATGAATCATTTAAAAGATTTGATCAATCATTCTTAGATATCATTTCAATGTATTATTTCAATGTATTTCAATATATTATTTCAAGTGACTTTAGAACATACTGTATAGTGTATATTATTACTTTATTTTAGTAAAATTTGTATTTTAATCACTTTGCTTCAGTTTTTTGGAAGAAATATTTGATAATAGGATGTATTGCAGATACCTGACACTAAATCTCAATTTGCAAACCTGATTGGATAAATTTCAACATTTTTAAGAGTATTTGGCATCATGAACATTTTTCTCTAATCGATGTTATAATCTCAAATCATTCAAACAGTAACCTGACGGAATTCGAAAGCATTGCTTTCCTATTTCGTAATTTTAGACACAAGCATCGCCTGTATTTCCCTAACACACCCAATTATCTCAGCAATATCCTAGACAGCTGTCAGATAGTCCTAGACTGGCGTTTGAGGAAACATTACTTCAATGAAGGACATTTACGAGCATATTGTGAATCCAATCGATCTTTGGTGCGTGAGAAGACGAACAGGAAAAATGTAGGAACTTCTAATTTCTCGTCCGTTCTCCAACAATAAATTCTTCCGGATGTATGGACTGAAAGAAATCTTTGAATTCATTTCAAATGACTCCCTTGATAGAAGGATAATGTGAGTGAAGTGACAGCAATTCTGTGGAAAGCGTTACATTTTATGAATTTTTCTCACAAGTCAGGACATCTGATTTATTTGGTTGCCATCAATTGCGGTTTATGAATATATTATTCACATGTTCACAAATTTTCTATTTACTGTTTTGGAGGAAAAACAGACTGCAGAATGTTTTCAGTAAAGAAGATATGAGAAGTCAGAAACAGGCACGCCTTTGTTTGTAAATGACTCCGAAATGCGTGAGACTTGCTGTAATTTATGAAATACGAGCATTGTGGTGGCAAATTAGTCATAAATAGAAGAAGCATAGAAGTGAATGTATTATATATCTATATTACTTATGAAAGTCATAAATAGCAATAGAAGTGCTGTCTTTACAAATTGCGTCCAAAAGACGTTTTTTGCATATAGGAGAATATCTATGTTTTCCACCAAAATTCTGCGTTTCAGATTGTGAAATATAGAAATAAATATATTAAGTTACCAACCTATCTAAACAGCTATTTATGAGTCTAACAAAATTAAAGATTAGAATTTCTAAGAGCTCTCTTTGGTGACAATATCAACAGAAAATACAGAGTGAATGTCCCTTATAGGTGCGCAATTTGAAGTGTTAGCTTTTGATACTTAAAAATCCGACAGTCTATGATAATAAAGGACTATAATTAGTATTGTAATCAGAACGAGTTTCTGCAGGGAGCGAGGCCGAAAATGAGACTTTCACAGAATGATGCTGACCCTATGCCTACTACGAATCTACACGTCTGCCGAGTTCTATCTGGTTCCTCTTCTTGTCAGACAGGATCAAGGAAAGACACATGTCATCCATAGAGAGGTATATGGAATATTTGCGGAAAGTGAGATTTTCTACGCTTTCCTTGATTAATTTGAAATTGAAAATATTAAGCCTAGAGTCATATTTTTGACACAGAATGTCTTCAGGTCAACTCCAATCATATTCATGTACCTCTGTCTATGCAGCCAAACACATTGAGATTTGGCAAATCTCCTAATGTCGGCGAACACAAGCACTTTGAGCAATTTAAGACACATTAGGCCAGGTCAAACTACGATTAGATTTAACAAATCCGTTTTATCTAAATAAACACATTCTCACATACGTTGCCGATCAGAAACATGATAATAACGCATGCACACAATAGGAAATAATCTAAAGACATGTAAAAAATAAAAATTATGGCTCTTTGTCTAGTATTATTCACGTGATAAGCGAAAACAAAGAAAATTTCATTTATACCAAAAAACTGCAATCTGCGTCCCACTGGATCGCATTCATTTTTCTTTAATCCTGTCTGAAAAGAAGCTGAACCAGGTAGAGCTCGGTAGAATTCTCAGTAGGCATAGGGTGTGCAATGTACATCATTCTGTGAAAGTTTCATTTTCGGCCTCGTTTTTCTGCAGAAACTCGCTCTGGCTGCCGAACTATGGGTTATGTTGGCGGTCCACCTGATAGATCACTTTGCTACACAATTTCCTTGGCTTGAAAATCTCCAATAAGGCTGGATATAGTTTATGAGACAGTAATGCGCTGACAATTTTATAAACAAAGGCCATCTATTATTTTGGAGTTCCTCACGTACTGACTTACTGGAAAGAAATACTTGCATTCCATAATTTGATTAAAATTGTAACACTGCGTACCATCATATCCATAGAAACGTCTTAACGGCAATTTTTGCTGACATCATGTGCGAGATTTGCAAATGATATACTCAACTGAAGCAGAACAGTGCCAAATAGACGAATTTAATGTGAGTGACAGGGATTAATTTTTATCATGAAATTTTGAAAATTATGATTTAATTTCACATTATGACTGCCCCGACAATGGCCTGATTAAATGAACTACACAATATACACAGCCCTGCATCAAATATTCGGCTATTATGCTATATCATCATTAGTGCTATCATATTCAGCCTATCGATAAGCAATAGCAATTCGGCTGACATTGTGACTGCTCAAGGAAAAGGCTACTTAGAAATTATGCAACACATTGATAGAAAAGAAAGTTTCGATGACTTTAACCCTACTTGGCCCAGGACCCCTCTCGGTTTGTTATCTCACGCCTGAACGAATTATTATTTCAAGCCTTCCTTCTGCGATTTTTCCTAACTTTGTGTTGACTTTCTCTGAGTGGTAGATCTTTTTTGTAGACCCAATATTTTAGACAAAGGAGCCACATGAAAAAAAATTTACGACCACACTTTTTCGACATTTTGGATTTTCACCTCTATTGATAAGAATTTTGAGTTGATTTTGTAACTTCTGTAGTTTGCCCATTCAGGAAATATGGTCGAATAATTATGCTAATTGATACTCAGATACTTTTATTTAGTTGTGTTGATTAATATTGCGTATGTTCTATATATACTACTTATAAAGACATATTCATATTTCAATAATTGAGCGAATTACACAAACTTCTGTAGCATCCACCGTGTTGTTCTGAAAGATTTAGTGATTTAATAATTGACACATAATGCTATAAATCTTACTGATATGATTCCTATTTTCATGAAATTCCGTCAACTGTTTTAGATGCAATTACGAAATTTCAAAAAATGATTGTTTGCATTTTAAAATGCTATTTATAGTAACAACAACCACTTAAAATGCAAAATCGACAAACATCACTAGACAGAACTTGCTTTAAATAGGTTCGACTGCAATTTTCATGAATTTCTGTCCACTATTTTTGATACAACTACAAGATTTAAGAAAATGATTGTTTGAATTTTACAATGCTATTTATAGTATCAGGATCAATTTGCAAAAATGATGCCACCATCGGATATAGAGCACACCCAAAATAGGTATGCATGATTATGTTATGCCTAAGAAGGTAATGGTTTAGAAGATCTTAGAGACTTTTGATGCTTCACCGGCAAGAGAAGCCCTGAGACAAATAGGCAAAAGTTCTTTTTTCTTATTAATAAATGGGTTTTTTGTTTATAAAACATGATTCACGTGAAGAGATCGTATTCAGTGTGATCATCATCATAGAAAAACATAGGATATGAGAGATCAGAACTGTTAATGTGACACTTTTGGAGATGATTGCAAATTGAAGATGCTGATTTAGTCAAATATTCCTTGCATCGATGATAAAATAGTATCATGGTGCTGCCGACTTAGAAATCTGGCATTTGCTGCACATACATGTAGCTTAGCAGATGTCACACAGTTTAGTCCAGGCAATCTACAGCGAATAACACTGTAACCCTCCACAAATTGCAATAGATGTGAATTGATGCAAATTTGCCAATGGCAAGGGAAAAGTGCGGGTGTGTTTCTATCACCAAAACATCCTCCTCAGCAACTAGGCTACTCTCTCATGAAAACGCATAGAATTTCAAGTCTCTAGATGAAAATTGAGTTTGCACATTTTATAATCCTGTTACTCTGCTTTAGCTTTCTGTTGCAGAAGCCGTAATTTGATTCAAAGAAGACCATTCTGTGCTACTGTATGCGTTGTCGTATTGAAGCAATTACATGATGGATCTTTTTGGTGATGGAAACACACCCAGATTTGTCCCTTGCCATTGGCAAATTTGCATCAGTTTACATCTACAGGGCGTACTTCAAAATGTGTATTAGATAATAGGCCTAAGTGTGAGGAAACGTGTTTTTGATAGAGATCCTTGAATTTCTATGCATGTTCACATGAGAGTATTTGAAAAAATGCTTCGCTTATTGATGGAAAAAAATGAAAATTTGCGTCCCAACTTATACAAATCTTTATCAATTTGCACCCTACAGGTACCTAGGAAAGTTATCTGCAAGACAAGGGTGCATAAGCGCGTTTTCGACATAGCGGCTTAAACAGTTATGCGTTTCACAAGACGGTAGTTGCAAAAAGTAACCGTTTATTGATGGTAAAACTCGCAGATTTGTGACTTAACTTGTACAAATCTGCATCCGTTTGCAACCAGTGACTGAGAAATCCAACCGTTTGGAAAGGACACAATTCGGAAAACATAGCTGATATTAGTGAGAGCCATGCGGTACGTAGATGCAGTTAGTGAGACGAAGCTACAGTGCTTCATTTTGATTGGCTGTTGCAGATGTCGCAGTTACGATATCTGCGATTTCATTGGAGCTAGCGTGTATCTATATTTCGAAAAGATTCGTGACTTCAAGTGCAAAGTTCAAGGTGTTCCACAAACTAGATTTTCCTAGATTTTTGATATGTTGATAAGGGATTTTTTTCTCTACAAGATAAACCCACTGTTGAAATTATTGCAATTTGTGTCGGGTTAAAATATACATTGCCTGGACTAGTTAGTCAGGAAACAGTTGAAGAAAAATTCCCTCAACTTTCTTGGTACATGTATTTTATCGGAGCCTTTGATTTTTCTGTCGATTTTTCATGAAATATGCGAGAAAGGGAAGTTTAAAGGTTCAAATAATAGTTGCATTCTGTATCATTCCTTCTATTTCTTCTTGAGTTGTTACGTAATTATTATATGAATCGATAAATAATTTTGTATTTGTATCCATTTCTTTTTAGAATACAATCAACTTCCACCTGACGGTTTGCATGTTGGGTTATTGGAGCATCCATCAGATATCATTTCCGCTCACTTGCATGTACGATGAGATTTATCCTTGTGGCAAAAATTAACCATAGCCGAGCATTTATAATGCGATCTTAAACGTAGCCGATTTTTGACCAATGTCACACTCTTAATCTAGCATCAAGCAGCTCTAGGCATATGTTTGAAAAAATGATTCTGAAATTTAATCTTGTTTTTACTCAAGTAAATTGTACATAGCGCTGTGTGATAAATTAAGCAGCGGCATTCGCTTTCAGCTCATTACTCGTATACATAAATAACTATTTGATACAAGAATGGTTAAACATCGTTTTTTTTGGGGAGATAATGTCGCAATTTTTCTTTTGACTTTTGACTTGATATGTTCAAGTACCGGTATATTAGCATTGCAGAATAGTTCAACGCACCGATTTCCCATGCAGCAAATTTCACACATTACCCGATGAATTTGAAACAAGTTTCTCTATTTTGCGCGACCACTTCTTCACTATTAACTCGCCTCGAACTATGCAAAGTCACTGCGTCCGTTTCAGACCGATAATCATCTGTTTGTGGTCACCCTAGGATTATATTTGATGAACACAAGGAGTAGAACTGTCACAAGACTTGTTGGATAATTGGTTGTCACCCAGGGTCGACATTGCATCACTGTACGCGTCTATGGTTCGATAAAATATCCTCTCCTGATCTCCCACGCCCAGTCGACGGCCTTTTCAAAAGCTTCGTTAGATAGAATGACATTTTGCATGTGATAAAAGCCTGATTTTCTTTAATGGTAGATTCTTCTGCTGCTTCCTTCTTCGATTCAACTAAAATAGCTCTTCTTCTCTCTTTTATAAACATACATACCCTCTATCTCTATGACTTGGAGAGGACGAGTGTTCGTAGGTAATCGGTGGACATATGTGTGCAAGGAAAGTGTTGGATCACTACCGCTGCTTGTACGGAAGACTGTCCAGCAAGGATATAGTGAAACTACAGCAACAAGACGTCCCATGGTTATGAATTTACACACGAGTGCCCGAATTTCTCAGGCGTTTACAGAAACGATTCTAGGTCAAATTATCAAGTCAGATCGATGAAATTGGAGGTACAGAATAAACATTTTCGAATGTCAATCAGTATTTGAGAATGGTTTTCTTCTTTCATTCAATATTCAATATTCAATGAGTGAATACTTCAAAATAATATTTGGTGCAGAAAGATTGTCCTACCATCTCCAATGCATACCCAGGAAGTCTATTATGGAATTCAATAGCTATGTTTGCAAATTTTATCGTAACCTCATTCAGTTTCTCGTTTGCATGTAAGACATATGTATGAACATTATGAAATAAAAATAGCAATAATAAATTTCCATTAGTACCAGTACATTGTAGATTAAAAAATGGTACTTCTATTCCCCCCATATTTCTGTTGTTGACACCCGGAAGTGTTGCATCGTCAACGATCTTCTCTTGCTCCTACTTGTTCTCATTAATGTGGCATAGCGTTGAGTGTGTAAAACTCCTCTTATCTGACTTGTAGAACATTTACAGCCTCAGAATTAGACAACTGCTCGTCATTTGTCTGTAGACATCAATTACACGAAGTTCATGATCACAGCTGCGCCGTGTATTCTAACTGAGTATCCAAGGTACCAATCCTTCATCCCAGGATTCAAGTAAGACTTCTCAGTCGTGATGTAGTGTCACTTAGTGACAGATGAAGTCTATTCTAAACCAAATGTGACTAACTATGGCGAAATCTGATGATTTTGGAAAACTTGAAATGTGTGTGGGAGGGGAGGAAATAGAAGTACCTGAAAAATTAAAATACCCATTCATGGAAACATACATACAAATTCTCTAACATTGCAATTTTTGTATTTAATGCATAATTTATTATTATAATTTATTTATAACAATTATGATTTATTATATATTATTTGTAATTTATTTCATGTAATTACTTATATTGTATTTTTTTCAGGCAATTTCAATCATAGGGTCAAAATTCTTTGAAAAGTTATCGTTTGCTGATTTCTTTAACTTGCTGAACTGCCTGTCTTTAGTAATTGCATCATAGCCAATCAGCGAACCGCGGTAGCAACGATTTTCCCATCATATCGTTGTTATCCTTTTGAACCACGATAATCAAACTTTCTCAATCCACTTCTTCATGCAATGTAACCACGATTTCGAAACTTGTAACGTCCATTGACTACAAAGTTCTTAGTGATAACTCTTCGTTGTCTACTGACATTGAGAAAATCATTGCCATCAAAAGTTGTGGGCCTTCTCTGGCGTTGTCTACCGGTCTCACTAGCGGATTATATCACTGCTGAAAATGGTTAATTATTTTTCTTCTGACCCTTATGAAGTTATTTCCTAAAAAGGATCAATGATTTTGTCCATCATTTCGTAGTTATCCTTTTGAACGACAGTATAATGATAATAATATTATTTATTTGCTGAAAATTCATTACATATGCATTCATCTACACAGAATCAAATTTCAGCAAATTTGAAGCCCTGAATGGGCAGAACTAATCGTGCATTTCATGCTTGAAAAGAAACATAAATGACGCTTGAGTGTCGATACATGTAGTCACCAAATATCTTTGCGTTGCAAATAAGAAGTTACTGATTTCTTGAATTCATTTAGAGTTTTATCATTCACTTCATCGGTAGATAGTTCATTCCAGTGATTGATCACTTCCACGGTGAAAAAGTACTTTCGATACATGTGTTTCGCTGCTGGTACGAGTAGTGATAGATGATTGCCACGACCAGGTATTTGCGAAATATGAAAGAAATAAGATGGATCAAGGATAGTCATGCGATTTGATAATTTGAACAGAAAAAGCAACTTGTAGCGGATCCTTCTTGCAGATAGCGAAATGAGGCCAAGATTTGCCAATCTACTGCGATAGTCAAGATCACGAAGACTTGGAAATAGTTGTGTAAATCGTTGTTGAACTTTCTCAATTTGACCAATTGTTTCTTTACGATACGGACACCAAATGATACAGCTATATTCAAGTATAGGGCACACGTAAGATTTGAATGCAGTTAGAAGTAACAGAGTGTCTCTGGTTTGAAAACTCTTTTTGATCATGCCTAAAACCATATTAGCTTTTGCAACAATCTTCGAAATGTGCCCATTGAAATTCAATGATTGGCTGATGTAAATACCAAGGTCTCTAAATTCATTCACATTGTCAATAACGTCTCCGTCAAGACAATATGCGAAATTGCTGTTATGTCGTCCGACTGATGGTTTTGCATTTAGATGCATTAATGCTGAGATTATTGTTTGACCACGATTCCAGGTTGGATATGTCATTTTGAAGGTGGAAGGTGGTATATCCTTCTCAAGTCACTTCTTCATCCAATTATTCCACCAATTCAAATTTTTAAATGTCTATTGATTCATGTACTCTTATTGCTTGTTATTTTTGATTCCAGTAGCCACACTATGTCGACTGATTATTACTATCAGATTGATAAAATTTGATCAGACTATCCACTTGCGAATCTACCATGGACTCTACATCTTTCATTCTCATAAAAGCTTATTGATGTTCTCGACTCAACCTTACTGTCGACTCGAGAGCAGTAATTACCAAGCTATTTGGTGAAGTACAGCTCATGGAACATCACGAATGAAGTGCAATTAATTTTATCATAAGTGACTTGCATATAGCTAGTCTTTAATTAAAAACAGCTCTCAAAGACGAATCGATATTCGATTCAAATAATTGTTGCAGTTGACAGAAGTCACCGTCTTCTCAAACATTTTTAATGATAGTCATAAAAGGTATTCAACCGGTTTCATTTGAGGTTAGAGTGCTGCCTCAATCTTCGCCAGGAAGTTAGAAAGAAGCAAAATTACAAGCTAGGGGAAATTTTCAAAATGTGCAGTTGTTACATAGCATGAAGCATGAGATATAAGAAAATAAGTTGTAGATATAGTCTATAAGTAAAAAATAGTAAGTCACAGCACTCTCTAGAGAGCGAAGTGAAGGACGATCCCAGGGAAAGGGAACGTTTCGGCATTGTCATTAATAGAGGCAATTCTCAGTCCATCCTTCGTACCATATAATTACTTTTTTAACCTATTTTTAACTTTTTTATATTGCTATCTGTACCTTCTGTAATGTTTCCAACATGTGCTTTCTGTTAATGTTTGTTCAATGAAGGTTTCTAGCATCTCTAGAGACACATTAATGATGTGATCATAGCGCATTGGAGATAGGAAATTTAGGCTCAAAGATGGACGACCTTTGAAAGGACATGTTGCATATTGACAGTATGTGGCCAATCTGTCATGAATTGACTTATAAATTTTAGTTTTTCGATTTTTCTTTGTCTATCTTCTCCGTTAAGTTGCTTCAGAACTGACATTTTCATTTCAGAATCGTCATGGTTATGTTGAACGCAATGAAAATATACTTTGGTCTAACCTTTATGTTTATGAGGCAGTACTCTAACCTCAATTGAAACCAGTTGAAGACCTTTTAATACTAGCATTAAAAAGATTTGAGAAGACGCTGACCTTTGTCAACTACAACATGACTTGTATCAATGATGTCTATGAATAATATGATGATATTATATCATTCATAGACATCCCTGCTTGTATGTAGGAGATCATGATAGGAGACAAAGGATATATCTTTCGGTAAGCACGATAATGCATGATAGCTATTCTTGAATTATGGATAGTAAAGTCCGGACATCTATGTAGAGATCTCACTGACCAACTCACCTACTGCTCTTGTGAGTTCTAATAGCAAAGATATCAATGTGCTCCCCGAATTTAATTTGAATTTTTATTCCTAAGTTTTGTTACTTAAACATGGCTAGATCTAAACGTCAACGACCGGAAAAAAGTAAAGCGAGTGCTAAAGATGTGCCAGTAGTATTTGAAGCAGAAAGTGGTAATAAAAAACAAAAAATGAAACAGAAAGCAGAAAAATTAGATAATGCTGAGGATGTAGACACTTATCCATCAAAAAGTAGGAAGAAAAAACTTAGCAAAGAATTACGGAAATTACGAAAAATTGGACGAACTTTAAAGCGTCACAGTTCGAAGGTATCAAAAGAAAAATACGGCCTCAGAAGTGCTCTCAAGTCTACAGCCCGACGATTAGCAGAGGAAGCTAGTAAAAAGGTGAGCTTTAGTCAAAGAGAAGTAGAAGTGACTTTCTTTAATCAAATGGAACCACCAAATTATGTCTCATCTGAAGAACAATCACCCTCACATTCAAAATAGCATAAAGAAAGCGAAGATTAATGAAGATTGACATACAATGCGATTATCAGTTATCTTAGCAAGCATTTTTATGTAATTTCAAATTCATCATAAACGATAGGTATACTTGATATTTAGATATACTTTACATTATTTCATAGATTATGCATGAGTACCATATTGTACATTCCAATAAAATGTCAGGGTTAAAAAAGGGTGTTTTCAGATAATATTTCTTATATGCATGGAGATCGAAAATTTACTCCAGAAGACTTAATCATTAACCGAAAATGATCGAAAAAAATTAGAATAGCAAATGTACTCTGAATTTTAGTGCTTTCGTCAACTTCCAAGTTTACTAAAATAGCGAAAATGCATCATCGCTGACGTTTATCACCCAGCGTGGGCAGTGGGCACTTGTCAAATCATTTCCTCTGCTTTCTCTCCTAAACGTCCGCTCTGGATGTTTGATATGTGAGTGAATGATGCAAGACTTCAAGTGCCTAGCCGATAAGCCAACCCACAATGTCTTGATCTGAACTCGACTTATCGAAAATCGCATCGGAAGTCTTCAGCATTGTGCCTGGCGATCCCATGCCTGCCTGGTATTGTTAAACACTCGATATATGCTGTCACAATTTTACATAACCTGAGAGAAATGCAAGATCTTTCTCGTCAATCAAGTTTTTGAAGAGTGTCTAAGGGAGTTGAAAAATAAATTATCATTATTATCTCATTATAGACGCACTTGCTCATGAAATTACAGGAGATTTCAGGGTTTATTGAGGAAAATGCTCCTGTAATTTCATTTATGGCGCCATTGGTCATGAAATTACAGAAGATTTCACAACTTATTGTGGAAAATGCTCATGTGATCCCGTTATAGGAGGAAAAGTTCATGAAATTAAGTGAGATTTTTCCATGAGGGTATCTCATCGAAATCGAATTGAGGAAACAGACATTAAATGTTTCTCAAACCCAAAAAACCAAGCCTACCTGCGTAGAAACTTGCCTATCCCAAGAAACGAAGTCATATACGAGAGTAAAGTCATGTAGAAGCGTTGATACCAGTACATTCGAGCTTTTGAGTGTGAATAAGGTTTTGAGCAGTTCACTGGTGAACTAGATAAGTGAGCGAACAAGATTTTGTCGTTCATTAACTGATGAACGAAGTGAACTGATGTTTCTCAAATTCTAGAGGTTCTATCGGGCGTTGTTCCGAGAAACTTTGACAGCGGTTTATAATAATTCGATAAATAATTAAATCAGATCATCGTAATTAATAAAATTAGATGAAATGGGCAATAAATAAAAAATTAACAAGGGATTAACACTGAAGTGAAGTGGCAAGATGCCTGTATTACACTATTGTACAAGTTCTTGAATAAGTATCTCCAAATGTGTGAAAACATTAATCAAATATTGTGTGAGTGAGATTGAAGGCAACTGATAATAAATCTAGGTAAATGTGGATTCGAGAGAAAATTCAACACTTGGGATATGAAGCACACCAGTAATTCACAGGATTTTCAGTCCTCTGTCTTTGACTATTTATTCTCTTATTCAATACTAAGTGGCGGATCATACTAGCATACTATGAAGAGTTATGACAAGCTTTACAAAAACTGATAATCTTTTATGGCAGAGTTTCTTCAATATTTTGTCTATTCCAAAGCCTATTTGAATTTCGTCAAGTATAGCAAACTCATCCAGTGCGGCGTCGTTCATCCTGCACAGTGAGATCAACTCAATAGTCTCAAATAACGTCGCCAACTGCTTGAGATGTGGTCATCATCGTAACAAGGTCGTTCGAGTAGTAGAAGGCTAGGCCACTCGCATTGTAATATATTTTTCAATGTAATTGTGAAATGTGAATGCGTACTTTAAAGTAACTACAATGCAGTCGTATTTTATTACAAGTTAAGTACATTTTCGAGCTCGTTTACAGTCCAAGTAGGTGTACAGTTAGACTAATGATGCTAAGTATAGTGCTGGCAAAATGTTGGTAAATGCTTTATGGCACCAAGTAGCATCTGATCATCCGGGAGGCTGAGACTGAATGTCAATCTCCGACTTTGACCCTTGTGGTGCTTCTAAGGGTGAGGGACTGTCTTTAGAATTTTCAAAACCATTAATTAACAACTAAATTAGCAATATGATGACACGAAAATTCACACTCCAATCATGCTCCTTTCGCAAAGAGCATCTCGCATAACCGCAAAATTGCCATCACTTGCACGTGTTTATGCTAAGTCACATTGCATTCGATCCCATGTTGATTATTCACAACGTAACAAACCACGCCTCAATGAACTGAGAAAGAGACTATATTAAGTAGACTTAGACTACGAATGGAGGAATCCAACCACATGATTTTGACAGGCCAACATTCTTTTCTAATAGGCCTATTATCGCTGATTTTCATTTGTATGCTATTACACCAATATATTTTGTGCTCGATTGGCATTAGCGCAAGACTACCATTTGTGAAGCCTATGCATGGTTTTGAAAGCCGTATGTGTTTGGGTGACATATGTGCACGTATGTACGTACATGTACATGTAGCACGATCAATTGTAGCATAATAGTATATTATTAATTATTGTGGCAATAATTTTATATTGTACGGCTTTCAAGCGGATAGTTGCAACACACCTAGAGATTGTTGTTTTTCGATGAAATAAGGTAATATCAATAATATCACCAAAAAAGTCAACCATTTAATTGCAAAAAAGAAAAGGTTCCATGATTTGTTCTAGGCCTATTCGCTCTTCAATACTCAGATGAGCTGTAGAAAGTAAATTGTCATTCCTTAATATTAATTAAATTAGTTGCGCACCAAACTGCTGTATACATTGACATGTAGAACGGTACAGGAACACTTGTGTGCACTTAAAAGTGCGGAATAAAGGAATGTTTGGCCTACCACTGTCTTCTAAAATTAGTTTTTACCACTGATTTATGTGAAATTTAGCAATATTTCCATAGAGTATAGGATGGATATTTCTAGACTCCCGCATTCAAAGTTTTAGATTTCTATATGATGTCTACTGACGTTTATGCAATTATTTAAATTTGCCTCTCATTTGAAGCATATTCTTTCACACAGTGCGAATATCACTTCAGTGATAGGTGCAGTGATAAATCGTTTCTTGACGAACGTACAAACGATGCAGGAGCTAATTAATCTTGAAGATTACGTAACAGCACATTCAAGTTTACGATGAAGTCATGAAGACGAATCGCCAGAAATGTTTTGCTTCGCTAAAGGGATTCCTACTGCTTCAGTGTGTTCTTGCAGAACATAGTTCGCTTATCATAATCGATACAGTCTATCTGCATGAAATGATGTTTTTACGTCTCACTGAAATATATTTAAGACGAATTAGGCCATTCTGTCAGTCTTGTCATCGTTAGCAACAGCCTTAGATTGACGTTTCATAAATTGGAAGATTTTGACAACTTTGCATGAATGTTGAATATTTGAAAGCAAAACTAACTATTCTACTATTCCGTCAACGTATAGCCTATCGATGTAGGGATGCGACAGGAGGGATGCAGGAACTTTCTAAAACGTTAACACATTGTTCTTCAGAATCCTGGTTTAGAAATATCCAAGCTTGAGATGATTCCAACAGAAGGAAAGGTAGGTAAAATGCAGCGTTATTTCAATAATGCTTCATATATGATGTTTAAGTTTTGAATGAAATGCACAAAGTTCTGAGATTCAAGCATTTCATCTGATTATAGTGTAGCATGTAGCCTACTAAAAGTGTGGCAGTGAGTTAAATGCATCAGATATAAGCATCACAATTAATTCTGAGTTGCTTGTGATATTTAACATCCTAATGCTATGCGAAAACAATTAAGTGGATTGCTTCATCAACATAGAAGCAGGGAGTCGGAGTCGGAGTTCTATTAAATGATAGGACTCCGGACTCCGGCCTATACCTAGACCCGAAGTATAACACAAACAAATTATTTATCCTCGTACATAGTTGTCACTGTCAACTTTCTCCGTCAAACAAAAGTACAGAGACAGCAGTGCATGCAAAGCTTGTGGTCGTTGAGGTAATGAACCGTGATAGCGAAAAAAGGACTGCCTATTCACTCGGTGATTTAGTAAAGAAGACAAGCCTTCCTAGCCTCGATCACACCTACGCACTAAAGGTCATATCAGAGACAAAAATGAAATACTAGTTTGTTTGAGAACATTACCTCTTAACCCATAACGTCAATCGTGTGTGATTGCTCCTCCAAAGCGTATATTAAAATCGAAAGTGTACTCAAATTCTTTGGAGAAGGACAGGGAATTTTCCTGCCTGGTATAGACCGGAGAAAAACCGTGTGAAGCGCACATCAGTCAACTACCAAGCATTAATTCAAAATTGTGTATAGTTGAAAAACTTTCATTGGAAATCATTGATATTTGACACAGCAATGATCACCAAAAATAGGTCCCTTATAATGATTTATGATGTAGGTTACCAGTTTTATAAAAAGCTAGGATCATGCAATTGCCACCCGGAGTCTGAGTCCTATCAACCCCGGAGTCGGAGTCGGAGTGCTATCAAGATTATAGGACTCCGCATCCCTGATAGAAAAGTGATATGGGTGATGTGACTCACGCTCATACAGAGTCCTCGTGAGGCGGCTTGCGTCATCTCTCAGGGCGATTTATCTCAATAATGTTTAGAGCATATTGTAGTGCATTATTGCAGCATAGCTTAGGACTGATTCGCAATATTTTAATCAAGTCAATAAAGTAATAGGATTTGATTGACTTGGAATTCATGTGAACACTTTTTATTTCTTAAGATCACGAAACAGTGTATCTAAATGTTGTTGCTTGCACGGAATGGATTCGAAATCTACATGTAAACTGGTCGACGCAGGACCTTGATCTCTATATATCATTGTTATCTTGTGCTTTATCTTATTCAAACTATCTATACAAAACTCCAGCAGATGCTCGGTCCTCTCCGTTTCCCAAAAACACATACGTTTTGCGCCATAACACGCGTTGAAGCGGTGCTCTATCCTATCCTAGGAGTCTGATGAATGTGCTTGTGTAGCTTCATCTAACATCAATAAAATATATCTTTCTTCAACTAATGACTCTCAATAGATCAAGATTACAACGTGACATTGATTCCATCGAAAGAGACAAACGATATTTCACTCGGCAAATTTCTTATGCAAACTATGATCATCTCTTGAAATTATTAGGTCCTCATTCTTTATGTAAAAATGACGGGAAATGTTAGATTTGCATCTTTTTTCAAAGCGCATTCTAACATAATTGAAACTGGTTTTTGGAAATATTTTACATCACTTCAAACCTCATACTCTACTAGAAGTTGTACCAACCATCCGTGTCAAGTTTTGCCAAGATTCCTTCCTCACAATAAGACATTGCGTAATTACTTTTTCTATCGTGTTTATCCTTTTTTGGAACTTATTACCTGCTAAATGTGTTTGTGCACCATCTTTTCGGCGTTTTAAGGCAAAATTGAAATCAGAAATTTTCTATATACCTGATAAATGTACTATTTTGTTTACACAATCCTGTAAGCGCCTCGCGGGGCCATGGAGCGCGTTTTCTGTAAAATAAATGAATTTCAATTTTTGAAGAATAAAGTGCTTATCTACATAGAAAGATCATTTTCGCCATGCTGTTGAATTATGACCATCATGTAGTCATAAGTGAAGTTTTGAGTTTGACAATTGAATGCCTGTTGATGGTTTGGCATAAGATGACGTATTCTACGGTTGTAAGGTTGAATGTTGGACCATAATGAAGATCTCTTACCTTGCCTTTGGCGATGATGTAGAAGGTATCTCCGCGAGCACCCTGTCGAATGATATAATCTCCATCGCGATAATGTACCTCCTCCAAAACGTCGGCTACTTTGGATAGCGTCTCGTCCGGTAGGTCCTTGAACGTCGGTACACTGTAGAGAAAACACAAATGACCGTAGAAATTGTTTGCAGGATGAAATCTCGAGCCTGACAATTTTCTCACAACTCCACGTTTTCTCCTTCGTCTGATTCCCCCTCCCCCAGAATTGCCAGGTGCAACTACATTGCTGTCTTTAGAGATCACCATCTTCATAGATGACCGATGACGAGTGCATAGCCCCTCCTCATTGTTCTCATCCGCAATGGGCTGATGTGAGTCGCAGGTCAGGCCCGCGTGGGCTCGACGCCTCACGCGGGTGGGATTAGCGATGCGTGGCGTGACGGCGAGAGAGACACAGAGAACGAACAGGAAGGACCGGATGGCGAGACGGAAATGCAAGAAAGAGAGACGGCGAACGCGGCTTTAGGGAAATGTCAACCATCGCAAGGAATCAGCTGAGATAGTGAGGGAAAAGGTAGGTAGAATGCATAATGGGAGAGAAATCAGTGGAAGAACATCAGGGGAGGATCAGGGACACCTACTCAGCTAGCCTTCTTCGAGAACATTCGAATGAAAATGATTTATGGCCGGATATAATGATATGATGACAGCTATGGTTTGAGGGCGTCAATGGCAAATTAGAGGGCCGCGTTAGCGGCCCGACAATTTGCCATTGACAGCCCGAAAAATGTAGATGTCATAATCATTGTATGCCATGTTGCGAAATATTTCTATGGTTTCATTTCCAGGCCATGAATTTTCCGGGCCGTTAATGAATTTCTGGACATTATCAAAGATATCAGTCTTATATACATGGTATACAATGAGACGAAAGACCTGCGAAGCTTCGAGATTCGATTCGATTATAAAAAAGTGATTCGACTCTTGTGACTCTTCTCATTTGTTGCTACTTGAATGTGACATTGTACAAATGCTTTAGGAGTTGAATTTCACGGAAAGTGGCTGAAAGAGTCGGTTGCCAAGAAAAAATTAGACGAATCAGACGTACGTGCCACAGACCACTCAGATCAGGGCTTCAGACTCGGTCCATATTTTTACATGCAATGAGAAATTGTGATATTCTTGAATTGCAAACTGCGCTGATACACTGTTGATAGCTCCCTATTGTCAACCACTGGAGGACGCCATCGCTGAGGTACTGCTGTCATAACAGCGCATGCCCACTGGTGTTTTCAATGTCCATGGCCGTTCTAGTCCTTTTTCATCACAGTGTCGGATTTCTATGGTTAATACACTGCTTCCGTGATGTACAATCGATTCCAAGGACACCGAAGCCCCAAAGCATGCTCATGCAGCTTTTGTTGATTAACTTGGCATAGTCTGTAAAATGTGCAACAAAATGTTTGGGTAGGCATCAGCCATGGAACCGGGTCACCGGATCACTGGGTTAATTGGGTCACTATTTTGGGTCACCGGGTCAGTGTTCAGATATGGTGAATCGGTTTTTTCGCTGTTTTAATTAAATTCTATAGCACCCGTAGTTATTTATTTTATCGCACTTGTTACAGGATGGCAGCGTCAAGAGTTAAGGTTCAACATACCAAGAACTCCATTGTAAGCCATGAAGCAAAGCCACAGGGCAATGGGACGTTAGTACAATGCACGCCGTTTCTTTAGCATCCGTACAAATCCGCTTGAGGCGAATTTTAGTCCTTAGCATGTAGCTATTGCTCATTATTATTAAGATTATTGTTCCCATGACAGCTTTTTCTACCATATCCACCCGCATCTTTTGACGCCCAGAAAAGTGACCAAATTATACAGTAGAGGAGATAAACTCGGTTCTAATGGTTCCACTTTCGACCTCGCAAGTTGCCTAGAACGCTAGCAAATTGCATTTGAAAAAATATTTTTTAAAAAAGCTCCAACTTTTGAATGATGCGCTCGTCATTAATCTGTTACGTTCAGCAAACTATGTACCACATTTTTTTCCCAAGATTCAACATGCAATTCAAATAAACAGAAACAAAATTTCGGGTCACCGGGTCACGCAATAGTGACCCGGTTCCATCGCTGGTAGTCGTGATAGATTAAGTCTGTAAAACTTTTTACTATCCCTGCCCTGCTCAAGGCAAAAATGAATAAGCGAAGGAATTTTCCTGAAGTCATGCTATTCAGACTCATACTCCCTACTTGGCGTTAGATAGGATCATTTCGTGTCCAGGAATCTGATCCAATGTGTTGTATTTGTTAGAAATTATGTTTTCAGTCCGTCTTGATTGCTTCTCATAAAAAAGTAGTGTACCACTGATACATACTTTGCTGATTTTGCAAACGTTGTACGAAGACAGGTAAACAGTGTTGTATTGCCATCTTCATCTCCTTCCGTAACGTCGGTGGAAACCATTGTAGCACTGATACTACACTCCATGAAAAAAGAATCTCTACAAACTCGAGTTTATTGCGCTCAACAAACAACTTTCGATTTCAGCATCAAATATAGAACAATTAATCATCTGTGGCAACCACTCTTGATATGATGCACGAATGACATAAAAATTGTTGTGCTGATTTTCTGAAGTCGCCCAATTCAATTATTGTTAACAATTTGCAAGCGTGTTTTTGTGAAGATCCTTCGGAAGGATCATGCAGTACGATCACTTCCGTCAGACATCATCTGCTCAGAAAATATTTCTAGAGTGAACATTATTTCATTCCATGTTTAACAAGTGAATCATCAACTCTCCTTTGAGAAGACTCGTTTAAATCATAAATTTAAAAACCTACAATTTGAATCAACAAATATTGACATTGAGCAGTTCACTCTAAATGAAGCCGTCGATGGTGAAGCTCCCCTAAACCCGACCCAGCCGTTGGCGTCCACCCAATTGTCCGCTGCGTGGATGCATTCTGTGTCATGAAATGCAACTGAGCTATGAAAGGAGTAAACCAGGTTCCTACCCAAAAGGTCTTTAAAAATAGTCCTTAGCAAGATTTTGATGAAACTGCGTCCCAAGCATAAAATTTAAATGGCAGAAACGCAATTAGCAGCATTTAGATGCTGACTACAAAAAGATTTAGACCACAAAAATTTTAGCCGAAAAAGCAATTGCCTTTTACAATTCGTGGGTAGGCAAAAATTGGCCTGAGCTGACACTTAAAATGACTATTTCCGGATATATACTTGACAAACAAAGATTTAGATTTTAAGTGTTGCTATGATCGTTCGTGACCGAACCTTTATCCACAGAATAAGATTAAGTGCTTCAGTTTACTATAGAGATGAAGACTAATTTACAGCGATGGAACCTGCAGAATCTTAGAAAATTGACAAAAAGGAACTCTCAATACCTAACTTAGACAGGAAAAAGTCGAGTGTCGCTTGCGGATTGCTGTAAATTCCTCCAAAATGCTTCGATCGCCACGATTCTTTCAGATTTGAAGAATTTAAACCATCACGCACAATTTTCTTGATAATCCTGGTCTGTCAGATTCTTTGTCTAGAAGTTGGCAGGTATGAGAAATTTAGTTTACTCTGTCTCTTCGCAGGATTCATCAATACTGGTACTGCGACAGCGATTTGTGACCACGAGGAGCTCGAACAGATATTGTAACACGCGCGACACTGACTGGTGTCCAAAGCTCACTGCTTATTTGGTGACGACGCTTATTGTTTGATAGACAGTGTGTGATTGATGTGTGCCAATTCATGCCAGCATGCGAGATGTGGCTTTCTTCTAGGAAACCCTAGGAATAAGCATAATTCTGCGGTTTTATCTCTACTCTTTTCATGGAACAGTCTTATCAGGTCACTTTTGCGTGATGACCATTTGGCTTGATACCGTATATGGCTTTGTGTGACCAAAAGAAAATTTCTAATGAAATTAGTCATCAATCACTCTTGTATCCTCGTGCAGCCATGCCAACAGAGAGCACTGTCACCGTTGCTGTTTTCGCCAACAGTCGATGCTTGAGCAACATTCTATGCACTGATAATTGTGTTTGGTTGCATTGCTTTCGCGAATGCCACAAAGATTAACTCACACGAAGCAACTAAGTGACAAAGTCGCAATCACTTTTGAAAGCTGATATAATCTTCTTAAAACAGTCGCACTTTAAATCGTGAATTATCTACATGGATACAAAAAAATATATTTTCTATGTGATGAACAATGATTCAGTGTCAACATGTCACTTAATGCACAATAGACACGCCTATGACACAGAGGTCGACCGGATGGACACGCTGCTATAACAAAAGAAGCAAAGACAGTGAAAGTATGAATGGAGAAGAAATGGAGTATAACATTAATGAGCAATGACATGTGACAAAATTTACTGCCACGACGCTATTTCGTTATGAGTTTTAACAGACAACCAAATTTTACGATCAATTGGTTGATTGAGGATGGAACTAACAATAAAGTTCTTGAAAACTCTCTCTCCCTCGTTTTAAGCTTTCTGAAAATATCGACCCGTATGTTTTTCGATTAATGTCTTTAGTGAATTGTGCTCTTTCAACGAAGAATTTCTCATCAATTGTCATCAAATTCTAACTTCTTACTCATTTTCTGCTATATAAAAGGTTTTATAAATCCTTTAGCGAGGCTCTTGCACGAAGAGAAAGTTAATCACATTTTATATGATTATATGAAAGTCGCAGCGTTAACGGCAAGTAAATCAGCTAGAAATTTGATGTTCAAAGTCAATCAGTTACATCACAGACTGTTTGCATGGCAGATGAAGAGGAGGTGATGGCTTGAGACAATCTGGAAATTAAAAGAATTTGGCAATAGTAAATGTGAATAGGGCACGATTATAGAAGCAAATAGTCTGAGAGAGGTGATAATTTCTTTATTAAGAGTGGTCGGCTATGCTCTTTAACCTACATCGAATCTTCCGGAATATATCAATTAATGATGGGAAATTATCGGCGGTAATGAGCGTAAGAGCTATTTTTCCCTTTACAGCTTTGTTTTCAAGGATAAAGTTTCACCCTCGACCAGACAGTAGGCCTACGTAATTATCATGACTATTGATTTCATTTAAGATATTCAAATAGTAGAACATTGATCTTTAATTTAAATTTTGAATTTATACACTCCTACGATTATTTGATTTATTAAGTTCTTTCAGCTCCTCGCCAGCCTACCATTATGACATTTTGGAAGATTGAAAAAAAGTTGCAATTAATTCCCCGAATTCTTAATTTCTCTTATAATTATATATTATTATTATTCTTATATATTATAATTAAAATACCCCATACACAATATTGGCTCTCTTTCGATAGATTTTCTACAGATTTGCACAATTAATTTAGGACATTCTTCAACTGCAAAAGTTTTGACTGCAAGACTAAAACTGGAAAAATCATATGCATTATAAAACAACATTGACATTTTTAATCTATCCTTAGAATTTTAACGAAAACTTTGAAATATTTTGATTAGTCAGAAAACGCTTGCTCAGTAGGGCATGAAGAAGTGTTCCGAAAAAAATCTCATATTCAGTCGTTCTCGCTATCTACTCACACCTTTACTCGCATGATTTCATAAATGTTTGGTATGCTACAAGCCATCAAGGGTATCACAATTATCATAGCTAAATTAATTTTACAATTTCTGTATATTTCACGCTGACCAAACTGTTTAAGCAAGTCACAGCTGCTGATGAGAAAATTATTTACTCCTTCCTTCAAGCGTGTTCCTTCATCACTTTGGTCAGCGCGTGTCTGCCTGGCATATGTTAGGTGGATGACGAGCTTGTCTGCCGCCGGTATTGATTTTCATTGCAATTTACGTCACAGATCGCTCCTCACTACAGAGGACATGTCCCCACTATCAAAGACGTGGCTGGTTCATCTTTTGAGGCATAGGAAACATCCGCATGACTTTCTCGATGTCGCTGTTGTGGAACCTGCCCATGCACGATAGTCCCGCGGACCAACAAAGCATATGCATCTGATGCATGGAGAGCCGCTCGTGCCTCAGTGTGGCATGACAAAACTCGCATTCATAGAGCTCGGCCTTTTATCGTGATGATGCTCGTGTATGCAGCATGTACATGCAGATGCACAGCATAATAGGAAGACTATCTATCAACTCATAACCTCATTATGACTCTATCTAGAGAGTCTATCATTATGACTCTATCTGTCAGTGGATAACTCCATACAACTACCGCAGCGTGCTTGCTATTAAAACTATGTGGGCCTATACCAGATAACAATGTCGCATTATGACCACGACTTCCTGCCTCCACGTCACAGCTCGAAAAGTGGCCGAGTGAATTGTGGATTGAAGCTTGACAAACACTGAATAGTATATGCAGTATATAACCGACGAAGAGCAAGTATTGGCAGTTTCATGACATCGTTTGAAAATTAGTCGTCGTACTTTTGCCTCAACAAAACAATTTGAACCACACCCAGAGTGTATAATTTCACGGAATGAACAGCTGATCAGTGTAGTATGTACATGAAATATTGCTCGATACAAGGTTCGAATACACAGCATTTCGGCTTTCTTATAATAACTATGCAAAATATTGCTGTTCCCACAAAATTAGACAGGTTGTCTCTTTTTCCGTTTGACTAGAAGGGAAGCATTGGAACATGTAACGTTGTTGAAATGGCACGATCTCCTGACTAAATGCCATAGCAATCGAACAATGAGCAGCCAGTTCAACATAAAACACGCAAAATTGTGCAAAGTTTCACAGTCTGTTATCAACCGGATCATACAGCAAAAAGAGACAGGCGATGTCAAGTTCTACAGAGAAGTTTGTGAACGTTTTTTCATGCGCCTGCTAACTTTTTTAAAAATGATCGGAGGGCCCAACATTATCGAGAAAGCTTTTGCGCAATGATCTGAATTCTTCGAATCTGAAGGAGTCGTGGCAATCGGAGCATTTTGAAGGAATTCACAGCAATCTGCAAGTGACGCACGACTATATTTCATATCTCTCTGAAGGGCATTAAAAATTTCTTTTTGCCCACTTATTAAGTTCCTGCATGTGTCATCGTTTTGAATCAGTTTGCACTTCTAGCAACGTGATGCGTTTAAACAATCTAATTCTGTGGTTCCAATCTCACTCGTAGACTTTTTGCAGACTGACATACCTTAGTTGGGACACTTTATGTTGTGAATGTGAATACCGGAATAGAATTGTTACAGCTTGTTGTACCGGGTGTTTATAAAGTCACTACCCGATTTCATTTCATTTTTACCACGAAACCGAATATCGAATAGCTAATTTGCTAGTCACGTATTATGATGGAGACCTAAAGTTTTATGGACAACAGTAATTATTAGACATTTTGTTATTTTTCATGACTTCTGAAGCGTAATTAGTAATGGTATATATATTCCCATCTCTATGTTATGAAATTTCATTATTATTTATGAGTTTTGAAGCGTCAAAAGTAATGTAATGAGTTAAAGGATTATCAGTTTTACTCTAATTGTTTTGCGCTGAATGAATGAATGAACAATTTCATACAACTAGTGTAGAACACAATCGATCAACATTTAAAATCATAGATATCTGATATTTGAATTACTGTTTCTATTGACTACCTTCAATTGATCGCGGTATCTGTCGAAAACTGTAACACTACGAGTCTGTTAGGCATATTGTCCAGTTTCTTGCTTGCATTATGTTGACAGTTGAAGAGCGCATCAGAATTGTGATACTGATGGCAAAACTAGAGTCCGTTACGTCAGTTGAACGCCATTTGAAGAAAGAAGGGGTAATGAACATTTTTACTCACAAGAGCATGCGATCCATTTTCACTAAGTTTCTGGAAGCTGGTTCAGTTTTGGACGCTCCTCGTTCCGGCAGACCTTCCATTGAAGGAGAGAAGGTCGAAGAAATCAGCAATCTTTTCGATGAAAATCCTTCCACATCACTTCGACAAGCCGCCGCCATAACACAAACTCCTGTCAGCACCTTACGGAAAACTGTGCGAGAAAAGTTGGAAATGAAACCCTTCAAAATTTCTTTCTGTCACCAGCTCTTCGCTGACGACAAATCGGCGCGAGTGACTATGTGTAATGAATTTCAACATCGAATTGCTACTGATCATAACTTTATAACCAGACTTTGCTTTTCCGACGAGGCAACATTTCACATGTCTGGACGAGTGAATAAACATAATTGTGTGGTATGGGGAACACAGAATCCTCATGCAATTCAAGAAGTTCCCATAAAGTCTCCAGGAATCAGAGTGTGGTGTGCAATGTTCTGCGATGAAATCATAGGTCCTTACGTCTTTGAATCGACAGTCACTTCAAAAACATACAAAGCGATGCTTCAAGACTGTTTCATTCCTCAACTAAAGAGGCGAAGAAAGTTTTCAACTACGATTTTCCAGCAAGACGGCGCCCCTCCGCATTGGTCCCTAGAAGTTCGTGCTCTTTTGAACAAGAATTTTCCCGGAAGATGGATCGGTAAGGATGGCCCATTCCGTTGGGCTCCTCGAAGTCCGGACTTGTCATCTCTGGACTTCTTCCTCTGGGGCTTCCTCAAAGATCCCGTGTTCGGCAGGAGACCTACCTCTTTGAGACAACTTCGAACCTTCATCGAAGAAGAAGTTGCAGCGATCTCTCGGGACAACTTGTCTTCATCCTTTCAAAATTTTGAACGATGTCTTCAGCTGTGTCTACGTGAAGAAGGAGGTCATTTTGAGCAGTACCTATAGATTATTTTATCTTATGATTAGTCTATGTAATAAATGAAGTTTCAAGCATTTGTTTTTTGCAGTTGGTTATAAATTAGATAAACAAATTTCATAACATAGAGATGGGAATATATACCATTACTAATTACGCTTCAGAAGTCATGAAAAATAACAAAATGTCTAATATTACTGTTGTCCATAAAACTTTAGGTCTCCATCATAATACGTGACTAGCAAACTTAGCTATTCGATATTCGGTTTCGTGGTAAAAATGAAATGAAATCGGGTAGTGACTTTATAAACACCCGGTACAACAAGCGTCATCATCTCCGCTACAAACAGAATAGTGAAAATTGCATATTTATTGCTGAACATATTGAATACGGTAGGCCCCATGTTGGTCGGCCGTGAGCAGTAATGTCTGCAAGTGAGCAAAGATATTCTGAATTTAACTCAATTAACAAATATACGTTATGAAATAACGTGAATATGAACATGAATATACGATCTGAAAGCAGAAAGACAGAACCAAGAATCCCAATAAAAATGAAATCTGAGCATTCTCTATCCATAGGGTTCACATTATTAGTTTTCTTTGCTGTTTTCAGCTTTATCCTTATCTTGCTATCGATAGCTTTGGTATCCAACCAGTATTCTGCCATAGTTAGCCTTAAGTTGGTTGCCACAGTTGTTGGCAATACAAGATATGCTGGTTGAGACAACAGCTGAGGCAAAAGGTATACTTTTATGACAAGAAATTTCAAGTAGAGTAAATGATGTATTGCTGGTAGGAATAAATATTACGTGAGCTTAGTTAGTGTTACTAAGAGACCTCATAAGGGAATGCAAAATAATGACATGAAATTTCTGCACCGGCCTGTAGTACTTGGATATATTTTTTCGTCCTATATGTGATAAGTTGATTGATGCAAAATTCAATTATTATTATTATTGCTGGGCTAAACTCACTGACGTCTTCATACGACATTTTAGCTATTGCATAATTTTAAACTAGTGATCTTCCTCTCTACTCGCAACTGATCTACAACTGAATATTGATCGCTGTCAAATATGACAAGTTTTCAAATTTCAAAATCAAAATGAATGCTGAATGATCGTAAGGATGACAGAAGGAGATAGTGTTGAAAATTTCTCAATTTGAAGACTGATAGAAGTCGAATTCTGACGTTGACAGACTCTTAAGCTATCAGTCGATTAGATCTAACTTGAATGTGCTATTGATAAAGATGAAGAGATAATTTCGAAGGAATGAACAGATGATCAGAACTAGGGAACGTCTTTCCTTGTCCTCAATTCCGGTCATATTTTTTTTCATTTAACCTTAACGCTGTCCCTAATTTCATATCACCCATCCAGCACTAACGATGCCGCATATCTCTGCTGATTGCGATGTCTGCGATTGGGACGAGGTAATCTTCTAATGCCCAGATAATACAAAGAGGAGAGAATTCTGTTCACACAACGAGTCGGATTCTGACAAAAGGCAGCAAAAAATACATCCTGATTTCCATCTAGTCGGTTGAACATCTGTGACACAATCTGGCATTCTATCTGACAAGAAATGCGGAAATGACAGATTTATGCATGCATAATGCAGGACATCAGGTGATGCTATCGTGATTAGAAAATCGAAGCTAAAATGAATGGTTTGAATAACAGAAAACCGACACTTTGCTTCAATTAATTCAATAGGACTAGAATGGAAAACTTCTCTTTGTTGTTGGTCATTGCAACTGCTCCGTTATAGTCCGGCAGCCTGAACGAGTTTCTGCAGGGAACGAGGCCTGAGACTTTCACAGAATGATGTACATCCTATACCGCATGCTGAATCTGTGCGTCTGCCGAGTTCTAGTTAGTTCCCCTTCTTGTCAGACACAATCAAAGAAAAACACATGTTGATCCAATTGGAAACAGATTGCAGTTTTTGGCAGAAATGAAATTTTCTTTGTTTTCTCTTGTCGACTAAAAAGTATTGAGTCTACAGTCATCATTTTTAACATGGAATGTCTTCAGGTCATTTCCTACACAATGTCAGATTTGGCAAGCCTCCTGCTGCCCGCAAACACCAACATGTTGGCCCACTTCATCCACATACTCGTAGAACCACGTTTTCGCATTCATCCGCTTTCTCGCCGATCAGAAGCATGATAATATCACATACACATGATAGGAAATGACCTGAAGACATTCCATGTCAATTATGATGGCTCTAGACTTAGTACTTTTTAGTTGATAAGAGAAAACATTGAAAATTTCATTTTTGCCAAAAACTGCAATTTGCGTCCAATTAGTTTTGCATGTGTTTTCTTTGATCCTGTCTGGCAAGAAGAGGAACTAACTAGAACTCAGCAGACGCGCATATTCGTAGTAGGTGTAGGATGTACATCATTCTGTGAAAGTCTCATTTTCGGCCTCTTTCCCTGCAGAAACTCATTCTGGCTACCGGACAATTACGCACTGATTAGCAAAGACAATACTGCTAGAAAAAAAATAAAAAATTATAATTGGAAGCGAGAGTAATGTGTATTCAAGGAAGATCAAAGAAGCATTGTATTTCCGTGGGAATCAGGAGTGTATGTAAAACCGTGATGCTGGTGCTGAGATTAATAACATTTGGAATCCTTATATTCATAGCTGTTTAAATCAATTTAGTCTTAGTCTTCTATTCTCGTCACAGCTGGATGCTGATGTATTAGTATATACTGCATATTGCTTTTAGGATTATTTTGAGTTTGACTTTTTTGTAAATTTCTCTTTATTTCATGATCATACTCTTATTCACCGCATTTCTTGTCGTATTCATTTTCAGTGTTCATAGCGTCTTATTCTGATTAATGGCTTCATACTAATTGCCACTTTGCGTCTATTTCGTCATAGTTGTGGTTCAGTACATGTCTATGTAAATAGCGATCAACCGGGATGAGGGCACATCCAGATATTTCTTCATTTTCATCACATGATTAAGGTGTTCCGAGAACCATCGAAAGCTCGTGTTGTATTTTGCTGTGGAGTGTGGAATCAAACAGATGGAGAAATCAGAAATAATGACTTCTCAATACTGCTAGATTTATGTAATAATCAAGTTAGTGAAAAATTGTAATAGTTGTGGATTCTTGCCGAAAGTAGGCGTGCTGCAATTTATTTTATCGACAAGATTTTTTTAAAGAGAAACGATAATGATCGGGAATGTCTGCAAAAGTGCATTGACAAGCTACCGATATCTAACCTTTGTCAGCCACTGGAAGCCCCCATCGTTAAAATACTGTTGTCATGAAAACGCCTGTCCACGGAGTAACTGTTCTCAATATGCAAGTCCGTTCTAGTGCTTTAACATTGTGGAGTGTCGAACCTCTATGGTTTAAATCATAATCTACACGGCGCACTGGTCTTGAGGTAGAGTGTTCTGCGTGCGGGAGACCTGGTCATTGGTCAAGTCAAACTCAAGACTTTTAACCTCACTTGCCTCAGGGGGGAGCCATCATGACCCCTTCGGATTTTTTATCTCACGCTGGAACGAATAATTGTTTGAAGGTCTCCTTCAGTCACTTTTCCTAACTTTGTGTAAGCTTTCTATGAGCGGCAGGTGTCTTTTGTAGACCCAATATTTTAGCCACAGGAGTCACATGAGAAAATTTGCGACCACATTTTTTTCGACATTTTGGATTTTCACTTCTATTGATAAGAATTTTGAGTTTCAAGTTGATTTGCAACTTCTGCAGTTGCCCTCTCAGGAAACATGTTCGAGTAATTATGTTAATTGACATTCAGATACCTTTTACCTGACAATGATGACTAATATTACATGCTGGAGTTCTCGCATCACTTTGTACGAAAGTATGTCTATGATAGAAAAGTAGAAACTGAATATTTAAACTTCAAAACTCTTGTCATGATGGAACACATTGCAAGCAAGTTCATTTAAAATGTTGAAATTATGCAACAGGATTATTGAAACTGCATTTTCTAATGGGCCTAATATAATCTGTATTCCCTCACGAGTAAAACCCAGGTTCGAGCAGATTCTACGAGTACATTTATCAACAGGGGCAAAATTTTGACACGGTAATAGAAACTTACGAAGGTAGTCAAATTATAGTTTATGTAATTAGTTGATGCGCCAGCAGTCAGTCTGTTGATTGGTGATGGAAGCTCACTAGCACCTGATTACGATGCGTGGGGCAGAGTATGCTGAATCAAGTACAAAATCATGATGCAGACTGCATCTAGCCTCAGATAAATTCTATTAAAGTTACATGTAACACTACTTGCAAAAGCGTCCAAGACAGCACTAGACCTGTGAAAAAGCTATTGGTCAAGTTGTCATACACCTCAGACGTTGGCTATGTACATGTAGAAACACGTAAGCCTAGGTCGGCCTCCCTTGTAGCATTTATAGGCCTTGCTTGTGCATGCGTGTAGCACTATGTATAGTATACAGGGAATCATCAACGAGATATAGTCGGACACCGTGCGCTTCGGGTCAATTAATTGAGCCCATATTGAAATCAATGCTGTAAAACGGCGACCCTAAACCCTAATGACAATCAGCCTTACATCGAGAGGATTGGTGGGATAAAATGTTAATTTTCGAAACCACAAACGGTTAACTGCGGTAGTGTCTACACTGTAACGATATATTAAAATAAATAGAAGATCACTTTCTGTACACGCCGCCATATTCCACAAATAATTGAGCTTCTATTCAACTGAAATGAATAATGATAACTCATAACCGAGAAACAATATCTATCTTTTATATACAGATGATTAAAAGTTGAAGTTCCATCCATATATGCCGAAGAGACATCATAAACAGGAAGCAAACAGGAGCAAATTGTAAATAACAGATAGACTATGCGGAAGTAACGAAAAGGTCGTGTAGAAGATGCAATGAAGAACTGGATAGGAGAACTCGAACTTATACGAAGATTTAAGAGATGAAGTTTTGCAAAATTAATGAATGAAGATTTAGCGTCATTGCTCAGCTACATAGGACTGAGACGAAGCTGACGTTTCTAGAGCGATTTAAGACGGATGGCCTTCCTGTAACTTCCCATGGCAGTTTTGAGGTACTAAACATCCAAAGAAAACTGTCTTTCAGCCAAAAGTAAACTCATGTTTTGCAAATCCTAACATAATTAATTTGGAAATATGAAGAAGAAATATCAAAGGGTAAGTAATATCTAGAGGGTAAGTCACGAGTGGAAATATTCATGCAAAGGATTGTGATTGAGGAAAGTGTCATATTCACTTAAGAAAGTCATAATGTAGACCTACGTGCATCATGGTAACTATACGCGATGCTGTATATACAATCTTTAAATAATATGTTGTTCACGTGCGAACAAGTAACAAATCATTCGCACAATATTTCAACTGTGTTTTCAGGGAAACGAGACGTGAAGTATATTGAAATAAGAAAATGCAGCCGGGTCATGTGACTATTCTTTCGCAGCGGAGTGGAGAGACACTGCCAGGACCGGCATATTTATTTACTTCAAAGTTTTGTAGACTTCACGGCTTTTCTGCGTTCGGGGCAAGAGTGCGAATAGAGACCTGGCAATGTATTCATTTGATGGAATACGTAAATATTCAAAACCTGCATCTGTTATTTTGCATTTCAGAAATTTATGAGATGAGTTGTGGCATAGACCCTAGAAACCAAAATTATGCAATTATGTAACTTCTATTTACTGTTTATTTTTATTCTCATTCCATGCTATAGTATTCTCATAGATTCTTCACTACAGTAGAACCTCCTACCTATTGCATGGAAATGTAATCACGCAAAAGTCGTCAACTAAAGATCGGACCAGGAGCATGATCACTTTGCAAACATGATCACAGTGATTATCCTTCCCATAGAAATGAAAACCATTTTGACAGAATGATTTAAAGCGTTCCTCCTTATGGCGAGAATCTATTTTTGTTGCTTGTTTCACAAATTTGATTCTTCATAGGATCTAGCAACATTGAGATATATCGGTGCCTCGTCGGGCAACTGTATTTACAATCAACAAACAACTGTCTTTATTCTAGTCCCAATAACTGTTTCCATGGTTTGGATATTAGATAATCTTATACTGGACATGTTGTAAGTGTTCAGGACAGCGTTTTGAAATCTATTTGTGCCTAGCAATGAAAATTCATTAGCTGAGGTGTCATGCTGAACATGATGGTGGTATGCTGATCTACCATGCTGAACATGATGGTGGTATGCTGAGGTACCATGCTAAGCATAACGGTGGTATGCTGAAGTGCCATGCTGAGCATGAGGGTCGCATGCTGGGGGACCATGTTGAACATGATGTTGATATTGATTTAGCTCCTTGAAACCTCTCATTCAGTATACTTTCATGTACAGATCATATTTTTGAATCTATGTGACTTTTTGTATTATGTGAATTGGAACAAGCGCTCTGGATTGATGTTAGACAATAAGACGAAATCATTAAGGATCTTTAATTAAGTTTTTGATCAATTATGCTTATTCAATCGAATTCGCGAAGTCCTATTCCTGCGATTGAAGTTGACAAGCATTATATCCGACTGATGATGATAGGCCTAACTAAGTTTATTTAGATGATTCCAAATATGGACCAACATATGCATAAAAGTTGCAAGTTAATTAACATCAGATGAAGAACTTTCGAAATATGCAACAAATATTTGCCCAAATTTCACCAGAATATCTTCCGCTGCTTGTAACTCAAGCAAAAATGTGTTGTGCAGAAGTGTCGACCAAATCTCGAGAAAACTTTGCATACAATATCTGTTTCAAAAGTCTACTTTCACATATACAGATGGTTAGACTTAGTTTATCACTCATATTACGATTCTATTGGCTTTTGCGTGAGTCTCTGAATTTGTAGGTGTAGTTAAACATGATAGTAAGTGCATTTGGAAGTACATAAATATGCAGCTCTAAGAAATGCATGATTGCATCCTTAAAACGTGCCAAATGATGAGTCGACAGAAATTATCACCTTAATTGAAGATCCAAAGATCGCTATCAGATGTCGTCAATCTGTTTGCATCCCGTCATGATAAATTTTACTTTAGTGAGTGATTTTCAGCTTGATAGAGATGACAGCTAATTGTATCATCACTTTCTCTCTGTCTGACTGAAGTTGTGAGAAGCCTTCGGAGCTAACGAGCTCAACACATCAATTTTGCAGAGTTTTTGAAATATCAAATGAAAGTATTGGAATTCATCTCACAACAGAAGAGTTTCAAATCCGAAAACCAGAAGAACTAATAAGCGGTGAATTATTGATTGATTCCAGTAAACGTTGAAAGATTACGGCAACCACAAGATCAGATTTGTCCATATAAAAATTCTTCCAACAAAACTAGATAAGGTGCGTCACCAACTTGCTGTAAGATCTGAAGCGATTTACCGGACATGTGAAGAGAATGTGTAAAGCCGTGTTCCATAGAAGACATGTCAAGAAAGATGTCGATTGCCTTTTTCTCCAAGATTGTGAGGCTGTGATATCTTAACTTGCAACCTTGTCTAGGAAGGTTAACATGTAACTCCATCTACAACTTTGAGTGTTACAATATTGCAAAACAACAGCAGACATGAAAAGGTCGCGTACAATTCCGTAATGGGAAAACCATCATCATCGGTATTAACATGGTCATCTAGATAAGTAACAACTTCAAGGTCAGTTATAGTTAGAAATATTTAAAAGGATTCTGGGAACTCTTATGACATTTTGCCTCTCACATAATACTACACGAGTAGATTCCTGACAAAAGTCCATTGGTCAATACTTAGAGGTAGAAGTCAGAACCAATATGGGTCAGAGAAAAATATCACACGAAAGGTCATGCACGAAAGAGCAATGACCGAGATAATCAACCGATATAATCAGTCCATTCCCCAACAGAATAATTCTTCGACCAAATAAGTTCACTCTCAATTACAAACTAAGTTGTGAAACTAAAATATGTCCACTGAGCACATAACGATCTGTTTCAGTAACTAGCAAAAAGATGATTACCATTCAGTGCAATATTTTCTTAATCAGATCATAGATGTCATATGACGACAAAGCGATAAACTGATTATCAAAGCACATCGGAGTATTTTGAACAAAGCATTTTCACCACTATTTTTTGATCGCAACGAATTCAACCGTGGTCCAGCCGTTATGGCAGGTCTGAATCTATGTGACGCCGGAAGTCTTAGAGGACATCCAAGTATGCCCAGAAGGTCATTGGACCATCTGTTAGGAGTGGAAATTAGACACACACTGTAAATTCAAATGCACAATGCTGTGTGCGATGTATGGACAGAAAAATTCATTGACAGTTATCTGGCATATGTGTGACATTGTGAGCTAAATCTTGATGTATTCATAATAAGTGTCATAATCTATGCGCGATTCTCCGGCAATATTTTATGAGAAACCTAAATGCCTATAAAATGGCATGTACACTTTTCAATGCAAATTTTTGTGTTTATCCTTGTGGATCTACATGTAGTGAAAACAACCTAGATCTTGAGAGTACATATTCGATAGTTGCTTAGTCTGTCTAAAAAACTCCAAAACGCTATACGAAAGTTGCATGATGTAATAAATGCAATGGTGAATTGGGGATAGAAAAAAAAATAAGTTTCAATTCAAAAAGACGTTTCCCATATACTACATATAGCACAAAATGCACAGTACCACTTATCAACGTTTTTGTCCATATAGAGCACGAAATTTCGCTTGTAGGTTGCCAAGTTAAAGCATATGCAAGTATTTTTGTAGGTTTCTAGATAGCGTTGGCAAATTTTTAGTGGATATTTAGACTGGTTTTGATTTACAAATGTGCAATATGCAGTACGCTACTTCTTCATTACAACTTGCTGGTTTTAGTCATGTTGACTGATTCACACTCATCTCAACAGATAGTGCGATGACTTTTTGGCTTAAGCAGAGTGTTTATATATCCTTTTTATTTCCACGAAACTGGACCTATTCACCATGTTTCATGTTGGCTTCAAAAATTTGAAATTTGAAATCACAATTTTACAATTCATTTTGTCATCATTTTCTCTGTTGAAACCGATGAATCTTATGATGCCACAATTTTATCAATGACAACTGCATGAAGCTACTCAATGCGCAATGACAAAAGAAAATATATGTGACAACACCTACCTTCAGAACCTTTTTCGTATTGTCAACTAGAGCGATCTAAAGTGAAATGGTCGAAATTTTCGAATTTCTTTTTGTTGTGGAAATGAAATCTAATTATGGAATGACCATCTTCTACAGCAAGTCATCATGCTCTATTGATGACTAGAAACGCCACAAATAATCGATCTTGATTCAAGCTGGTAACATAATTGATTCGTGATGTAAACTTCGAAGAAAAGGAATTTACAAATCTTCCATATCATGACAACCTTGAGAGGTAACATGGTTCATTATATTAGCAATTCGATGGCTTGCCGTTGCTTTAAAGCTCATGCCTTACTATAAGATTGTTTTTTAAGCGTGATCATATCACAAACTACCTACCTCTGAAAAAGCAAAAGCATCATTATAAAGAAAATGATCTTTAAAAGGTGTAAATGGGTCAACATTACTATTGTGCACTATTCAGATTCCAGGAAAAGCGCCTTGTGAATTAGAAGATCATGCCGCTGAAAATTGAATTAAAAAACATGACATTGGCCAAGAAACTCTCAATAAGATCTCAACTTTTCCTTGAAGATTTCCCGGGACTTGCATTATAATGCAGCTCATGAAGTTTCCTTGATGATCAGCCTAATTTCCGCTTAATTATGATGCTTGTCAGCAAATATTCCTTCCTTTGATATCCAACTTGTTTCACACTACTTATAAAGGGGACGTCATCTCGGTAGTATATAAATACAGGAATAATATGAAAAAATTTTAGCCTTTTAAAAACATCTCAAATATTTTTTTGGCCAGCAGGAACGTTATCTCCGCAAAAAAACTGAGTCTTTTGATATAAACATTTCATTGTATACAAACACTTGTTTGAGTCGACACTCTACCTATTTACTCTTGATGACTGCAACTTCTTTTCTAGGCTAGCAATTGACATGCAGTGTCCTTTTACGGAGAAGGGAATATGTCAATTAATCAAAGACATATTTATCTCAGTTTTCATAAAACATCCTAAGTGTTGAGTGTTAAGTATTAATCATTATTCCTATTGAAATGAATTTGGCTTAGTCCATGAGAGGATTTTCCTCAGTTGTGTGCATGATTTCTATGTTCGGAAATTCTTGAAATTGATGTCGTCAATACTCATCAATTACTTGGTCATTATCTTAACATTCATTATGATGCTGTATATGAGATCATAATAGAAATCATTGACATTTGACTAATTTTCATTTGTGTTATGCAAAAATCTGTTGCTTCATCGTGGAGGAATGCGAATAAATAATGTTGATACATGCTCTAAGGCAGGGATGCGGAGTCGGACTCCGGCCTATAACTAGACCCGAAATACTCGTATAATACAAACAAATTATTTATCCTCGCACACATGGCTGTCACTGTCTTGACGTCAACTTTCTCCGTCAAACAAAAGTACAGAGACAGCACTTCATGCAAAGCTTGTAATAGTTAAGGTAATGAACCGTGATAGAGAAAAAGGTGTCTTTTCACTCGGTGAGTTAATAGAGAAGACAAGCCTTCCTAGCCTCGATCACACCTACGCACCAAAGGTCACATCAGAGACAAAAATGAAATACTAGTTTGTTTAAGAACATTACCTCTTACCCAAACGTTAATCTTGTGTGTTGGCTCTTCCAAAACGCATATTAAAATCGAAAGTGTACTCAAATTTTTTGGAGAAAGATGTGGGATTTTCCTGCCTGGTAGAGACTTGAGAAAAACCGTGTGAAGCACACATTAAGAAGATGGGAGGAACCGAGTCTTATGCATTCAACTGAAAGCGACATTTGATAAACTTTCATCGAAATTGATTGATAATTGATACAGCGATGATCACTAAAGATAGGTTCAGGTAAGCCTATAATGATCTATGATGTTGGCTACCATTTTTTTTAAAAAAAAAACTAGGCTATACCATAGTGGCCAAAATATTAGCCCACCCAGGAAAAAAATCAGTATGTTAATGAATATTATCTCTATCAAACTGGAACACAGAACAAACATAAGTAGAGCTCTTTTCATGCAACATGGTTATTGACATAACTAGAAATGGCATGTTTCACTTACACAGAATCAATATATTGTCGGATAGCCATTGTTATCGAGGACTAATTGGATACGTGCGGGCATAGGTCTCACTAACTTTTTGCAGTAATCGGCGATATTTCTGTCCCAAACTGTTTTCAGGATTTTAATCAGCTCACTCTCGGAGACAGGACGATGCAGACTCACGCTTGATTTCATAATCGACCATCAATTCTCAATCACATTAAGATCTGGTGAGTTCGGCGGACAGTTCCCATTAGTGCGATTCGATTTTCAGTAAATCAATTCTTAGTCTGCTTTGAAACATGACACGGGGCTGAATCTAGCTGGAAATATGTCACTTCGTGAATTTCCATATGAAGGTTGACTTTTTCTTCGAACATGTTTATATATCGACAACTTGAACTCAGCCGTTCTCCTTTTGGTAGAAGTGCAAAGTCAGCCCTTTGCCCCCACCCCCAACACATGATTGGTAGAGGATGCTTTACTGTTTTGATCGTGAACTTTGGATCATACCTGCTACCTGGTGGCCTTCGAACGCAGTTAAATCCGCAACTGCGAATTTGCTGAATTGTAGACTCGTCTGTAAACATAAAGTTCTTCCACAAATCAGAGGATTAATCATTATGAAGTTTGCAGAATTTCACACGAGCTAACCTTTGTTTCTTAGTAAGAAGTGGCTTTTTTGAAGGTCGTCTGGCAGGCAAGCTAAAGTCAACAGTAGTAAGTCGGCGGCGAAGTGTACAGGGGCTAATTGTGATATTTCGCTCTGCAACAAGATGAGCAATATTAACAGGAGGTTTGGTGGGCCTTGATGAATCTGTCGTCTCTTTCAGATGTGCACTTCTTCCTTCCTGAATTGTAACGTTTGCTTCCTCCGGAACCATTGATCAAACGCCTCCTCACAGACATGCGTGAAATATTGAATCGTCCTGCAATGTCTACTTGCGATAGTCCCAACTCTATTTGTCCTCGACAACAATCGTTGATGTCTGCCTTGCGACCCATAACACAGACAATGGACATGAATGGAAGCTGCTAATTATTTATCTCTAATTTGACTTTCAAATTTGAAATCGATGTCATGGTAGTATCAATAATTATCATCTTTCATGAGCTAACATTGCACGCTGACAACATTGGATGGCGAGAAAATAAGAGCGAATGCACACACTTGACGATACCATAAAACATGGAGAATCTAATAACTTTTGCATAGAAAACGCAGCTGATATTTTGTTCACTATGTTATATACTGGCCACCCGGAGTCGGAGTCCAATCAGCCCCCGGAGTCGGAGTACTCCTTACCCCTGCTGTAAGGTAGAGCATGCTGTAGACGTCTGAGGAAGGAGCCGAAAAGTGAGTTTTGCTGGTGAGTAGGCCAACACACACAGCCTAAAGGACCCGCCCCTCGGATTGGCCGCCAGTAGCCATCTTCATCGAAGAAATATCTTAAGTGCAAGATCCAAAATGACGGAATTTTTTCAAATCTTTGCATTATTTTTTCTTAAGCGATAAGCAGTTTTGCAAGTTTGTCTAAACTCATTGTATGGTAATAATGAAATCGGACTTGTCTGTTTGCTTAAGTTAGTGAGACTAAAATGGACAATTACGGTTTGCCTTTGTATGCAAAGAGAAAAAAATAACCATGAACATTTACTCAATACACTGAAAAGCTGTCGATGCCTTCCCATTGTCTACCACCGTATAAGAGCATGCTTTCTGAACAGGAAAGAAAATATGAAAGCTTGTGAAATTTGTTTATCTGTAGTAACATGTTATCGAATGAACTGTTTGCTGCCTTCATAATAATAGAAGTCACGTTTATGACTGAAAATGCTTTCGAATATACATGTGCATAATTATTCTTTATAACTAAGACACGTACGTGTCACATACTGGAAGCCGATATCATTGAGACAACGTCAGACAACGCATGCCCACGACTAAGCATTGTTTTCAATGTCTAGATCGGTCCTAATCCGTTGTTATTATTGAGTTTCGGATTTCTATGGTGACAATGACGAAATATACGTGCTAGTTGACACAACAATAGATCTTTCCGGAAAGACGATCCTAAAACAAATGTATACAAAGTCTAAGTTTCACAGTTGCCAAAGTAATTAGCCCGCAAAAGGACACTGTAATTTATCATGCAATTGCTGCTGATTACTTGGGTTAATTAGATCAAATTTTGAAAAAGGAATATTCAGATTCTCTTTTATTATTTCCCTTGTCTATTGATTTCGTCTCTGGCTATTTCATTCTAAACTTTCCTCGTTTTTATCTATCATTCTCGTATTCCGTTTGATAACCGTCCAACCTTGGCTCACAAAAAGTGTCAAATTCAATTGACCACAGACATGTCCATTCGCTGAACGCCATTATGAGGCAAAACATTTTGACTTCAAGTGTTTAGAAGATAGAGGAGACATCGACTAACAAAGTCAGCAACATAAATAGTAAGCAAGGTAACGTAAAGTCGTTTCCTCATAGCAGATTAAACTGTTAATAATGAATATAGTATAATAGGAGATGTAGGCCGGTCGCAGCACCAGTTTTTGTAGGGAGCGAGGCCGAAAATGCGACTTTCACACAATGATGCACAACCTTTCTCTACTGCGAATCTGTATGACTGCCGAGTTCAACCTGGCTCCTCTTCTTGTCAGACAGGATCAAAGGAAAACGTAGAATGTCTAGAATTTATGAACTGAAGTGCACATGCACCTTTGTCTATGTAACCAAACACATTCAGATCCACTAAGCCTCCTAAAGCAAGTAAGCACAACATTTTGGTTAATTTTAGCCACATTTAACCGCGTTCTCGCATACATTACCGATCAGAAGCATGAAAAAATCACGTGAATTACGTGAAATTACGATAAAATCATGACTATGTTGCCTTTTCTCAGTTCAACATTTTTGTTCCTGAGAAAGTCGTTCTAATGTGAAAGGTAGCTATTTTACACATACAGAGCGGATTTATAGCTATAGTTGTTTATACCGGTATAATGTAATCGCGTCTGTAATCAGAGAAAATATAGAAAAATTCATTTCTTCTGATGACTTCAACTCATTGAATTTACATGCGTATTTATTGATCCACAGGAAACGAATGACAAGAAAAAGAATCTGGTAGAAGTCGGTAGACGCTGATATTCGTATTAGCAATAGGGTGATCACCATTCTGTGAAAGTCTCATTTTCGGTCTTGTTCCCTGCCTAAACTCGTGCTGAGGGTCGGACATAAGTCGAGACCAATAAATCTGATCATTTCTAACAACCTCAACACGTCTGATAAGCTTCATGTTCACTTTAACTCAGCAAGAATCACAGTGACGCACGGTGAAGAATGAGCAAAAGCATTCAAGAGGCTAAATGAGCCTCACACATATGAAAGCGCATCAACGAGCATCTTCCGAAGCGGTGGCTGTCCAGCAAGCCCCACCCAAGAACTTCTGCTGTTACTTGACTTGCCGTGCTTATCAACACTTGCAATACAAGACTTTCTTCAAGGTTGCCAGGTCTTGTAGCGTCCATTTTAAACTCCGCATAATAGAGGTCATGCAGATTCTATTCACTTCTCCAGCATTATGCATCCACAGGGAGCATTTTTTGATTGTCTGTCAGTTTGAAGTATAGCCCATCTGGCCTTTCATTTGCAGTATACTCTCCCTTTGTGTAAACTTTTAGTTCTAATTTCATTGTTCCAGATCTTCTTTATTCATGCATGCTTGTTATCTTTTTACATTTGTTGATGTCTCTGTAAGAGTTCAACTATAATAGCGTCGCACTATTGCGATGATTTAATCGCCTAAATGCACAAAACTTGTCATTTCTACTGCGCCAGCTTGCAAAGAGGCAGCGAGAGCCTTAAAAAACTGATCATCATGGAAATTGTATGAATAACTTCCGCATTCTCAATGTGCTTTCACACATTTGACGCTTTTTCTGCTATACGCACGAAAACTATCCGTGCACTTAACCTCTGAAAATTGTACTTCCCTTGACTGTATGTACTCAACGACGTCCTGGATTGTAATATAACAGCTACTTATTTGATAGCATTATGGTGAGTACTAACTTACTTGTTCTTACTCCTCAGATGTTGTCTCTTCCCCATGTTTGAGGGTCGGACACTGGCACTGATTGCCGGTACAGATTCGACTGCACTACAGCGATTACTTTTTTGAGTGCACTGCAATCATTTCTCATTTTATTGCAACACAAGGATTGCTTATTCGACTGTATTACTACGACAATTCATTGAACCTTTAACGACTACTTGTTCAATTCCATTAGAACGATTACTTATTTGAGTGCAATATAGCGACCTCTTATTCTACTGTTCTGTAGCAGTTACCTAGTAGATTGAACTAAAATATTTATTCTTATTCGACTGTATTACTACGACAATTCATTGGACTGAACTTATAGCGAATACTTGTTCAATTCCATTAGAACGATTACTTATTTGAGTGCAATATAGCGGCCGCTTATTCTACTGTTCTGTAGCAGTTACCTAGTAGATTGAACTAAAATATTTATTCTTATTCGGCTGCACTGCAATAAATGCTTACATCAGATTGCATTTTAGCAATAACTACAATTTAAAGTCATTGCTTTTTAATGACACCTCATTGGACTACACTATAACGACAGCTCACTTGACTGCACTATGATGACAGCTCACTCGACTGCACTATGATGACAGCTCACTCGACTGCGCTATGATGACAGTTCATTGGACTACACTATAACGACAGCTCATTTGACTGCACTATGATGACAGCTCATTTGAACGAAGAAAAAATCGATTGTATTTTTGTGGCGCATGGCGCCAAGATGCTTCATTTGAATCAATGAGAGTAGTCATTACCGACAGTAGGCAGTCAACATCGACACAGATAAATCAGAATGATTTGTCAATAAGTCATCGAGTCCTCAGGTGCGATAAAAGGCCGATACGGGCGCGGCACACACGACCGCACACCTCGCAAGCGTATCCGTCTTCTGCTCCTGTGGCGTTGAGCGCCACTGCCGCATCTATCCTCCGTTGTCGCGTGGCGGCTTCCACCTCCAGCCGGTTCTTCTTGAAGTCAACCGCTCCTTAATGGACGGACTGTCGACATGCCGCACGGTCCTGCGCGAAGTCCTACCACTTGTCGGTGTCAATCCCACAGCTCCTCAATGTCTCCTTCAAGACATCCTTGAAACGCTTTATAGGCCTTCCCACTGCAAGCCTTTCTGTCCTTAGCCCTGAGTAGAACACTTGCTTCGGAGGCCTGGATTCTGTCATTCTGGCCATGTGGCCTGCCCATCGCAACCGGTGCTTGACAATCTCGGCCTCAATACTATTAGTGCTGCATTCTTGCAAGATGCTGGCGTTGGTCCTCCAGCTCTGCCACCTAAATCGATCGCAAACACCGTTGCTGGTATCGTTCAAGCAGTTTTATATGCCGTCGATTGACTGTCCACGTTTCACTGCAGTTTTGGAACAATTATGGCTTCGTACACAAGTACTTTCGTTGAGGGAGTAAGGCTATGGTTGGTGAAAACACGCTACTTCAGTTTTCCGAAGTCTGCGGTTGACATGCTGATGCGATGGGTGATTTCTTCGTCAATCATGGTGGATGCGGTGTACTGACTGCCCAAGTACTTGAATTTATCGACTTCATTGAGCCGGACACCCTTAACCACGATGTGTTGGTTCACAGACGCCCAGGTAAGGGTAGCGGAGAAGCTTTGGTAGAGGACATCGGATTTGGCAACAGGGTTTATCCAAGTGTGTTGTATGCGGAGCTGAAGACGTTGGCAATCTCTTCTAGCTCTACCTCAGTACTGGCACAAACCACTGTGACATCTACATGCTGCAGCTCAACAACTACACTGTGACGCACTAGAGTCCTGGCGCATAGGTTAAACACGCCTCCGTCAAAGCGGTAGGTGATTTCTACCCCGATGGGTAGATCTTTCTCCACGAGCTGGAGCACGGCCGACATGAAGATTCAAAGCAATGTAGGAGCAAGAACGGAGGCCTACTTTACGCCGGTGTTGACAGGGAAGGCCTTCGTTTCACTGTTTACACACAGAACTGTTTCCGTCATGTCTTCATGGAGTGCTCGGATAACAGACACGAGATAGTCGGACATCTATACTTTCTCAGGATTTGCCACAGCAATGGTCGGTGGATAGAATCAAACGCTTTAGTAAGATCAAAGAAGGCCATGTACAGAGGTTTTCGCTGTTCCCTGGTTTTTCTTGAAGATGCCTGAGAGTGAAGATCATAATAGTAGTGTTGCGCGAAGGCCTGAAACCGCACTGACAGGAGGATTTCCTTAACCACAGCTGATAGGCGCCTGAGGCAGATGCGAGCAGGAACTTGGGATTGTGTTGAAAGGAATGTTTATTTGGACTGTGCTGCATTGATAGTAACAGGAATTGCCAAAATGAAGATGACGTGGATGATTTCATCATATTATGAATGAAAGTGATATGTTTATTGAACTCTACTGTAATGACTAGTGCGCTGACTTGCACGTGAATTATCGAATATTGAAGAATAAAATCATGATCTGCACACTTAGAGATTCGCAATATTTGATTCCTCGAGAATTGCTTACACAAAAGGGTGCACTAAATGATAAGCGCTTAAAATAATAAAAGATAAATCCTTGAAATTGATCAGAGCGATTGTGAAATGAAGACGGATTCCCTAATGAAACAAATATCCGCACTTCTTGATCACATATGCTGTTAAATTATTTTGGAAAGACGACAGAAAATAAGAGAAATGTCATTTGGAGATGAAGATCGTCTCGGCTAGGAAACAACGCCTTGAAGTTCAAATTACGTTCACGAGGAATTCCCTTGGTGATCCTCCTACCGCCTCGCAAAGTCTGATAGTTATCGGCAACCATTGTCTTCAACTTTCTTCCGAGAGACAACAAAGGCCAGCGCCAGTCACTATTTTATCCAACAATGTGTTCGACCAGATGAAATAGAACACGATGCATGTCTAAAACATCGTAGCAATTCGAGCGTCTAATTCCACGCCTCTTCCAAACCAATTATCCAAATAATAATTCTTCACATCTTGCGTCCCCCCTGTGTGCGATTATTCGACGCCTTCTCATCACTGTAAAGAAACGGAGATCGAACTTTCGTCCCACACATGAAACTTTTGACCAAAGTTGATAAATAGCCTCATAGAAATCTGCTTGATATTAAACTTGAAAGTCGTATAGAATAAAATAAATCACTGATAAAATTTAATTGCTTTCAAATTCCTTTTCAAGAGCACATGAGAACTAATGAATAGAATGCAAGTGTAAAGCTGGTCCTACAACATTACAGATTGAAGGAGCACGAACTCCTGCGTTAAAACTTAAAAGTTGCTAATCTCATTTTCTAGTGAATATATTTCAAATTCATAAAATTAATTCGTCGTTAGTCATATGCAGTCAATTAATCACTTATTTGATTGTCTGAGGTACTACTGATCATCACATTTCGGATTCACTGATGTCAAATTGCTCGGAATCAAACATGATTTTTACAATATATGAAATATAATCCACGATCAATCAATTTCCAATCGACCTGCTGTTTGCTCATTTTTCAATCCTATAGGCTTCCTGTGACGAATTCCAATGATTGATTGCATGATGTTCAAAATTTTGCTTATAAATAAAGCTGAATCAGAAAAAAATCGCCATTTGGTTTCCATCGCACTAATGGGGTCCTTCCAACAATTTAACTGGTGTCTAAATTTCTAGACATTTTTGCATTGACAAGATTCTTCTAGTCGATCACCTGATGGATTCATGTACATGCGCACATTCATCAATTTTCTTATAGAGTTGGTCACTCGGCAGAAGCTACGAGTATTGTTAGAATCTAGTAAGAAAATAAAATATTGACTATCGTATGCAGTATTGAATTTTTCATCTGCTGCTTTCGATACTTTGGACCGGTTCTGTTATTGAATACGCGAATTGATAATGCACACCACTGCTTCAAGTCAGGTGTGGACTTGTAAGTGAACCCACTAGTCCTCGCACCGTGCTGGACCATGCTTCGTTTCTATCCACTTGTGAGGAAGTGAGCGTAATAGATCAGTGCATTATTACAAGGTGAATTATTGATGTGAATACACGCATTTCACTTGGGTTATTACATACATATGCACGAATCACGTGAAACAAAAGCAGTCCTTATCGTAATCTACAAAAAATGCGATGGAATAATATAACTCTGTAAGCCCTGGCGCGATTGATGACATGTCTATTAAGCTTTTATAATTTGAAATAAGTAGAATCAAGCTTTAATCAAAGTCGGATATACATACCTATCGTTTGATTATCTACTAGGCTACAGCAAAACTTAGTTAATGATGAAACCCTAGCTCAAATTCATCAAGTTTACAAATCTACACTGTAAAACATCAACCATGAATACATGTGCATGGTTCACGTAGCGCGGTATATCCTACACATCGTTAATGGGTACTTCTATTCTCCCCCCCCACATTTCTGTTGTTGACATCCGGAAGTGTTGCATCGTCAACGATTTTCTCCTGCTCCGACGGGCAGTCTTACTAACTTCGCATAGCTTTGAGTGTATAAAACTCCTCTATCTGACTTGTATAACACTTACAGTCTCAGAATTAGACAGCTGCTCGTCATTTGTCTGTAGACAACAATCACACAAAGTTAATTATCACAACTGTCTCTACCTCGTATTGTAACTGAGGTATCTAAGGGACCAATCTTTCAGATCCTTCCTCCCAGGGTTCAAGTTAGACTTTTCAGTGGTGTTGTGCTGTCACTCAGTGAGAGATCAAGTCTATTCTAAATCCAATGTGACAAAGTTTGACGGAATGTGATGAATTTGGAAAAATTGGAAAATGGAGGGGAAGAACAGAAGTACCCGCTAATGTATTAATTCTTGGTTCTTGGTTCGGTCACACTTCGCTGTCACAGTAACATTCATTGATAAATCCTACGAAGAGATGGAGTGAACTAAATTTCTCACGCCTGCCAACTTCTAAAAAAGAATCTCACGGACCAACATTAACGAGAAAACTTTTGCGCAATGATCTGAATTCTTCGAATCTGAAGGAATCGTGGCAATCGAAGCATTTTGGAGGAATTCACAGCAATCCGCAAGTGAGGCACGACTGCTTTTCCTATCTCTGTAAGGTATTAGGAATTCATATAGGAGTTCCAGCATGTGACATCGTTTTGAATTCTTGAATTAGGGTACTAACTTCTTGTAGCCTGAAAGACTTAACAAACTAATTCTGTGGGTCAGACGCTTAAGCATCCTCAAATGTCCAACATGACTGCCATCAAATTCCACTTTTATGTGCTATTGTTACTAGAAGTATGCCTTTACTTGGGAATACGGGTGTTGATTAGCACATTTGAAATGAGGCAAAAGTGCATCATTGGCACATATGACAGGTAATCTGTGAAAGATTTCCAATATTCTTATAAGGCCCATTATTTCTAAGAGTTGGATGATCTGAGATTGTAGTTACCTTTTGAGGAAGTCCATGTGCTCTTGTTGTTTCAGCAGACCAGTTTTCATCATAATTGATTGAAAGCATTGTCGGTCGATCGCCCATAGTTTACAATTCGTTTGAGCTGAAAAGTGAATTGATAAAAGTAAGTACTTTTTTCTGATATTACAGAATTACTAAGTATATCAAGACACAAAAGGGATGATTACAAATGAAGATCAGAGAGAAATAATCCTCAATTAAATGCATGATGCACATTTTAGTTCATAGCAAGCAAAGAATGTTAAGGGTGTGCCACATTATCTCTACATTTCTTGGATAATGAAGATTCACGTTACTTTACATCTGCAGAGATGAAGAGAAATTACATACAATCTTTACTGCAAACTTTCCCTCGAGAGATTTGGGAGCCAAATGTGCAGACGAAGTCAAATGTGCAATGAAGCAGAAGATTCCGAGTTATGCACCATGAACAATCAATGAGCCGATTTTAGGGGCGTCAACATTCTAATCACGAGCAGTTTTTGGATGCAATCTTCAAGTTTTCATTGAAATGAGGTTCCCATACTAAATTTTTGTTCCAGTGCACACCCTACTTTTTTGTAGTGTTTGAAGTTTTTTGAAGTGTTTGGTGTCTCATATACCATTTTTATGTGACCGTGGACACAGTTACATCGGACGTTCGGAGAGAAATTTGTGGGTCCGAATGAGAGAACATGTTCCTAAGTGATCCTAAGTGACTCAAAGTTCTATCGCTCGACACATACTCATCATGCGGGATTTATTCATCATCGTGGGAATTTTAAAGACTTCTCAGTGATACTTTGAGATGGAAACTTCACATAGACCACATTGAAAGCAAGTGTGCGCAGCGATTATATATTTTGCGCCGAATCAGAGTTTTCATTACTCCTGACCAACTTATTCTTATTTACAATGTTTTAATTCGTTCGTTAATAGAATATGCATGTCCTGCTTTTATAGGCATATCAAAAAGTGATTCAAATAGACTTCAAGCAATTCAGAACCGTTGCATAAAAAAAATATTGTGGTGTCGCGATTGATCTTGATACACGAAGGAAATCAGCAGCCGAGGCTTTTTAAACGGATCTGGAATGCCGAAACGACACTATGACTCTTAACCCCGCATAAACTTCCAAGTTGTTGGCGGAATTCATTTTTTCCGACAATGACCATCCTTAAGTCATATGCTTTTTGTGATTAACATTTTTCCAGGCTGCATAATTTGTGAAATACCGTAATGTTGCATTGACTTGTATTTTCTGATTTTCATTTTGCCTATCAATAAACATCTCCCTCTCACGCATATTCTTCTATTTTATCGTCTTGTAAATATCGTTTTTCTTTGCCTGTATTGGAAACACTGTACATGGCTGCGGGATGACCTGTTTTATGCGCACGTAAAGAGTTTCTTTATTCATTGTCTTCACCTTGGCACTGATTGGCTGGTGTAACTGTTTCTCAGTCATCTCTTTGCATGTTCACACTTGGCCGTCCTCCTTTGACTAGAGGCCACGAAAGTGCTCGGGTATTAAACATATGAAGTCAATTGTGTTGCTTTCATTATCAAATATATGGACAATTATGGATTATTCTGATGAGCGACTTAAAAAACACATGAAAACAAGGACGATTCAAAGAAAGGCAGTAAAAATAGACCTTTGGGGGAAATTCCCCATGAAATTTTAGCTGTAGGCCGCATATTCCATTTCATGTCAGACGTTGAGTCCGGGTATCCACGTAATTTCGCCACCGTGTGAGAAACCTTTGATAGCCATTACCATAGAAATTTGACGCTCTATGATATTAGGCTACAGCACCAGAGCAGACATTGTCGTTGAAACTAATAATGCGTCACGAACAAGCGTTGTCATAACAACGGCACTTAAACGGTAGCGTCTTCCAATAGCTGCAATATACCGCCTTACAGCAAGAATCTGCAACCACTGCATGTCTCATTTGGTTGATTCCTCATGAGATCTACCGACACTAAGATCGTTGCTGACCGAACAGCTGAAATTAGATAGCATTCATAGATGAATAAATAGCTGTTGTCCATCCGAGTCACACTAACTAAAGCGAAAAAACGGATTTCTGTAGGTATTACTGCAAATCAAATGACTTATCAATCGATCATTCGATCGACTTATCATTCAATTTATAGAATGTCTTTGTTAAGTTACAACAAGTTAATATCACTGCCTTTGCCACAGATGCCTTTGCAGTAAGCATGGTAAGATACAAAGTGATGCAATCATGAAATTTGATCAGCGGTCCGTAGAGCCATGTCATCTGAATCATGTTGCTGGTTACACTGGCATGACAGAATTTAGAACAGGATGTTCAATCTGTTTAACAAATGTAACTGATGTTCGAAAGTCACAAGAGTCACTTAAATTTCAACAATGATCTTACATCAGCTAATTTCCAGGATGAAGGAAAAGTTTGGTATGACATTTATAAATGAAATTGAATGGCTTTTTCTCTCTTTTATTATCTTTGTTGCAATCCAGATAAAATCTACAGACTGCAATACCGTTTTCTGAAGAAGAGCGCATTGAAGTTATTCTCCTAAAAGTTATTGCAGAAAGACTTGGAATACCGTTGTTGGAATACCGCTCATTCATAATGCCCGTATCGTTGCGAAACTGATTGACAAATTCAGAGGAATTGGGAGTGCTGAAGATGAAGTGGTCAGCGACGGATATATACTATAGAATAGTACTTGGTGATGGTCTGTCTGCTGAAATTGGAGTTGGTCGACCCAGTATCGTCGGCATCATGAAGGAAAATAAATAGCACCAAATGTTGCATCCAAACATCGAGCATGCCATCTGAATGAAGGCACCCACATAAAACAGTTATATAAATAGATGTTCGCAGCTTGCTGGTTTGATTATCTCTGTTATGAGATGTTTACTTGGTATAGAAGCTTTTGAACCGCAGCGTATTTTGGGAGCTGAATTTTTGAACTTTCGTAATCTAGAAAATATATATTCTATGAACCCAATGCCAAGAAAATGTAGAAATCCAACACCGCAAAGCGAGCATGGATTTCTGCCATTTTATTTCCCCCCTGGATTCATAAAATAGTTTATCTTCTAAATCTTGCCAAATGTCTTATAACCGATAGTGATCATGCGCCATTTCATTTCATCCATGCACTCTAACATTTTCTAGTATGAATAAAGATATGATCCTATGGACCAAAAGTCAAATTTAAATAAACTTGTTGCTGCCGGCTTCGATGTATCTATTGCATCTATTCATGCATACAGGAGGCATTCAATATTGCAACTGAATGGAATTGAATGGAATGGTCTTCATTCCATTCAGTTGTAATACTTTATTATCTCCTGCATGCATGAATATATGTAATAAATACATCGAAACCGGTACCAACAACACTGAATTTGAATTTGACCTTTTGCTCCATAATATCATATCTACAAAAATGAAGCATCGTCGTTTAATGCGGATAGTATATGATTTTAATTTAAATTGATGTTGCATGTGATAAGTGTCGCAGCTATCTAAATAAGAAATTCAATTTGAGGTTGAATTTAGCAAAAGTTAATTATGACCTAAACTGTATGAAACTCAATCAAATCAACTGCTCAAATCCAATAAAGGATAGCAAATTACCCTTCTTCAATTATGCAAGTATAAAATATGTACGTGCTTTGTCAGCGATCTTTGACAACCTGATTAAAATACTCTGCAGTAGTCTCCGAGAAGAAGCAAATTTAAGAATCTGAAGAAATGGAATCTGAACTTTGTCATTAACCAATAAATTAGCGCTGTCAATCGCACCCAGCCGCAACCACCAGCTTTATGAGTTCACGTTTTCTTCTAAGATCACTTTCCTCCTCTATTTATATCCTCATTTGATCATTTCCTTTCTTGCATCTCTTACAGTACTATCTGGCTACCTGTCATTGTCTTCCAACAAGCGGAGAAGTATGGAAGAAGGACACAGGAGAGGAGGAAATGATCGCAGTTTATGGACTTCATTCTTCCTATTCTGTCTACAATTCGACACGAGTTACGAGCTGGAGCGGATTATCATTGCGCGAATTCTCTTCAAATTATCCAATTCATCACGTGTTAACGAGATCACAGTCGTTTCACATTCGCCTCAATCTGACCTTAACAACAGGGAAGATCCTAGAGACAGGAAACGCCGTTCGGAGCACGTCAGTCGTTTCCGCTTCAAGTTATGAATAATTGACGGCAGAGATGTTTGATTCCGAGGTGTCCCAACTCTTTCGAGCCGATTCTCTCAACTATCGTCTCCTTTGTCCTTTTCACCACTGTGCTGATCGCCTCTACTTTTCACAATGTCACTTTTCCTATTGCTTGATGTCTTTGTATTTCTTTCCCTTCTTTGATTTCAGTTTTGGCTCTGATTTCGTGTAATTGTGTAGGATTAAGAGACGTTTGCTTTGTGCTTTCACATAGTCCCACGAGCCAATATGGTTAATCTGATCATCAAACATGCTTTTAATCAGTGTCAGAAAGTGATTCGAAAGGGAGAGTAGCGCAACCTGCTTTACTAATTTGCATGCAAAATACGGATGAAAGTTCTTCAGGTAAAAAGACTATGCAGGCTGGATTACCCATTTTAGTGAAGCGTGCCATATTTGATACATTTTGACTGAAAGATCTCAGACCAAGTTGCAAGAGCGAGCAGATTCAGAAATAGCTTTTGAGTTCAAATGCAAATAAAACAAGAGACCAAGACCATCATAATGGTGGGTCTCCCAAAGCTTTGCGATGTTTAGAAAGCAGGTAATTCCTGTTTGAATATATTGCTGAGCACGTGCAGGATAACAGCATGCTTGCGGGATTAATACTGCTTCCACAAAAATTGGCATATTGCAGGATTGACATTTCCGCCCTGCAAGTAGCAAGGTGCTGACGAGATTGTCATCACTTCCCTACAAGTAGCAAGGTGCTGACGAGATTGACATCACTTCCCTAACAAGTAGCAAGGTGCTGACGAGATTGACATCACTTCCCTAACAAGTAGCAAGGTGCTGACGAGATTGACATCACTTCCCTAACAAGTAACAAGGTGCTGACGAGATTGACATCACTTCCCTACAAGTAACAAGGTGCTGACGAGATTGACATCACTTCCCTAACAAGTAACAAGGTGCTGACGAGATTGACATCACTTCCCTACAAGTAACAAGGTACTGACGAGATTGACATCACTTCCCTACAAGTAGCAAGTAACAAGGTGCTGACGAGATTGACATCACTCCCCTACAAGTAACAAGGTGCTGACGAGATTGACATCACTTCCCTACAAGTAACAAGGTGCTCACGAGATTGACATCACTTCCCTACAAGTAACAAGGTGCTGACGAGATTGACATCACTTCCCTACAAGTAACAAGGTGCTGACGAGATTGACATCACTTCCCTACAAGTAACAAGGTGCTGACGAGATTGACATCACTTCCCTACAAGTAACAAGGTGCTCACGAGATTGACATCACTTCCCTAACAAGTAACAAGGTGCTGACGAGATTGTCATCACTTCCCTACAAGTAACAAGGTGCTGACGAGATTGACATCACTTCCTTACAAGTAACAAGGTGCTGACGAAATTGACATCCCTTCCCTACAAGTAACAAGGTGCTGACGAGATTGACATCACTTCTCTACAAGTAACAAGGTGCTGACGAGATTGACATCACTTCCCTACAAGTAGCAAGAAGGTGCTGACGAGTTTGACATCACTTCCCTACAAGTAACAAGGTGCTGACGAGATTGTCACCACTTCCCTACAAGTAACAAGAAGGTGCTGACGAGATTGACATCACTTCCCTACAAGTAACAAGGTGCTGACAAGATTGACATCACTTCCTTAACAAGTAACAAGGTGCTGACGAGATTGTCATCACTTCCCTACAAGTAACAAGGTGCTGACGAGATTTTCAGCACTTCCCTACAAGTATCAAGAAGGTGCTGACGAGATTGACATCACTTCCCTACAAGTAGCAAGGTGCTGACGAGATTGAAATCACTTCCCTACAAGTAGCAAGAAGGTGCTGACGAGATTGTCATCACTTCCCTACAAGTAACAAGGTGCTGACGAGATTGACATCACTTCCCTACAAGTAACAAGGTGCTCACGAGATTGACATCACTTCCCTAACAAGGTGCTGACGAGATTGACATCACTTCCCTACAAGTAGCAAGAAGGTGCTGACGAGATTGACATCACTTCCCTACAAGTAACAAGGTGCTGACGAGATTGACATCACTTCCCTACAAGTAGCAAGGTGCTGACGAGATTGACATCACTTCCCTAACAAGGTGCTGACGAGATTGACATTACTTCCCTACAAGTAGCAAGGTGCTGACGAGATTGACATCACTTCCCTACAAGTAACAAGGTGCTGACGAGATTGACATCACTTCCCTACAAGTAGCAAGGTGCTGACGAGATTGACATCACTTCCCTACAAGTATCAAGAAGGTGCTGACGAGATTGACATCACTTCCCTACAAGTAACAAGGTGCTGACGAGATTGACATCACTTCCCTACAAGTAGCAAGGTGCTGACGTGATTGACATAACTTCCCTACAAGTAACAAGGTGCTGACGAGATTGACATCACTTCCCTACAAGTAACAAGGTGCTGACGAGATTGACATCACTTCCCTACAAGTAGCAAGGTGCTGACAAGATTGACATCACTTCCCTACAAGTAACAAGGTGCTGACGAGATTGACATCACTTCCCTACAAGTAGCAAGTAACAAGGTGCTGACGATATTGACATCACTTCCCTACAAGTAGCAAGGTGCTGACAAGATTGACATCACTTCCCTACAAGTAGAAAGGTGCTGACGAGATTGTCATCACTTCCCTACAAGTAGCAAGGTGCTGACGAGATTGACATCACTTCCCTACAAAAGTAACAAGGTGCTGACGAGATTGACATCACTTCCCTACAAGTAACAAGGTGCTGACGAGATTGACATCACTTCCCTACAAGTAGCAAGAAAGTGCTGACGAGATTCACATCACTTCCCTACAAGCGACTAGGAGCTGACGAGATTGAGATTATGTTGCAGTCAACAAGACTATGATAGCTTTGACAAAGCAAACGTCCAATCAACCAATACCTACACACAGAAATCCGCAATCTTCAATGACAAAGGACTGAAACGGACAAGCACATTGTTCACTGCGTCGGAAGCATACTCTGTCATGGTACCTGGACGACGGCGGCTTCAGTGGTTGACAATGAGAAGGTTCCGGCACTTTTTCAGTCTGCTTTGTAAAGAATCATGGTTACTATCTTTCTCTTTCAGTATAAAATCATTTTGAAAGAGATCGCCTTTCTGAAAGAATCCACAAATACTGCATGTTATTTGATTCTTAAGATCTAGAAACATTGACTTGTGTGCAGATTGGTTCTTGACCGAGAAGCGGAAACTACCATCAACTAACAGCTATTGCCCATTCTAGTCCCAGTAACTTAAGCAAAGTGAAAAGTTGGATTTCTACGTCTACAACTGTCTGGAATCTTTCAGCGAATAAATTCAATACAGTCAATTCAATCCAGAACCAGCACGATTCAGTGTTTAAGCAGCATGACTGAACAAAGGAATCTCTAGAATTGTGTAGTTGATGGATTTTTATGAATTTCTACAGTTAGAACTCCAACTTTATAGTTATATAAGTATAGAGCATACGTCATACTCCCACACTATAGAATTTCTTCATGCTTTCTGAGGTCACATGATAGGATAGTCAATTGCATTAATAGGCCAAATCACTGGCTTCTTCTACATCTATAACAGTCTATTGAGTGCTCTTTCAAAATTCCAGTTGACTTGTGTTTGAATCTTTGTCAAAAGAGGACGTTGACGTCCGTTTGAACATGATTTGGATTATACAAATAGCTGTATCTTGAAATCTGATCGCACATAAATCATCATAATTTAGACAGAAATTAAAAAGAAATATAACCGCTCTCAATGTCAGATGTGAAGGTTCCTTTGAATGATTAACACGAGAGAGTACATCGCAGATAGTCATCTTTTCAACAGTCGCCTTTCCTGTCTGGCATTACCTCAATCTGACGAACGATTTCTATCATTGCCTGTCATTTATATTGCTCGGGATATTAATTTTCTTGATAAGAGTCTCCTTTGACGAACAGGTTAGGAAAGGAGAACGCGAACACTGAACGCAGGAGACTATCAATGAGCAATGATCGTCTCAATTTGCGAGTAACGAGATTAAAAAGTTATTTTCTGAATCTTAATCAGAACTGTTAGATAGACTTTAGCGTAATAGGTCGAATCGGCTCCGCGGAAATGCAAGCGATAGATAAGTACAATCTCATTAGTTACAGCATTCTATTTGCTTCGTCTGCGCCCTTTAAGTGATTTTATTACTTTGTTACAATCTGATAACATTAAGTAGAAAATAAACACACACCAAATGATGCATTCAAAATGATTAAGTGGACAAATCAACTGAGTTAAGTATTGCAAATTCAATGTAGATGTTTTATGGAAACTTAAAGTACAAACTTTGCGTAAGACGGAAGTACGAATTTATGCGTAGTTATGCTCTATTGATTCTTTAGTATGCTTGTATTGATCCATGTTCACGTCGCTTGCAGATTGCTGTGAATTCCTTCAAAATACTCCGATCGCCACGATTCCTTCAGATTTGATAGATTCAGATCAATGAGCAAAAGTTTTCTCGATATTGTTGGTGCTTCCGATCATTATTAAAAAAAGTTGGCAGGCCCACGAAAAAAACGGTCACGAGCTTCTCTGTAGAGCTTGACATAGTCTGCGTATCTTTGCTGTGTGATCCGGTTGATAACAGTCACTGAAATTTCGCACAATTTGGCGTGTTTAATGTTGAACTGGCTGCTCATTGTTCGATTGCTATGGTGTTGTGTCAACAGATTGTGCCATTTCATTAGCGTTACATGTTCCAATGTTTCCTTTCTAGTCAAACAGATGAAGAGAAGAGCTATCTAATTCTATGCTTGAGCTAGTTGATAATTGATGCTGGTCTACCCTATATCGGTAAAGTGGAGAGTAAAGTTCTCAGTCAGGACTCAAAGTGCGTTACCAGTCACGTACTGCCTTTGTCTTGAGCGGCTGGTAGTGTCGTGGAAAATGTGGACACGAACATCTCAGAAACAGGTTTACCAAAAAATAAGCTCATTTGGAATCATGAATAAGATCCTAATAACTGTCTCAGAATATCTTAGAAGTTGAAGAAAACCATTTTTACCTAACTTACAAGAATTAGCATTGATTTAGAGTTGAAGCGTAGGCCTAAAGATTTCATTATCTCTGTCCACCAACTTGGTAACAGCTCTTTGACTAACTTAACCCTTCAGCAGTTATCCTATAAATATATAACTCATTCTTTCATCAATACAAATGCGGATCAGCAATAGCACTATTTTTGGGATGACCCACGATCGAGAAAGCCGATAAACTTGAAAAGCATGTTCGAGACATTTAAAAAATTATTTGTAAATATTCATTTTAAAGCCTTCTTAGCTTTAACGTCTTCTATATTTATACGTAGAAGTATCCAGACATTGAAATATCAGAAGAGTCTTAAACTTCATCAGCTACTGATGTATGTTTCAGCAGTAATGATTTTCACTTTACCTTGTGACTTGGTCAGTGAAATTGAGGCACTATATTCTTAATAATGCCTACATCAGTGCCAGAAGAAGCTCAAGTCTGTCAGAAGTCTATGAATTAAACAATTGCATGAATAATGCTCATTACGAAACACGGGAGGAAAAAAGTGGTTGGTCAACTTCTATTCTTATCTAACGAGCTGATCAGAAAAAACGGACCACCTTCATTTCACTGAAATTCAATCGATTCTCATGTCCTTCAATCGTGTCGCACATCAACGACGCATCATTCGAGAGCTTGCATTCTCAGCTTTCAAAAGCTAAAAAAGAACTAATGAAAAGTTAGTGATATCGTGAAGTTATCACAAAATCATGACCTTTTTGGTTGAAAATGTTATGTTCCCACTTTTGATCAAAAGTGTTCATGCTTGGTATCCTCTGAATCCTTGTGTTGTAAGGAATTCGAATATGTAAGTTATATTCACATTAGTTCAATAGTTCTTTTTTCAAACTTCTTCAATATTTTTTTACATTTCTGCAAAAGTAAACAAACAATATGTAGGGCGAATGAAGGTTCAAAACAAGACAATTGGCGCACGCATGTCTTCGTTCTCTCATAGCAGCTGCCGATTGTTTACCGTCATTGTTTATATGCTTTTGCAAAAATGAGAAAAGATATTGAAGCAGTCTGAAAATGAGCTGTTTAACTTATATGAATATAACCTACATATTCGAAATTCTTGCAACGCAAGGATTCTGAATATACCGAACATTAGCATTTTTGATGAAAAGGTGAAAGCGCAACATTTTCAACCGAAAAGTTCATGATTTTGTGATAACTTCAAGATATCGCTAATTTTTTATACGTTCACCGATTTTGATAAACAGCATGTCAGAAGAGAGCTCAGAAAATGCTCGTTCTCCCCGTGTAGTATTCATTATCATAATCGTACGATTCCTTATTGAAAAATTGCGATTTGTAAATTGAGCGATTTTCATATTTTGAGCACTGCTGAGCAAACACAATAACGTATGCAAGTTCGTCATAGCTCAATTTAAAGCTGAAAATGCAAACTCTCGAATGATGTATCGCACGTTGTTATGCGACACGATTGGAAAACATGAGAATCGATTGAACTTCAGAAAAATTTAGGTGTTCCGTTTTTTATGATGAGCTCTGTATATCAGATTATTTATTGCTTTTCTTGCAGACTGATTTAAAGTATTCTCTTATTCTGCATCATTCGAATTGTGATCACACATTAACTATTCTCTTATTCATGCATTGTTACCTTTAATACTGGCGGTTCTTGTGCAGTTGTAGAGGATGGCCAGCTCGCCGAAGACTGTCCCTGCAGACATATCCCGGAGATGTTGTTCTTCCTTCGTCACCTCAACGTATCCATCTGCAAAGACGGTAAAGAATTCATGGCGGAGTGGTTGAGAATTCAAATGTGACTGCTAATGGAAACTAATAAACTCCAAATCAGTGGTTGATCCCTCTGGGCTACCTTTTAGTCTTCTTCATGTATTCCTTGATCTCATCAGTCACGGTATAAGATGAAATAAATACGCGGTGAGAGTAAATTTTCTTCCTATGCTCACTTCAAAGTTGAGCATCGTACGAAAGAAGAAATGGATAAATCCTCACAGCATTTTGTCTGTTTGATTTATTTGTGAAACCTCAGTAAGACGAAACATTGAATGACTTTGGCATAATTTAATGAAGACTATCGCAAGAAGCATCATTCCGTGGCTTCAAAACATTAAAAGGAAAACATACATATGCATGTACGTGTATGTATTAGCTTGAAAATGTCTTTCTGTATGCTTTCACTCTACTTATGATAGCAGACCTATCATTGGTAGCGTTCTGCCAATAATAATAAGACAATATGCTGTTGATATCACTTGGAGATGACTTCTGCCTTCACTCGCATTCCTTTTGAACCGTCAGCGTGGCCTAGTGAAGAAGGAGAGCTCGTCTCCACCGCGGACTTCAGTTCGTTCCCTAGGTCTGGCGAGTGCGGTCGGGGAATCAAGGATGTTGGTGGCTTGTATTGACTTAATATTTGTCATTCTCTTTAGATATTCAATGTACTACGACCATAGAAATTGACAACAATAAAACCTCTAGAATGGAAATTAAGCTTCATGCAATGCACAATAACGGCACATAAATCGCACGCATTTTCACTTAGATGCACCTGCATCGTCTGTATCATTGGGTTAGAATCAGTCACATGAGTAAATCGAAGCTTTTCATTGGTTGTTTATGCCCCAACTTAGTTCCCCCGGCTGTGCCGCGACCTTGAGTCAATTTCCATTCTAGCGAACTTCAGATAAACAGTTTATTTCTATGACTACGACAGACCTTTGTTGTCAATCAACACTGTGACGTGGTCGTATGACATGCTGATATGCTGTCTCGAAACAATATGAAGGCTGGTAGCGTTCTGCCAATAATAATAGAGCAATATGTTGTCGATATCACTTGGAGATGACTATTGCCTTTAATCGCATTCCTTTCGAACCGTCAGCGTGGTCTAGTGAAGAAGGTGCGAGCTCGTCTCCACCGCGGACTTCGGTTCGATTCGATTCCTGGGTCGGGCGAGTGCGTTCGCGGAATCAAGGGTGTTCCCCTTGAGATATTTTATAATAGAACTATTGCTTCTATACTCATAATGATGATTTTTCTAAAGTAGGACCCCACATGTAGTGTTTTAATGGAAATGTGGCAAAAAATTCGAGAATTTCTTCAAAAAATACATTTAGGAAGTAATCTGAAAAATAGGCACTGTAAATTCTGTTTGAAATACTATTTTCGCTCTGTATGATATTTAATTGCCCACTTAATACTTATATTTAATCACTTCATGTTGATCATTTATATCTAATTTCTCAGCAGTTGATTCTCCACGAAGTGTTGAATGAATGTGAGACTCAATAAAAGAAAAAGTAAACCAGTTAATTCTTTTCAGGAAGTTGAGAAGGTAAATAGACCTGAAGTGATTGAGATTTTAAGGAGTAAGTTAAACAGCATTAACTTGAATTTCATAATTCCAAGAAATATTGAAATGGCAGCTTATTTCTTTCTTCGGACGCATTGTACTGCAACATATTATTGATGTTACTTCATTTGCAGCTAAGCAAGTGGTAAATAGGCCTATCAATAAGATAAAATCTATCAAAGGTCCGGATAATCAAGAAATGGTACTTCTATTCTTCCCCCTCCACATTTTCAAACTTTTCCAAATTAATTAAATTTCGTCAAACTTAGTCACATTGGGTTTAGAATAGACTTCATCTGTCACTGAGTGACAGTACAGCACCACTGAGAAGTCTTACTTGAAGCCTGGGATGAAGAATTGGTGCCTTGGATACTCAGGCAGAATACAAGGTACAGCTGATCATGAACTTCGCGGGAATTGTTGTCTGCAGACAGTGACCAGCAGTTGTCTAGTTCTGAGGCTGTAAATGTTCTACAAGCTCATTTTGCACACTCAACGCTTTTGCGACAGTAGTGAGACTACCCTTAGGAGAAAGAGAAGATCGTGCATCGAGGGACGATGCAAAACTCTCGGGTGTCAACAACAAAAATGTGGGGGGGGGAGAATAGAAGTACCCAAGAAATTTGTTCTAGAAAATATGATCAAGTTAGAAAAATACCATGGCTACTATAAAAAGAAATCATTGATGATTTCGAGGCTACTATGAGAAAGTTCCATTCGGCCTATGGAAATTAGTTGATTATGAGGCATTTTTATGAAGTTTTTGTGCATGTGATTTCATGATTGTGAAACCGATGTACATATCGAAACGGTATTGCATTTTTTTACTCGCACAGGCCCTGCTCATTCGATGGTAAAACACCGAGGCATGCAGAATATTCAGTCGGTTCATTTTTAGTCGGTTCTCATAGCCTAACACTCAATCAGAGCTTGAATCGGCCGCATTTGTCAGCCCGGCCCGGCCCGGTGTGCCAGTCAATTTTTACTCCCGCCAAAATTTACTCCCCAGTAAATTTTTCCTAGGATATTTTTACTCCCCAGTAAATTTTGCCTAGGAAATTTTTACTCCCCCAGTAAATTTTTCCTAGGATATTTTTACTCCCCCCTGACAAAATTTACTCCCCCAGTAAATTTCAGCGATTTTCAGCGGAACCAATCTGACGACTTTGGAGTTAGATATCTCTGATATGAGATAGAATTTCACAATTCTGATTGCAGATTCGTTCTTAGGAACCTCAAATTGATGGGACTAGCATGAATTGAAGAAAAACAGAAAGTCAGCAACAAAAAATGGTTCCGCTAACTTCACAAACTGACTTCCAAAAAAGTAAAATCGCATTTACTGAGCAAAAAATGGGTTTTTGTGGGATAACAATGACAGATTTGAAATCAGCGAGTCAAACTGCATCGGATTGGCTAAATTTACTAGGGAGTAGAATATTCTAGGCCAAATTTACTGGGGGAGTAAATTTTGTCAGGGGGGAGTAAATATTTCCTCGGCAAATTTTACTGGGGGAGAAAAAATTTCCTTGGAAAAATTTACTGGGGAGTAAATTTTGTCAGGGAGTTATAAATAAACTGTTACACCGGCCAGGATGAATTTTGTATTTGGACCTGTGTGAGAAATTTCATCGTTTTGAGCACTTTATCATCCTTAATCAAAATATCAATTACGGCAGGTGATTGAGATCGCCTCAAGAATCATTCTTAAAATCTAATTGTTGATAACATGATCGCATGCTGTAGGGTATATGTACCATCTGTAAATAAATTGATAACTGTAGAACAGTAAGGGGAATTTTCAGTCATTTAATTTTCATTTGTTTTAAATGTTGTACATGCATAGCGCGTTTGTCTATCACAAATAAATTGGATCTTTTTTTAATGTGCAAATAGATGCCATTGTTGAATTTAGCTTTATAAAAACAGGGAAAGCGAATGCAGTGAAGAATTCAGTCTATTTGAAAAAGTGAAGTCATTTCACCCGTTTTTATTTCATTATGTTGCTTAAAAACCATGTTGATAGGTCATGATATGAAATTGATTCAGAGAATTTGAATGATCAAATGAGGAAAATATTTCTGATTTCAAACATAATTGACATCAGCCTGAGCCCACTTCCAGCTCTGTACTCCATCTAGTTTTCCTCGTTATACTCTATTCTGCATACATCAACAGGCGTCTTTCATGCTGAAGAAAATGCAAATTTGATGCTGCTTTATTGGCTTATAATGAATGTCAAGAAACACGAAATAGAATAAAAAACAAAGTTTGTCTGCAAAGCTAATGACCACATTGCCTGCCATAATACAATGCTGTCGTTATGATGGAGGTGCCAGAAAAGTCTCCTTAAGCTCTTGCAATTAAGTTTTGCTTAAGTGTATTGCATTACGCATTTGAGCACTTTTCTTTATGAATCACCTTCGCAGACACAGCACTATGTTGAGGAATCTCAATTTTGAAGGGTTTTTAACTAATTTTTCAGTTATTAATCACTGATTGTCATGAATCTGTTTGATTGCCGACAAAAGGACGAGATCCTCGCAATTCAAGTTGTCATCATGATAACACAAACGAAGATAAATGCACGATGCATCAGTCTGCCCTGAGGTTTCCGTCAGACAATATCCTGACATGTCTCAGGCGTCTATGAAGCGTGTTTTGACGGAGATGACATATTTATTCAAATATATCATCAATTGTTGATTCAATACCACCCGCAGTACCTGTTAATGACACTCTTCAAATCGTAATCTCGAGAAATTATGTCACGATATTTCGTCTTGCGACCCAGGGCAATCATGCTGATAACCAGCCAGAATTTACGAACCTTAACAAGGGTTTTGTTTAAGGTGAAGAACAGAGATGGAAGCCGACCGAAATTTTCAGGCCGCTCCGTAATGTAATTCGATCATATAAATACAGCACAGCCTTGCTAAAGTTTTAATAATTCAATGCCTCCGGCTTCCACGAAGCTGTTACTATTGTTATAAAAACAAATCAGGAAGATAACGTCATAACGCGCGCGGAAAGCTTTGCTTTCTCCTGACACGATCGTGGAGGTTGTTTTTCGCTGGTGTTGGTGATCTTCACGCCGCGTTAGCAGTTCGAGGACTTGGTTCGATTCCCAACCGGCAAGCTATTTTTCATCGCGCTGCTAGGAGTAAGGGGCATAGAAATGTCATTTTGATCTCGCGAAAGCCGGAGGCATTGAATTGTTAAATCGATTGGTATTACTACAGTTGTGTGTAAGTGAAGGATAGTTTATAATTCATAAATTTGATACTTCTCGGTCCAACAATGAGGATTAGCCAGACAGCTCCCTGGTGACGGGAAACAGTGATGCATTTGCATTCCACACAGAAAGTTCCTCAATGACAGGAAAACTTCATAATATGTGTGCAGCACGCGTGTGAATGTGCTGCTGTCACACACTGTGCGAGTTATCAGCAGTCAAGCTTGTGGTCGCCTCGTTACCATTTACCAAAATGATAGCAAGAAGTTAAGATAAAGAATTGTTTAGGAATATAATTTTGAGAGGGACATTTTTTCTTGAGATGATTTAAAAATATCAATACGTCAGTCATGCAGGTCTTTGACTTTTGATAAGGTACTTTCCTATGGATATTAATCCGACAGTTCATTAAACAATAAGTATCAGGCATATGTGCTCGTGTAACGTCGTTTTCTAGTAGGTGTGGCCGTATACTAAGATGTATCATGGTCAGCTACAGAAAACATTGTTTGACATACTCCTTCAACCCATTCACACATACCTAACATGATTTTATGCGCTTTTGGAAGGCTTTGTAGTATTGAGACTTATGATAGGATCAATGGGTCTGAAAGCTGTGACAAGGCCGGGTCGCAAAGTCCGGCTTCTAACTCTCATCCTGATCTACCAGCTCGAGCACTTTGTTTTAATTCTTGTTTATTTCTTTACTTCGTTTTCCTTGCGCTTTGGTTGACCACTTGCCTAAAAAATTGATGAATGTTCAAATTGTCCAGAGTTGAGAATCAGCAACATGATTCTGCCTTCTCAGCCATGCATATTCAAGACTCTGTGTAACAACAATAAAGACAAAACTTTATTATTAAGAAATATGCTCACTGATAGAAGAACAATAACATCGCAACCTGGACAAATTGGAATCGATATCATTAATTTTACAAACACATTCATTCATTTATCAATATCTCAACAGAAGTGACCACCAAGAGACATGTTTTGACCTGTTGGGCTGAAATCAGTCGTGGGTAGGTTTGACCCAGCGACGTTAGAGCCAGAGGACGTGCAAGCATACCCTCGAACCACAAGGCCACCGGACCATCTGTTGGGAGCGTGAATTGGCCAGGAAATCACTGCTTTTACGCAGGCACGTGGACGGCGGCTGCAATCACTTAACACTGCATCCGAGATTGAGGCGCTTCACGCAGGCGCTGCTCATTACAACCATCTAGCTCCAACGTCGCTGGTTCAAACCTACCTACGACTGATGAGGCCCAACAGGCCGAAATATGTCTCTTGATGGTTACATTTGTTAAGATTTGATAAAGTTATCAATTGCCAAGTTGCTTGTCTTAACATTCATTCATATTGTCACTTTTTGCACAACAATACAGGTGTGCTTCTCGCCTTCGGTTTATTTTCCAATCGATATATTTGCGCATAAAGCAACCAGACAATGTAGAATCAATTATGCAAGACTTGTTGGAAACGGATTATTAAAGAAATGGGTTTGATTGAACTCATTTAATAAGTTGTTAATTTAGTAAACAATACTTAATTTGAATCCTCTCTACCTTAATTTTAATATTCTGCTCTTAATGACCATAATGAAAATAATGAAAGATTTAAGAAATTACATGTACAATTGTTTCTAGAATTATGATCAATATGGAATGTCAACAGGAATATTATCTCCTTCTTTAGTTAGATTTTGGATATTCTACAATGCTCAATGTTCATGCTAGATACAAAAGTGAACACGTCTTTGAACTCAACTGAATGAATGGCCGATTAATGATGTGTGAAAAATGCTATCAGTACTGTTAATTGTTCTATACAATTGTCGTAGGTGGTTGAGGACAAGATGTAAAAATAGGTGCCTTTAGTAACTAATTAGCAGAAACTGCATTTAGTGGAGATGTTAGAATAAGCTGTAAATTAAGACAGAGGGATTTCTTCCCTTCCCATATAAGGGAGCCGTAAATTAGCACCCCTTAGAATCAGTCTATTGTGATAATGTCTTTGATTTTCACTGAATTTTTAGATTTGAGTAAAAAGAAAGTGATTATATTTTCTAGACAGAAAGTTTTATAACCTTTGGAGGCGATAAATTGAGATTCATTTTAAGAAATTATGTCAGTAGTATATGGTCTGTGTATACATGTCAACAGCATACTAATGATGAAAGTCAAGGAATGAAATTTTAAATATAGTGAACTTTCAAGTTTGCTATTCAAGTAGCAATCAAGTACACGTTTCATCTCATGCACATGCATCCGAAAAGATTTCATGCACTTCGGAGAATCATCAATATCTATTTTCAAAGTCTATAGCAGTTTCCAGATGAGTGGCAACAAAGTAAAGTGTAATGTGCTATATAAAGCAATGCAAATGGTGAAACATGCTTGACTAATAATGAATGCATATACCTCTATGTATTACTTCGATGTTGCGCCCAATGAAATTTATGAAAATTTGCTCTGTGACGCTGCGCGCTCCTTTTTGTGTTGAAAATGATCTGCATTTCTTTGTCAAAATGTTAATATTCAATTCAGAGAAATATTCTTATGGTTATCTGCTCCTGTAATCCAATAAGCTTTTTTATCAGATTTTATGAGTTGATCGGCAGTAACGTTTTGTATCTCTGACATCTAGCTTCAATGAAAACAAATCACTTGTCCATTGATTTTCTATGGCCTCCTTGACCTGTTTATAAATAAATAGCCACATATAAATCTTTATCTATTAAAGAACCCACTCGTAAAAATTTAACTTTTTTAAAACCCGCCAAATGTAGCCTCAATTGGCCAAAATGCCTACATTAGGAATCTTGCAAAATCTGAATGTGATCTGCTTCGTATAGACAAAGGCACATGAATGCATGAGTTCATGACTTGAAAACACTCTATGACAAAAATTATGGCTCAAAGGAAACATACAAAGGAGCATAAAAGATCTCCTTTTTATCAAAAATTTCATTCTGCCTCATTCATTGGATATATATGTATTTCTTTGATCGTGTCTGACAAGATGAAGAACTCGGAAGACGCGCAGATTTGTAACTGCCATAGGATGTACATCATCCTGCAGAAGATGATGCCGGCAGCCGGACAGATAATTACTCTATACATGAAAATATATGTTGTGAATTAAATTTCATTCCTATCTCAACAGATTCTCATTCGTGTCTCAGTTTGCGTCTGAGAATTGTCTGCGCAAAGATAGGGAGTACTTGCTGAGTGAGAACATCATGCTAACTCACTCACTCATGCCTTTTAGCGTACTTTGCTTCCAGAAGATGCTCGGTTAGACGTTTGCTGCTTGAGCATGGACTTCCATTTCAGTCGATCACGGGAGTCCGCTTCCTGGACTCCAACACGTTTAAGGCCACATTTCACTACTTGCTTCAAGGTCTTCTTTTGTCTGTCTGCTCCTCTTTTACCATCTACTTTCATCCACATTACTTTTCTGATCCACTCTGTTTCCATCCCTTCTTACTACGTGGCCAAACCAACGAAGTCTTCGCCTTCTCGCGATGTCTGTGATGTTCTCAAGACCGATAGCGCAATAATTTGTTGGCTCTACATTTTATTGCCATAACAAAATCGACTAAGATATCAGCAATTCAAAACCAGCATCATACTTTGAAGCGGAAGACTTAGTTTAACAATATTGTAGTAAGTAATATGTAACCTTATTTGATAAAATCACTTGCAATATTCACATGCCGCCTTACAGCAAGAATCTATAACTATCAGGCTTGACTTTCAGGCTTGGAAAAATAGGATACTAGTATTAGCTAAAGATAGAATACATAAAAAAAAATTTAGATAATTTACAAGCGAAGTTTAAATCTTATCGTAATTTCAGCAGAGATTTGAAGTATTATCATCAGCATTTTATAATAACTACCGTAGACAAAGCTAATAGTAATTACGCATTCATCTGTAAAAAATTTTACGTTATGGTCTTATTACAAGAACTTGGATTCGATCTTAACTCACTAAACCCTATTGGTAATAGTACTTACATTCCATATGATGTGTCTCCCAGTGATTTAGTGAAGAAACATAAGGATTCTATGAGTAAATTATTCAGCACCCTTTGTAGAAGAGATGATGAAAAATCCCTTCAAAATTTCGCTTTATAGCTGGTGCTAGGCACTGTCCTACTAAGCAACTTTCCATTAAGATAAATAAAAGTTTGTCTGTTATCAGAGACCATTTTAGGGAGTATTGTAACGCAATTCATAGTAATAGTGGTATTAACTGTTATTGTAGCATAGTATCGTCCGTTGAATTCCTCAATAAAATTCAAAACATTACAGCATATGACGTACAAATTTTCCATTTTTCCACTTTGTTCACCAATCTGGATCATAAAGATGTCATTACTAACATTTCCGGCCTGCTCGACTTAATTTTCAACGATTCTCATAGGAAATATTTGTGTGTAGGTTTTGAAAAAAGATTTTTGTCTGGTGTCAGGTATCAAGGTTATAGCGTATTCACTAAGGATAAATTTAAAGAAGCCATTAAGTTCATTATAAGCGAAGTTTTTGTTACTTTCGGAGGTTTAGTCTTTCAACAAGTAAGAGGCATTCCTATGGGTGGCAATTGCAGTCCTCTTCTTGCGGATTTATTTCTTTTGCATTGTGAATTTATCTTTATGACTAATTTAATGAAGAATCAGAAGTACGATCTAGCTAGATTATTATCTAATACTTCTAGATACATCGACGATTTATGCATTATTAATTATAAAAAGTTTGATTCCTTGTTTCCACAGATTTACCCACCTAATCTAGAAGCCACCAGAAGTGGGAGTAATAACAAACAAGTACAATATCTTGATATTAATATAAATATCACTGACTGCGGCACAATTACATCTGTTTTTCATAAAGTCGACCATTTTAATTTCCCTGTCACCCTTTTAACCTTTCCGCAAAACTGTATGCCCTACAGGACAGGAGCTAGAGTGCTTGCTGGACAGGTTTTAAGATATGGGTACATCTGCACATTGGAAAAAGATTTCATCCAAAAAGTCAATCGTACAGCTACTACTCTCATTAAGAGAGGATATAACAGCGTAGATCTCAAGAAAAGTGCTGAAAAGCAGCTGCATAAGCAAAGTGAAACTTTATTGAAATACGGATATTTTTCTGCTAGGCAGCTTCTTAATAATTGTGCGTGCTTTCATTGATTTAATTAATTTCGAGGCTGCTCTCATATAGCATGGTACCGCTTGGATGAGTTTGAGCGTTCAGGAGTAGGGGCCGAAACGCGAATCCTTACCCAAGTTCCTGCTGATGACCTCAATTGCACATTTTTTCAATTAGGTAATCTGTTGTAGTTGCTATTTCCTTTAACCTGTAGGGAACGCCACATGGGTCCTTTTGAGGGATCAAATTCTTTTCACTTATCGTTATCTTCTACTTCATCTTCTCCTCAATCAAAGCATTAAATTTCATTTTGACGCAATTGACATATACAAGCATCTGGGCGACCAGACCTGCAGATTAAGTTTTGTCAATATAAGCAAATTCCACAATTACTACACTGCCCAACACACAGTGTGGCAGACAGGCAGGAGTTCTCATGTAAGTTATCGAAGATTTTCTCTCACTCTACTTATATTTACACAGTCCTTTTCTTCATTACCTACCATTTGAATATTATCAACATTTACATTTGTGTTTATTCTTATTTTTCACATTGGTTTTACTTACTGAATAGTTCGATTTGCGATTTAATTCATTATTGATTGTGTTTCGCTTAAGGTTAGCCCCTGCTAATTTGATTATTCCAGGTTTCAGTATGAATCTTCATGAAACATAGAAAGCTGAAACATTGACCAACAAGTGAGCAGCTGAAGTGACTATCAACAAACCGCTATTATAGTCTCACTAGGAGAAGCAAAAAGTTGGATTTCTGTAGAAATTATTTTTGCAATAATGCAGTCATATTATTAATTTTGTTTGAAACTTTCATATTTCTAAACGACATGATTACTTACTGTTATTGACAAGTAAATTCCCAGTATTTAAGAAATTTGAAAAGGTAGTTGAAAGCATTTCCCTTTGAACGGCTGCAGATTTAAATAAATCGAGTACTCAATTCCAGCTTAAAATTCTAGTCATGATAATTTCCCTTGCGAATCAGTGTTCAATTTTTCAAAACTGTTTTTCAATAAAAATTACTGCATTAGAAAAAGAATAAACTGCTCTTGTGGTAAAATGAAACAAGTCGTGTTTCTAATGTTGAGGAGGAAATTGTCTGTGCGTTCTACGTCTTTGACCGGATGGCCTAATGAATGTGACTGAAATTTAAATCTACTTTCGATACAAGGCATGATGATGGTAATTCATTTGCAGTGTCTTTCTCGTGAGTGGACTTGAAATGATTTGGAAATAGATCCAGTGGCCTTCTATTGAACTCTAAATGTCTCATATTTAATGAACAAATATAAAAATATCTTTTCTGATGTTTATGAAAATCATTTCTTTATTAAATTTTTGAATTATACACGCGCACATTCAAATTAACGCATTTTCAAACGCAACATTTGCAGGTAGGATAGTTTTCAAATACATATTTTTAGAAATAACTGAAAAGAAATTGGCGTCTAAAGTTTACCTGTGAAACTACTTCATTGTATTTTTCATTAGGCAAGAAACGTGGTGCACCAAGACTTTTTCCCCTGCTCTGAACTAATGTATATCACTATGTCAATTGCTGTATATCATTTGACTGCAAACATAGATATAAGCATGATCACACAATACAATTTTATTCGCAGTCTGCATGTAAAACTCATGATCGACTAAAATATGAGTTATCAAAAGAATTTCTACACCGTAGCAAAATTGAGCTCATGAGTAACTGCTTCAAACTTAACGACCTCTTTAAGTCCTTTCTTAACGGTGAGACCTCCGAAGATTTGTGATATTTCCAAGTTGACGGAGAATTGAGACAATGAAAGCGACAAAGTGTGGCAGAAGTCAAGCCTGTTGTGCATTCCAATAATCCCTCTAATGTCTTCACTCCCTTGCAAATATTTGTTCGGATTCATGTTACGGAGTTTTTCTACGTTATTCGCCTTATAACTGTGAACCTTACTGGCATCACAGTTGTAATTCATTTTTTCTTAAATATCAAACAGATAAGATTTTTCCAAACATCGACTAGAAGTATTCTTCATTGTGATATCAATGATTTGACAAAGAATGGATTCCGATCGATAATTATGAGCAAATTATGTCATTTTCATTTTTTCTTCCGAACAGTGTTGAGTTTGTGTTGATAATTAAGGCAAAGTCATTTCCGCACCTTACGGCATATTATCTTAAAGGCAACTCTTGCCTTGGTAGGTCTACGTGTAACTGCTGTGTCAGGCAACTAGCGCAGAAGGCTGTAAACGTCACAGCTGATGAGGCTGTCTGTCAAACTACCGGAATCATTGTTTACTGTTCGAAGTAGAAGAAATTTACTTTAGTTACAGCATCTATTTTAAAATTCAGGTCAGTCACTGCGGCTGCTTGCTCTCCTTTTAAAGATAAACCTCATGTAATAGACGTGTATATCAATCATATAATATATAACCAACTAGCTAAACCATTTCTCGAACGGATCCCACTTGTTGAAATTTGATGAATAGTGTAATTGTCACTTGTTATTCAAATTTGTCAGAGTGTAAAATTGATTTCGCGATTTTACTGAAATTCAAAAGCTGGAGTACTGCATCACCGTCACTGTACGTGTCAGATATTAGACTCTTATTTTGAAATGAAATTCTGTACAAATAATCAAATTCGTGATTACACAAGCAACCTTGACATTTACTTCTCCGCAGCAATTTTGAATCTTATTTTCTCTCCCGTTCTGCTTGGGAGTGAGTGCGTCTTCACTATGACCACTTCCCTCTGCCTTCTATGGTCGCTAATTGTCCATTCGTTAACCCTCTCCCAACAGCAGTCATCTCAAACAAGAAATTTGCATCTTGTTACGACCACTCTTCACATCTTTAACTTACCCTCCATAACGTAGACAAGTGACCCGACATCGCCTTCCTTGATGATCATGCTGCCCTTCTTGTATTCGACTGGGTACATGCATTCCACAATTTCCTTGATCTGAGCACTCTCCAGATTCTTCATGAAATCATTGTCTTGGACGGCGCGCTTGATCAGGTCTTTCGTTCTGTAAATTGAATGGATGGAGGTTAGAAATGCTGACCATATGCTTCAATTTCAGACGAAAGAAAAATTCATTTCATTTTATGATAAAAACATCGAATAGTCTTTTGTGATCTGCAAAACCATTCACTCCATAAAATTTTTCAGTAGCCATTTAATGACGAAAAACTCGTTGATGCTTCTAAATGCAAAATATTACAACAGACTTGCTTGTATTTGTTTCACTTTTTTGTTTAGCTGTTTAGAAGTAACAAATGTCTTTATCAAAACTTTTTAATGCTACTTTTTCTCCATTGTCATTTGTCATGTGACATTTCATGTGGTTGTGCACTACACAGTGAAAAACTGAGGAAATGGCATCGAGAATTAGCTTTTGGAGTTCAAATTACAATCTGAGCAGAAAGAAATTAAGAATTCAGTGAGACTATTGCTATTGACTTAGTTCGACTGTGACGTCATCAAATTTGTCTGATATTAACGGACGAATTAATTGAAGCCCATTGCTTTCACTGTTTTAACGGTGTACCGTTCGTTTGCACAGTCGAGACAGAATTGGATGGTGCACACTCACATCTACTGAGGGCTTCTGCTAACGTGCACTGGCCACAACGAGTGTCAAACGCAGACTTATACCGACGAGGCAGCCTACCACCACCAAGTGAGAGGCTATGCAAGGAGCGCCTACCACTCGCAGGAAATCTCATTCGCGGGGAGGAGTCGTGTCCTCAGCCGGCCCAACAGCTTCTTCTGTGGTAGCCGACGCAACCTCAAAGGCGGGGACAAGGTCATAGAAAGACTTTTCCTCAGCTTCTATATGAAGATTGTGTTGCGCCAGACCAATTGTCCGCTCACAAGCATATGTGCGCCAGCTAGCGATAGGGCGCAAGATCTGACGTTTTTTGTATCGTTTTTCATCTTTACTAATAAAACGTATTATATATGTGTGTACGGTCCGCTTAATGCAACGGAATGTGGACTTGACGCACACGGGGGAGGGAAGACCATCACACGCGACCCTGCCCGCCGCAATATCCTTGCAAATCTATCCTTGCTATCGTTTCTCCTCCTACCTAAAAGTCTTTCATCTATTTTTGCAACCATAATGTAATTACTCGTAATGAATTTACTATTCATTCAGACAAGTGATTCAGATATGTGATTTCCTATGATCGGCAATGATATCATTTTAGTTTTAAGATTACATAAAATGACATCATTTTACGAATTTTATGAAATGATATAAAAGATGTCATTTTATATCATTTTATTTTTTATAGTAAAATATACCATTTTTTAGTGAAATATACGTAAGCCTACACAGTAAATAGATCTAGTCATGCAAATTTTTCGATTTACACTGCTACCATGCAACGTTTATTGCTCTTAGCAATGAAAATGAAATTAGAGTCCTTGCAGCATCGATAGATTCCAAATAATGGAAGACCGAAGAAAGCAGTTTAGTCATTCAAAGTTTCTTGCATATCAAATGTTAGGTAGGGCTTATGGCCTATACATTAGGCATCACAAGTTTTGATTTAAGCTTTATACACTCGAATTACAATGCCTATAATATGCAGTTGTTTAGGCCAACAGTATCTAAAGTACGAAAAAAGGCTAAAAATGTTTAGATCACAGTCGACTTCAAAAAACATCAAGACAGTGTTATTAATGAGTTATCTGACAATTTGTGTGATAGACAGACTGACAGACAATAGCCAGCTGCTTTTCGCTACATGAATCAACCAGTGCGGAAGGACATGGGTGGAACAAACGAAAGAATTTAAATTTGCAATCAATGCAAAATGCGAAGAATCTATGATTGGAAAATATAATGGAACAAAAATTGTGATGATATTATTTCATATCATTTTTCCAAAATAATATGATGCAAAATCATACAATCCGAATAAAACGAAATCACTTTATCATTGCCGATCTTTGGTGATTTCAAAACTGAACTGATTGCAGTTGCAAGTGGTGCGCCACAGGGTTCGTTACTTTTCTTTTTTCTTTTTGTGATGTGCACCCACGACTTCTTTAGTTCAGAATATGATATATACCTGATACAGTATGCTGACAATATCATTGCGACATAAATGATGTCGACTTTTTTCACATTCTCATGGGAAACTCATCTTTATGACATTCAGGTTGCTGTTCCTGAAAACTCTATATCATCCGAGTACTGAATCCAATTTTATCGCATGACATATTGTGGTTAGCGGGTGAATACTGACTGAATCATCGACAGTGTTCGTCTTTTGGCAGTCACTGTTTTTGGATGCATCAACAGATACTGTTCAACCACAATTTTGATAATCTTTCGTCGTGAAAGAAAATCTGTTCTGGCGAGTGGGTGCCGTTTTTCAAATGAGTAACATCATGAAATCAAGTGACGACGTCAGGTTATGAATTTATTTCATAAAAAATCAGAATTCTAAAGCTCGTTGCAATGATCATGATTTCTATTGATGGATAATAAAGATATCAAATCACGCATAGTTGGATAAAGGTACGATGGAGTGACTCATAGTGTACTTCATAGCCAATCGATAAGACACACCTTACATGCAAACTTGTAATATCGTTCGTCATTCAATGCGTTTTACATATTTATCATCCATACTCATATTTGTAGCGAGAAGTATATGCGCCAAAAGTTGATAGAAACAATTCATCTATGTGACTCGACTGACTGAATGCATGGATGTAAAATCCCATTCAGACTCGCATGTTTTAATTCTCAAACAATGTCATGGGATATTGTTGTGAAAATACATAATCATGTCACAGTTTAGTGTATTTAAAACCATTTCGCTCGTATTGCTTCTTAAAAAGGATTACTGTGATGAATAGGTTGAACTGTGAAATCTATTAAAGACTGTCAGGGGATATAACAAGAAACCTCTGCAAAGAAAGACAGGAGAAGAGATTTTACAAAGACGATAATGAGAAATGTGAGTTCGATTCAGAAGATGCCGCGCTAGTACATTTGTGGTAAATCGAGCGAAGACAACATCATGGCGACAGAAATTCGATGATCCCCAGGGGTTGATGTATATCATAGGTGGAAGAGAACACAAGGAAATGTATTTTTCGTCGCCATTATATTTATTTAACTGACAGTTCAACCAGCTTTCATCGAACTAATCTCTGTGACACTCTGTCAATGAAAACGAATTATTTATTCATATTTCATTATCTCCTCCACATTCTATATATTCGCCAACCTGAAACAAAATTTGTCAATGAAGCTCAGAGTGAAATCTGTTGAGCAAGTGTTCAACATAATATATTGTCACTAAAACGATTTTTGGTGGTTTAATCGTGGTACTTAGAGGCAAAATTTTTTTTTCTGTATTATGAAATAGTGACAAGATTTACTTATGTAAATTAAGACATAAAGGCTTTGATAGCACATTATCAGGCATGTGTTATCCAGAAGATTATTTCGGTGATTGAAAAACTCCTACATATAATTGAAAAATTTTGAAAAACTTTACACAGCCGATAGAGTAAGTGTATAGTAGGTAGAGTGTCCACTCAAAAGTGTTGGTATACAGTGAAAATTTTTATATGAAAAGATTCAGGTTTTTGAGGAGATTACGTTCCCGTGGCCAAAAAAAATTATTTGAGCAGTTTTTAAAAAGCTAAATTTTTGCAAATTTATATGCTGCCGACATGAATCCACTTTTTAAGTAGTATGAAACAAGTTGGATATCAAAAAGAATGAATATTTGATAACAAGCATCTTAATTAAGCGGAAGTTTGGCTGATGAACAAGGAAATTTCATGAACTGCATTATATTGCAAGTTCCTGCAACCAGTCTTCAAGGAAAAGTTGAGATCTTCTTGGCTGAGATGTCATGTTTTTTTCAATTTTCAACGGTATGATTTTAGGATTTACAAGGCGCGTCATTTCTTGAATCTTGATAGAAATGTAGATCCATTAACATCTTTTAAAGTTCATTCTGATCAGTTTCTTTGATTACGGTGTTTTGCTCTTTCTGTATCAGCTTGTGATATGATCACGCTTAAGAAAATAATCTTATGATAACAAAGTTGCTTTACTAATGGAAGCCCATCGAATTGCTAATTTAACTAACTATATCACCACTCCAAGTTGTCATGACATGGGGGATTTGGGAAATACTATTCTTTATTCTGTATTGCCATCATGATTATAGTCAAATTCGTGCACATTTCTCCAGAAGTGTCAAAATTTGTATATCTCACAGCTGGTACTGGGTTACGACTCATGTTCATTTAATTAAACCGAAACTGTATACACATTGGGGATTAATAAATGCCGAGTTGCTACTCTACCTAATATACTAACTATGTGACATAGCCTTTTTAAGCGCTTAATTGCTATCTCAGTAATGGATGAGTGCGAGCCTAATAATGTAATATTGAGTTGCACCCTCAGTTGAAAGAAACTGCAACATGCTTGAGTAGATGCATTTCATAAAATGTTACTAATATTCAGCAGGTGTAGCTCACATTTCTCAACATCAACACAAATCATCGGTTAATTGGCTAAATATCTCATTGTTCTATTGATTAATTCATGATGTCAATTTGTTGATAGAGGCCTTGATGTTTCATTAACAGTGAGAGCAGATTAATACAAATTATCTGATCATCCTTTGATTCCGCGATCGCACTCGCCTGACTAAGGAATCGAACCGAAGCCGATGGAGACGAGCTCACACCTCCCTCACTAGGCCTCGCTGACGGTATAGTGACTACGTCCTACTGTGTGACGTAGTCGAATATCAAGCTGAGATACTGTCCCGTTACAACATGAATGCTGGTAGCAGGACAATAAGCTCCCGATATCACTTGGATATGACTACTGCATTCAGTCGCATTCCTTTTGTACCGTCAGCGTTGCCTAGAAGTTGCGAGCTCGTCTGCGACTTCAGTCGATTCCTTGGTCAGGCGAGTGCGGTCGTGGAATCAAGGGTGTTGTTGTCTTTTATTGAGATAATCGTTGTCATTCTCTTTAGATATTTAGTATACTGTGACAGACCTTTGTTGCTAATCATCCTTGTTGACAAATTTTCTCCGCAAAATCCGCAAATTTTCCTTTGTGACTTCGGGTCAGTTTACTTTGGCAGTAGGAGTAGGCGCATCTCAGTCAGTGTACGCAAGCACGTACCTATGTGGCTTGATGTTGCTCGAACTGACGTCAGCCGGTCTGCCACTGTAGATCACGTGCTTCTTTGTTCCTGTGACCGTTGGGGTGAGTTTACACGTGGAACTTTGTTGCTGACACTTTTTGATATATAGTAAGTCAGAAAAGAAAGGATAATCAATGGAATTAAAGGCACGCCTTAAATAATCGTGCTTCGTACGTCACAGACAGAGTCCAGAGAACAGGAATTTAGTGAATAATGATGAAGAGAAATGCCTTGATCTCATCATCCTATTATCTTCTAAGAGACAGTAAAAAGTGGCAGCTAAAGAACAAAGCGCAACTTTATTATTGAAGGGATGTCTTTGCTTCTATTCTTCTCTGACTCATCATGGATCGGAAAGTGTCAGCGATCAAGTTGTACGTGTAAACGCATCGGTAGAGTATATGACAAATCTTTTATTGTATATAAAGTAGGCCTACAACATGATCGTTTGCTTTAAATTTCAGATGTGATGCAAACCAAGCGTCGCAGGCCAGACCTGTGTAGCCTGCTCTTGTGATGGTAAAATGAATTCACATCCAGCTTGTTCTTATTGTCTTATTAACTTTCCATTTTATCTCATTCTGGTGTTTCCACAGACGAGACAGCCGAAAGGACCTCTGAACTTTGCGATATTTGACCTCAACAATATAATTAATATGCCTAAATGCTTCTTAGACAGATGATATTTCTAAGCAAGTTTCCATACGACCACTGCGGTTACTCGTATTACACAATACATTAAATGGCAATCATATTCAATTGAATTCTTCAAACATGCATGAAATGAATTCACATGCAATCCACGAGGATCACTTTGCTTACATCCTAATTTCGCGCGATCTTGTGCGATACTTTTGTCATTTATCGAATGTAATAAACATTATTCAGCGCTGCAACACGTTGGAGGGATTGCATTCTTCGGGACATTTGCTAATATCTAAAATTTTGACGGTGTACTTTTACAAGTTTGACAAAAGTCTGCTTATTTGCATAGATTCTTCCAGCAACACTTACCTGTCCTCATCAAGTTTCAATATTAGTTATTGCCTTTCTTTAAACAGATTATTTATTGCTTATTGCAAAAGATCAAAATATATATTTCATTACTTTCGCACGGCTAATCGTATTTTGCAGTTATTGACGACAAACCCTGTAGATTAATGTAAGAACAATGTAGCAAAGATCTCCCTCAAGCCTCTTGATGATTATCTCCTTCGTGTTCAGCCTTCATTTTACTTGTTGATATTATTTCACATGCGTAGTCTAAATATGATCTCGTTGTTCTTCTGTCTAAACTTCAAGGATATCTGTTATCATGCTGTGTCCCCTGAGTACATATAATCTGCGATTTTCATATTGGTATGTCTTCATTCGTTTATCCATTGCTCTTAATCTTTCTATCATTTATCCTCTGTTCATTTAACATTAGTGTGTACTCAATTATCTTTCAGGACATCTATTTTGTCCTTCTTTTTCCCTAAGATATCCTTATGTGCATAATAGCGAAGTACAAGACAACTCTAATCTCTGTAGGCCCCTATGCATTACCCAAAATTGAAACCGAATGTTCTGACAGGCCTAATTGTCGATGAAATTAATCCTTCAACCTCCCGACAAAAGAAGCTCATCTTAGAAATATACCCATGATTCCTAGCCTGCTGGTCGCAGAAATGTGAGAAGGTAATTCAAAGAATAATGTTGACAAGTTACGAATCTCACGATATCGAAAGAAATTCAGCGCTACATGTAACCGAACAAGTGGCTGATGTATTTCGCTTTTTTATTCTATATTAGCGAGGCATGCTTGAAGAAGACAAATATTGTTCAATCTGCAGATTTGAAAAATGCAACTCCCAGAGCAAAGGCGCAAAGACATGATTCAGCTGTTTAATTTGTTGACGAATACCGCCCGTTTTGTTCAGATCACCTTTGGTCTTCATTTCTTGCTTTCAATTAGATATGTCATTACTGCAACATAGACCCAGACACGGTAAATTTCGAAGCAAATGCTCGCTTCATGTAGTCCTATTCATTCGTCGGAGCCGATTCCCCCCCCTACCCTCTCGAATTTTTGCTGTTGATCTCATGAACCTAAGTCATCGATCTGAGCTTTTGTCACTTTTAGTTTCATCATGCTTTCTAGCTTTCGTCAAAATTCGTTGGATTTGAACGGCGAAAAAGTCAATTCTATGACCCTTTTTTAAAGAGCACTCCTCGCTATGGTTTTGGGGGGAAACGGTAATCAATGTGATTGCATTCTAATTCATTACCGGTATTTGTCTTAACACAATTGTCTTCTCTCGAGAACTAAATCTGTAGAGGAACCTCCCCAGAAATCTATAGATCTAGGTCTCGGAGAAGACAATTCTGTTAAGACAAATAAAGAATTAGAAGGCAGTCAAATTGGCTGTCGTTTTTGCCCGAATGCAGACAATAATGAGTCATTTTCAGGACTATTAAAGGTAATTTTTTGTGTGTGAATAACTGCTTTTACTTCTTTATGTGAATGCGGACCTAGCGGGCGAAATTCAGACAATTGAGAGGGGTGCTTTTCAAAATAGGTCATAAAATTTCATTTTCCACCTGTCAAGTCCAGCGAATTTTGGCGAAAGCTAGAAAGCACGGTAAAACTAAAAGTGACAAAAGAGCAGTTCGATTTAGGTTTACAAGGTCACTAATATGGTAGACTATAGGTCTACATATTGCGACGATATGTACTTAAATCAATGTTTCCTGGGTTCCTGGGTAACAAGATGTTATGTTGGCTGAGATGAGTCGCAGCTACCAAATGTCGATAGTATTGTGTCTATTAAGTATTATCTTACTAGGTATCATTATTGTTGTTATTATTGAAAGCAGGCCCTACTTTCTTGCAAAGATTTTGTAAATAATTTTATGATACAGACCTTTCGGTATTTAAGTGATTTAGCGAAATGATGACTTTAACATTCAGGGTATAAGAGGATATTTATGCATTTTTGCCTTTTGACTTGAAGACAGTTGAGAAATAAGTTGTCATCTTCAAATGGAACGCTACCTAAGCAGAGAAGTTGAATATAAAGAGGCTTTGCCATATACTTGAATTTGCATTTAAATAAAAAATGTAAAGACAGAGAAGATGGGTGTAGTTTTGCAGATTTTTTGCTTCAGTTTAAACCCTACAGAAATATTTCCATTCTCTTTCGTTTTATCGTCGAGTTGTCAATATTATCCACCAAACGTGCTCATGCAGATTCTAAAGTGAAACCAAAATGTAAATTTTCATCTCTCATTAGAACGGTAGGAATGATCGGCCGAACTTTCAGATTCTAAGAAATACAGCTTTCTATCTCTGGTATTCCTTCATTCAAACCATTTTTTGTCTGTCTTGTAGAAAACGGTTACATTTCGTTCAGAATATTTCGTTTCGATTTGAAAACAATAATTGTAGTAATGGGAAGACATCTGAAATATTCTCGAGGTACATGTTGTGTTAACAAAGACATTATCAATGAACTAGATAAACAATGTGGTTTAAACCGTTGTTGCGATATTCGCTAATTGAAGACTCAAATTTTCACTTTTGATCCTCCTACGATTCACCACCCACGAGATTTCATCACAGAGTTCGTGCACACCAACTGCATTTTATTTTAACCCTTCTCATTATTGAAAACCATGTCTTGTACCTTTGATGTTGACAATGATATCAATGAAGAAACAAAGATAATCTCGGAAGACGGACAACGCAGATAGGAAGGAATAGGGAAATATTTATCGACTTGCACGTGTATGCGCAAAGAGGGGGATGCATTTCAACTAGGGATTCGAAAAATTAATTGATAAAAAATAAATTGCATGGACAGATGTGGTTTGAGAGCTCTGGTGCATTCGTCCATGACACCCGACACTCAACATTGAGGATGGGAGTAAAGACAACGACACCACACAGAAAATTAATTGATTGATTGATCGATGGCCAATTTTTTGTGATTTCATTGTTGGCATAGAATTCCTTTCGTTTTTGAAGTCGATAAAGCTTTAGATATTACTTTCAGTGATATACGACAAAGTTCATTTCCTATGAACGTGTAGATGCAATTGTTCTTAAGGGTTCATATGTCTCATTTGAATTACTGAAACGTGCTTCGGAAATTGTTGGAGATTTTTAATTCTGCACGAGTTACAGTTTATTCAAGCGAATGCAGTGCCACTTGACCAGTTTGGCCATATGCCAGAATGATTGAATAGTGGAAAAATACATGTGTTTTCTATTTGTTGACTTAGAGATTACTATGATGGATTTCACTTTCAGAGGTACACTATGTTTGTTTATAGAGATCATGTAATACCTGATACATGCATAGAATCAAGTTGTGAAGATAGACGTATTATATTTGTCTATAGACGTATTATATCACGTCTATCAATATTGCAAAGTCAACATTGCAGTATTGCAATTACGCGTCTATCTATGAGAGAGCGTGTACAATAAAATGCGGAACTTGCTGCATTTCGCGTAAGCTACAGCTAAACTACAAGTAAACTACAAGCCTAGTAATTACAATCACATTCAACTCAATCAATTTTGTCTAATATGCTTGCTTATCTGTGGATTCTACCACGATTGAATCAAAGTGCTTCGATTCGAACGAATTTCGTGGAAGCATTGTGAGATCCTTAGTGAATATTAGTTAATAGGCTAATATCAAACTACTGGCTGATTGATAGGTCGATAGGCTGTATCTACAAGGGGGCACAGTCATCAAAGCTTCATAAATTTCAATTAATTGGCAACTAATTGATTAATTGATTGAAGTGGGGCATCAATTGCAATTAATTAATCGATGACGAATCAATCAATTTTCCAAACTCTGATTTCAACCTATTTTGCAAAATTTTATCTTCTCTGATCTCTAAATGTCCGAAGTTGAGTTCAACGTGGATTTACAGTGGCTTCAATCAAATACTAGATACTCACTTACTTATAATATAAAAGATGAAGATCAGAAAACCTTTAGTCAGGCAAATTAAAATCACCATAGAATGAACTCATCGTTCATTTTTTTCGATTTACTTTTGTCCATTGAATATTTTCCTCTGATTGATACACCTTTCCTCGAAAGAAAAGGAGTCGTCGAACATATTTCAGTACTTAACTAATTCTCCTCTGCGATTTCAAAAATCGCTGTCGTAACAAGTGAGCGATGTTGATTTTATGACATTTTCTTTCACTATGAGTGCAAAATAATCTGGATTCTTGTTAAATATTGCCATGATACAGTAACCAAAGTTTTGCCAATAATCTATGAAGTATAATTAAAGGACTAGAACAGACGAATCCATTGAAATATTATGTCATGGACATGCGTTGTCATGACGACGGCGCATTAACGAGACCGACTTCCATTGGATGGGAATGGATAGTTACTGGCAAGCATATCTTGCGAGTGTACTTAGTAAAGTTTCACGGTTACAATCATTTCTCTTCGGCTAAAGAAACATTTTGATAAAAAAGCGCACAAGATGCTGCGAGCTCGTTACTTAAAAAGTTGCGAAGCCACATCACGAAGAAGCAGTTGATTGCCATGTATAATGCCGTCATACTCGGTGTAATCGAGTACTGTGCACCATTATTTGTAGGAATGAGCCAGTCAAACATGGAAAAGCTAGAAAAGATACGAATGAGGTGCCACCGAATCGTTTGCTGGCCCGATTGGCAATACAATGAGTTCACACCCATTTGGAGAAGCCGATACCACCAGGGTCTCAATGCATTTTGCAAAATGAAGGACCCTTCACATATTCTTCATTGTCTATATCCACGTAGGCATCAACATTCAACGAAACTCATCATGCCTCCTGTTCGCACTGAGGGCGGGCATGACTCCTTCCTTAAAAGATAGGTTTATTGAACCGTCTGTATTGATTAAAATGCAGCTCCATTACTTGCTGATTACATGTAACTTGTAACTGTGCATCAATTCGATTTTCAATTATTGAAATGTACGTTTATCATCTTATCTTGCTGCATGTTTCACAAAGCTGATTCTCCTTAAGATCTAACGGCATTGACATACACGTAGATTGGTGTCTGGCCGGGCAGCTGAAATTACATGTGCCATCAACAGACATCTGTTGTCCATTCTAGTGCCACTAACTTAAACACAGCGAAAGTTAATTCATACAAATTTCTCTCAAAATATCTATCCTCTTACTGACGCTTTTACTGGCATCGAAACCGAAAATCATGGATATTTGAGTTGATGTGATCACCACCATGATTTTTTCGTTTCAGCTTGAAATTTGAACGCCATGCAAATTGTTGAGGGATAAAATCGATTTACAAGAAATGACAGCTATGTACAGCGGAAACGCCCTATTACATCAATTCTCATAGAATTAGATAAGTCTTTTATCATTCCTTCGTTTATACTTATCTACGTGTGCTATATTTATTAAGCTACTTTCACTTATCAGTACAACTCCAAAGACACAAAATATTGAAATTTAAGTGAAAGCAGGGTTCAAAAAAGATAAAAACACGGATTTAAGACATATTTTTTACTTTATTTGGAATTTCTCACTACAGTTGATTCCTAAAACATGCGATCTAACTTTCGATTACAAAGCCGTGTGATGGAGGTCTAGATATCATAGTATTAACTGTTGTGTTTTTTTATTGGTATCTGGGATCATCTTTCATGAAAAGAGAATGCACTGAACATGAGGTGTGCTGCACTTTCGGCACATAAAATTAGATTTTAATTTCTCTTTTGGTGTTAGCATTCGTTAGTTCTAATTCCAAAACTCATGCGAGCGCGATTCATTCATAACCGAATCGAATTAAGACACGACACGGTCAAAAAAATTCGAAGGATCCAGGATACGGAAGATACCAAAGTTAAACAACTACCCTAGTGGAGAATCCTGTAAATAATTATATAATTTAAAGTCATGAACGAATGAATACAAATTAATACTAACTACATAGAGTGACCTACTCCAGTACAGAGTAGGGACTGAAATACGTATAAAGGCCAGTCGACTCAACTTAAGACGGGAAGGGAAATAAATTAATACTTATAAACGATTTTATTTATCATATAAGAACTGAAATAAGAGTTCGTCATGGACCTGATGAGAAGCTAACTAAAAATAACAAATGGTGAAAATAAGAAACCTAAAAAAACAAAATTAAGTTTGCTATGTATGGAGTAATCAGGGAGGAACCATGTGACCGCATGAAGCAAGGTTTCGGCTCCCAATCTCCAACCTATAATACTAATCATGATACTAACTCATAATACACATCATCATTCATAACACACGATTGTCACCATTTAATATGATGATTAGTCAAAAAGTCCTATACAATATAATAATAATAATAATTTCTTTTTTGGCATACAAAAGGCGGTACGCGCATTACATTAATTCAGAACAAGATATTGTGAAGAAAGTTTAAAAGTTAACGGCAAAATCTAATGATCGAATTAGCAAGACGTTTGGTAAACCATCGCGGTTTCCTGAGCGGACAGGAGCAACGTGATGCAGGATGCCTTTTGTCGAACAATGCTTGTAATGGATGGTTTTGACAGGAGGCGATCTTGCTGAAGAGTTTATTGCATATTCGATCCCCAGCTGCTATATAATTCTCGGGCATCGAGGAAGACCCGGTCATAATCCTGTATGCCCTCCTTTCGACACGTAATAGACGGTTCAGGTGACGCTTGCTGGCATTCGCAAAACACGGGAAGGCATAGGTCATACTTGAGCGGTGTCATACTTGAGAATTGTATACATGTATTATTACGTCGCGTCTGCACTTGGCACGTATGCTAAATATCCTCGTAGGCCAAGCTGAAATATGATCACCTGCTGTCTGTCCAACCCGGAGGGTACCTCATGTTGCTGACATCATTTAAATTATCAGAACTCAACAGATTCAGCCACCACGAGACCATGATAAATCTATCAATTGTAAGATAACTTGTGCTTGTCATCAATAGCGCCTGACTGAAGCCCCTGAACGCCGGATGCAATCCACCCTCCATCTGCTGTAAAACAGTGTCTCACGCTCAACACTGTTCTTCATCGCTCTCAATAGGTGGTCCAGTGGCCTTGTGAGCGACGGCACGTCTTGTAGCCTAAATGTTGCTGGTTCGAACTTTCTCATGACGGCTCAATAGGCTGATACAAGAACATGTCTCATGGTTGCTATATCTGCAGAAAATTGATAAATCTATCAATAGCCAGATAACAAGATGCAGTCCAACATGTAGTCCGGGAGCTACTGACACTTTCTTCCTAAATTCACCGCAAAGGGCTTAATCACATGGATTTGTAGACCTTGAAACGCTGAATACAAAAAATCAAATTCTTAAGTGTCACAGCCAGTCGCTTTCGGTTATAGGTAGGGCTAAAGGATTCCCATTGGGCCAGTTTTCGAACATTTTTCTTTTGCAGAAAAGAAACTGTTTATCAGAATGCCATGAAATTTGAAGCATGATTGAGTTCAAAACATCAACTTCGATATAAAAGTTGAAGTGAGCCACATGATTCAGTATTTGATGTCTGAGAGTCTACAAAATGAGTAAATTTCACGTTTTGACTTAATTTTGACGATTTTACTCATTTTAGAGGTTCTCAAGCATCAAATACTGAATCACATGACTCACTTCAACAACAGAAACGGTGTTATGGATTATACTTTGTAATTGGATGTCTACTGCACAGGAAAATACCAAAAAATGAAAGTCCAACTTTGGAAGAATAGAGAGTAGAACAAATATAGCACACAGGAGAATATACACTGAATGAGCTAAAGCCATGGACATGCGGTCCGCTGGAATGCATAATTTCCATCAAATATAGAACACAAACCAGAAATCGTCGATCAGGAAAAGCAAGTACATGCATTCTTTGTTGATGTCCAAATTAATCATGCTAAATAATTCCATAGACGGAAAATACATGTAACCGCGCGTCTTGAAGCAACAGCCTCTAGTTTTTTATGGCTGGAGGCAAGCAGAAAAGCCATCGTTCTCAAGTCGCGTCACCATCCATCACAAGCCACAAGCAATAAGTCATTTTGACAATATTTTTCTCATGGCAGATAATACAAGCAGAAGAAGAAGAAAATATATGATATCTTTCTAATTTTTGTAAGAACATAAAGAATAACGCGCTATTTCACAACGTTGGTTGTATTCAAGATCATCGATGAAGGATTCTCAACCGGGTGACGGCTTATGGTTTATCGTGTGTGCCTCCGGCCGATGTCATCGCTCTACCAACTGAGACATCAACACGACGATCTGCTAAAAGCTCTCAGTCCTGTGACAAGATTCACAAGCAGTCACTGGCTTTATCCCACAACACAAAGAATATGTGAAAGATACCAGCAAGTGCAAGCCAGTATCAACTTATTCATGGTGTTATTGAAGGTTAGTTGGCATTAAAAGAAAGTGCGACCAAGTAGCTTTGTAGCTAGTGACGTGCAGTAACAATCAGAAGGTAAACGGTTCAAATATAGCAGCAATCAAAACATTCCTTGGGGAAGAAAGACATGGTACTCCACTTTGAATATATCACGGTTACCACGCGCATGTGCATGTACAAGTAACTGGACATCCTCTTGTCTCCACACAGCCACACAATAAACATGTCTCGCACAGTGTAGAAGAACTTAGACAGATTGAATGCCCGCTCTCCTAACGGCACTTTACTGTAGCTTGACATTTAAATGGTTGCTTGCAAGGAAACCTGAATATCACAGCTTTAGATAAAAGGTGATTCACAATTTATAATCTTTTGGAAAATGGCAGCAATGACACAGAAAAGGATGCACAAAGCAAAATTAGGTGCAATCTTTGAACTACGCAAGCTTTAAATAGAATACCAAGGATTATTAATTATGCATTTTAGCGGACCGCATATCCATGGCTTTAGTTCCTTCAGTGTACAGTTCGCTTCCTAAATCGCTGCGCACCACGAAAAGCTTTTTATATTTCGCTTATTCTCATAAAATGTGTGCTCTCTTGTGTGCTATTATTGTTCTACTCTCTATTCTTCCAAAGTTGGATTTTCAATTGTTTAGTATTTTCCTGTGCATCAGACATCCAATTACAAAGTAAAACTAAAAACCATAGCACTGTTTTTAATATTATGGCATGATCTTTTAATTTACTTTTGATATACTCATGACTACTAAATTAATAATCTATCTGCAAGCATATCTCCAGCAATTATACTCGTAATTAACAGTGAACATAATCGGATTTTAATTGTAATCATCAAATATCTTTCCAGTGAATGATATGCACGTGCCATATCATCCTTAATCTGATACTAAATCCTGTATTGCATGTCTGCACCAATGTACGTAGGAGCACGCATGTCTCCTTTGAAATAAAGTCTTCATCTCCCTCGTAAAACGCTCAACAGCTACAGGTATGTAGACAGGCATAGAGACTGAATTCTAATCAAAGATTCTCACTTCGGCTCTTTCTCGTAATGTTGCAGTGGAGTGTGTGAATTTATAAAACGACCGGATTCTCCACTAATTGCATTCCGTTTGTGTCGGATATTTGTGTTTTTACTGACGTCGCTATTTGTAGCATTCGGAGTAGCAAATGGAACGGTAATCACTGGATGTTGATCGGCGGAAGAAAGAACTAGCACTGGCGGCAATTGATCGCCCGTGGCAAGAGGTTGCATTGTCATCTGACGTTTCAATATAGAACGATATTTTTCTAGCTGTTGCTGAAGTCGGTCCACTAACGCGTCTCTCTCGTCCAGCTGGGCCTCCAACACATCGATAGCTTCATCCTTTATTCGAATTTCTTCGAGCTTCTGTTTCAGAGCAAATTGGAGTTCACGGAGGGTGCCCATAATGCGAAAGGGCTCGCCGGGGGGCACGGGATCGAGGTCGGTGACGGGGAGGTCAGGGGAACTCGATGTAGACATGCGAAGGGCCGGATTCGGAGAAGAAGAGGGAAGAGTCATTTCGATGAGCAAAGGATAGAGTAGGCTGCTCAGGTGAGAGCGATAAGCCAATGACAGAAGAAAGAAATTTTAACCAATGAGGAGACAGTTTGATTCATCTCATCAAATCACTCAGTAATGAATATCACATCCTTTATTCAAATATTCATTTCAGCGAGCTTGACAAACTTAGAAGAGGAAATTTAAACCAGTTTAATTTCTCGTATAGTTTTGCGATGTTTAATCCTTGTACACAGAAGGAATCTTTAGCACATTGCTTACGCGGACTGTCGTCAGCCACCATCATTTATTCAAAGAAAATAAAGGATAGTGGGCCTAGTCTTTCATCTTTGACTGCCTATACTACTTTTTTGAAGTCATTGATAAAGAAATGTGCTCCTACTATAGGGCCTTCAAGGCACATGCTACTCACGTATTTAAAGAGAGTAATAAGCAAAAATCACAGAAAATGCTATTTACGTTCATTCTCTAATGTTTGCAACGACCAACAGACTTTTGATGATAATCTTTGCAGATGTATTTTGAACAGGAAGGAAGTTGGCAGCTCGAGTAAGCGCCTACACGGAGCAGATTGTTGAGGGAGACGCTGTGGAGAGTACAGGTGTGAGATCGGGTACATCATAGGCCTAAATTAAAACGCGATTTACTTGTTAGAAAACTAGTGACTGTCACCGAAAATCGACAGTTATATTGCCTAAACACCAACATATTCATTAATATTGCTGAGTAGTAGCATGTGTTTATTCAATCAAAATGAAAATCATACAAGGCATACATATTGACGCATCACAGCTTCAAAATTAGAAAAGGTAGTAAGTCAAAAGTAAATTTAAAAACCATGGCATAAGTTTCAACATCAATCGGAACTACGTAACATAGTAATTGTTCAAAATACATGAAATGAAGATAACGAAGGATCTGAGACACTTTTCCATCCTCCAAAACGGAATGGACGGTACATTTGAGTGAGGAAGTCTTTTTGGTAGCAACCATTTCAGGGCGTGGTCTTCAATCCCCTCTATTTTTCTATACAGTCGAATTATCATTGCCGACGTCTTTGGAGTTGATCATCCTGACAATTACACAAACGTTCATTGTCGCGAAAAATAATTTTGTGAGCACGCTTGTCGACAGCTAGCAATTTGTGACAGTTTGCTTTATTCAATCCCACGAAAACAGGAGAAGCGTATTCCAGTAAGGATCTTATAAATGCAATGCACACTGAATGAAGTTCATATGAATTCAAGTAAGGCCACAATTTGCGCAGTACATAAAACCGTTTATTTGCCCTTTTTACCAAGTTGTCTTTATGAATATTCCAACTGAGCTCTCTACAGAGAGTAACACCGAGAATGTCAATGGTATCAACAACTTTGATTGGAAGTGAGCAAGAAAAATTAGTAGATCTTTTGAAGCACATTACAGCCATTGACTTTGACAAATTTAAAGTCAGTGCATTCATATTGTTGAGTAAACAATTGTTTGCAAAATTATTTCCCTTCTTGCTGAAATCAAATTAATCGATGTGTTTTTCTTCATACAGGAGAAATCTGGGATGATATTACGGTATATCTATATCTTCCAGCTTCTAATGCAAATTGAATGCGGAAGTTTCATCATAATCACTTTCATGATATTCAGAATCATTGAATTTTCTCTCTTAATATTCCACTCAAAATTTGCATTTAAAGGTTTCAATATTATGTAAAATTGCACATCGTTGATGACAGCTATTTTCATATGATATGGACGAACAATGGATCATGTGCATAGGAAGTTTGGCAATGTTCCCCCGGTAATGCTTGACCACAATACCACTGCATATAATTGGAATTTTCAAATGAGCGGTGTGTGAAAGCATCAAGCAGACTGTATGCTTGGGGCCAGTTAGACCTTTTAATTCGAAATCTGATTTGATCATCAGAGACTATGTGACAACAATATCTCGAATATTGAACACCGTTGTTTGTTTTACGTAATTCAATTCAATGCACTGTTTTAGAAAATCTATAACCATGGTGTGATGGAATCGTCTATGTTTCCAATAACGTTTATGAATCCCATACTTTTGCTACAATAAATTATCAACGTCAACTGATAGCACATCGACATTTTGGTTCATCATGAAAACGCTTAGCATTCATTGCAACATTTAATTTCACAACTTTTGAAATATTCCCATAGGAAATATTCCATACCTGTTTGGTGTTACTCAGATTAGACAGGACTCGAAGGAAACTACTTTAAGATTAAACTTGACTTCGCGATTTCACTGCTTAAATGCAATCTGCTTGATATCTTTGTTAAATTATTGTGTAATCTGCATTGCGCTTAGTTAGTAGTTACCATTGAATGTTGCACTTGATGGTGAGGCCTGTCATGTTTACGCATGCATGATGTAAAAGTACATTTATATTATTAATACATGTATTTCAAGACGAATCTCACTCATGGTACTTTCATGTGATGAATTTTGTGTTGCAAGTACATTGTAGTTTCATACTAAACTGAAATACACTTGTGAATTGAATGAATTGTTGACTGGAAGTGTGTCGAAACATTAACTTCAATTTTAAGATTGCTATCTACGGCCAGATCAATAGTCCACATCGATGTGAAAGCAAAACGTCATCCGTGCGCGCTGTCAGTGAAAACAATACTCGAGTAACCAGAGCATTTAGGCTATTTTTACATTGCACAATTCAGTTCAGCTCTGTTATGAAATCAGCTGATTGATAATGAAGCACATGTCAGCCCGCGTGGCCTAATGGAGAAGGCGTCTGCCTCCTAAGTAGAAGATTGCGGGTTCGAGTCCCGTCGCGGGTATATAAATTTTTCGCATTTTTGTAGATATCTTTTGTATTAGTGACTGAATACAGGTTGCAAACATTCTGACACAACAAAATTTGTGAAAAGCTAGTACAACTTTCTTGACTTTCCACTCAACCCTTCTCAGACTGAATTTAGACAATTTCCCCATACATTTCGATTTGTCTAAACGCACTCCGCTTTCTATCTAGTTTAGAAGATTCAAACATACTAATGTTAACAGTGCAGTGTGTACAACATATTCCATCAGTGAAGCATTAGCGCTCATAACTATATTTTCACACAAGTAAATTAAATACTATCGATTTCTTGTCTTAGTCGCTCGATTTTTTGCAAATTGACTTCTGAATGAAATTGTTTGATTAGGAAGAAAGGCTATTTGCCTGTTGTTTTGAGATTCACTTTTTTTAGCATCTGAAATAATCGCAGTGAACAGAAATCTGACACTTATGCTCCTATGCAGACGCACATGTGCGCCGGTGGTCGTACCTATGAGAAAAGATCACTCATCGAATCGAGTGTGCTTCCCAGGTGTCTGCTCCTCTTATTTGTGACCCAAAATCACCTAGACATTTCAACTCATGGCATCTATCGCATCTATAAGGAAGATAGTGGCTTAGAAATTAAAAATAATGCAAGCTGGACTTCATGTAATTGAAATTGAGAAAATCTCAAAATATTCAGAATCACACGATTTTCGATTAATCGTGCAATGAGTAGAGTGATTCGAAATCGTGTCAATAGCGAAACATGCTTGCTTCTGGTCTGGAGTTGAATCTGGGTTAATTTGGTGATCCACATCGCATGTAAACTTCTATGTGGTATATATCTGACCTATTTGTATAATTCTGCATCTTTCCCTTCTCGTCTGACCATCAACTAGCTGTAAAGCTATAAATTTGATGACATATGCATGCATGATCTTCCTTCTATCCCATGATATGGCCTGTATATGCAAAAATTCGGGAAAATTTAGATATTACGACAGCACCGGCTAGTTGATAGCCTTATGAGGGAGGGTGTTCATATGACGGATGAGAAAAAATACGATACTCCCTTTAGCAACGGCTTGCAATGAAATAGTTGAAATAAAAGTATATACGCGGAAGAAGCTTTGCGACGTAGTGGCTGCCTCAGTGCTTTACGGTTCAATTGTGATTTCCTAATTCTTGTAGCGAGCTTCAGCCAGACGAATTTCAAAAGGCGAACTATGCCTGGCAATGATATTGATTATAAGATCGGAAATGTCAATGTTTCTGTCATGGTCTTTTATGGAATGTTCGGAGAGGACACTAGTATTATTCTGCAAGCGTAAACTACCCGTTCATGCTCCACGAAACGAATTTTGAAGGGCCTATTAGTTTCCCCAATATATCTTTGCAGCAAAGTTTACAAGCATTTTCGCAAAGCATAAAGCGCACATCGCAGGGATATGGGCTGTCGAAAAGATAACAAAGATTATAACTTACATGCCTTTCGACAGTTTTGGAAAAATATTAACCACTGGTTTCATTAGGTTTGCTTATCAAGGTTACAGGTAGTTTTGTCTTTTTTTATTAACTTATTATTTTTTCTATTACAGCTTTTATTAATAAAACTAAGAGAAAGCCTAGAATTATTTTCACAATGGCTTTTACGTATTATGTCTTCACTTTTATCAAAATCGTGAGTTATAAATTTGTTTTTGCGTAATCTATTATGAATAATATTCTTGACCTTATCTGTTTTCGATGCGAGTATTCATACTGGGTATGAAATGATCCTACACATGTCGAGGAAGCCAGCTGTCTTCTTGTAATGTTATTTCAGGCCTGGAATACCATTCGTATGAAATCCGCTCATTGACGATTTTTATCGAAATATCTAAGAAATTCAAAGGACTCTCGTTGTCAGGAATTTCTATAGTAAACTGTATATCGTTCACATAATTGAAGGTGGTTAATATGCTTATTGCAAATGTCAACATCACGGTCAAAAGGATCCATGAGAATGTCATCGATATAGCGCAAAACATCTTGGGTCGGACATTAATCTATTCCAGTCTATTTAAGGCCCCTGTTTCAATAAAATGAACGGAAATTATAGCAAAGGGTGGGTCATAATGAGAACCCACTCCCAGAGCACAGACACGGGTCTGTGAGTAATCTTGATCATCGAATTCTATTTCGTAGTTGTAAGCAATGAAAGAAAGACTTTCAACAAATTATCTATGGTCAAGCCTAAATTCTCAATTTGGTCCCAATTTTGATCAGCAAACTTTGAACACAGTTGATCCCAAAATCGATAGGTATGCTGGGGTACAAGTTTTTAACATCAGGCGAGAAGATTCTTTGTTTAGTAAATTGTCGGAATGACAATTGCATAAAACACTCACAAGAGATTCAATATTAGGAAGGTATGATGAAAACAATTTAGCTAGCTGATTTAAGACTTGGGTAACTAGCCAGTCGACCTTTTGGGTAGGACTATTGATGGTTGAAGTGATAGGCCTCAAATGTAACCATTGTTGTCAGGTTCTTTGTGATCTTTAGTGGGAGGTTTGAAAGTGGGTCGAGTGCCGCTAGATTTAAGTCTTTCAACTTGATTATACGTGAAATTATTTTTGAAAAAAATACCAATGAATTTATTCGCTTCAGTTTCGATGAGTTTACATCTGCTCTAATCAAGAACACGATAATTATTTGTATCAAGCAGTAAGCTACAAGTGTTTTCTTCATAATTGGCCATATCAGTGACAGCAAAACGATTTGTTTCATCAGATGCTACAGCAATCAGATTATTTTGATTTATAAAACTCTTCGTGTCGTGAAGAACTTATTGAGATTTTTCAATTTTGGTTTCTTTTAGTGAATTCAATCTCCCTGGTGATGACTTCGAGTGCTTCATATTTGAAGAGATTCAAATGCATCTCTTCTTCACTAGACAACAGCGGGCAAAGGAACACTGCTACGATGAAAAGGTAAATGTATGCTAGAAGTCAAATCGTCATCAATCTGACGCGCATTCCAACAAGGGAGCTTATTGATAAGGATGTCTAGATCTTGTTTGACTTGATTGACTCATTGCAAGCATAAAATTCACCTCTTGAAAATTGTCCGGCTTAGCTCGCTACATTAGAGACAGGAGACCAAATTGAACCGTAAAGACGAGCTGGTTGGCTGAGAGATACTCTATCCTCGGTATTTTCTGAGATATAAACAACTCGCAATAATGAATCTCTTTATTGTTGTCTCACAAGTATACAATCCGGTGAGCACATTACACAGTTACGATTACAATATATAAAAGATCATAAGAAAATACAACACAATGGCATCGGATCGACGGGAAATAATAGCGATACAGTAAAAGCAGATTATTTACAAAATTTTATAAACGATGTGCTAAAACGCTTAGTGCTTAAAAGCGGATGACGAAAAGGAAGAAAATTTCAAGTTGTGCGATCACTTGGTTTGTCCAGAAACATCTTACGATGGTGATGGTTCGCGGTTTGAACAATTTCATACAATATCTTTTCACAAGCTCGATTACCAATCGTACCAAGTGAGTTGGAATGGGAAACTGGAATGTCCATTATACAATGAAGGCAACGTCCTACACTTAACAATTTGTTCGTAAGATACTTGGGTAAATTGCAAATAGACGGATAATCATGAAGTATAACAGAACGACTGCACTGAGGCACAGACTCCGTCGCGAAACGTCTACCGTGTATATACTTGTATCTCAACTATTTCATTGCAAGCCGTTACTAAAGAGAGTGCTGTATTTTTCTCATCCTCGGCTTTTTATTACTACTTTGAATTATGCTGTTTAAGCGAAATTTCATTATTTTGATATACGAAAATTGTTATTTCAGTCGCTTTGAGATAGGGATGTGCATGTCTCACTGAAATTTTATGAAATTAGCATTGATAGCATGAAGTTTGTCTGAGCAGACGTTACGGAATGTTTGTTTCTAGAGCATTAACTTTAATGATGTTGAAGGATAATTATCTGAAATAATATTGCTAAATGAAAGCATACATTTCACTGATGAAGAAGACATTTTGTGAGACAAGTCAATTACGAGTGAAGTATTCTGGAGATGCACCGAAATTTAATCTTCAACTTCACGAAAAGTCAACGCGAGCAGGAAATATTCAGTTCCACGATTTGCCTCATTTGCCTCACACAGCTTGCAGTGAAAGAAATGAGAATGAATTAGTGCAACTGATAAGTTTTCAAAATAATTCAAATCAGCACTGTGTCAGGCAAAATTTGAAAGAATTATATAAATTTTTAGTTCGAGGTGAGCATTGAAGTATATTGCCATCAATATCAGTTCTCATACAATGATACTCTATCTCAATAGATTATTCGAAGTGACTTTCTATCGACAGAAATTTCTCAAGGGAAATAATACATCGCCGACCTACGTCAACTCAGATGTCCCAACTGTTATGTCGAATGTTCAAGTGACAGCCATGAGTCTTTGCAAGAAAATGCGTACTCTTTAGGAGACTTGTAAAGATTTAGACAACATTTTAGTTGGTAAATAATAATAAAAATAGAATTGAATAATCTTTCGACGCAGAGACACTTTGTTCTTTCTTTTATAAAATATATTTGGGCGAACTGCCCTTCTCAATCAGTTACAATTTGCTGTGCATTGCTTTCTTATAACAAATCTCTGACTTTAAAATCGAATCTGGAAATGTCCCATATCAAAAATGCCATTGGTGAATAGGGAAAATATAGTGAAGTCAGACATAGCACTTTTATGTGCAAAGACTGCCAACTGGTCATAGTATACAGTATGTTCCTGCATCCTCCTAGTGTTGTACTGCTAGAGTTGGTAATTGTGACTGCAGTTACATTCTATTTTGCTATTTATCAGTTTTATTTTTTTTCGCTTACTACAGTCCGTTTCATAAAAAGTGGATCATCCTAAAATTTGACTAAATAAAACATAAATATGACACAGAAAGCATTTTTCATGTTATTTCATGTCCCTAATATATTTAAATGTCCTTATATAATCTGATAAGCTATGATACAGTAATGGTTCTTAAGAAGCTAATATTTTGTGGCCCTACCCTTATTGTCAATGACATTACCAATTCGTCTAGGCATTGACTCGATGATATCGTTGATTTTTGACTGATCTAACTTTCTCCACTCTCTTTTTAACAGTGACGTAAGTTGTGATACGCCATCTGTAGGTAGCAGTGAACGACGAACGTTACGTTTTAGAATACTCCATACATTTTCTATGGGATTCAGATCAGGAGAACGAGCTGGCCAAGATAATGTCCTAAGCCCTAATTGAGACTTGCATAAATTGACTCTACTACTCCTGTGACACGTAGCATTATCATCCACAAATAACCAAGTTGATCTGTCATTTGGCCAATGTTCATTCGTAAAACATTCACATAGCGTTCAGAATTCATGGTTCCTTGCTGTATGTGAAGTTCAGAGCGGCCATTGGTCCAAATGCCAGCCCAAATCAGTAGAGTCGCACCACCTTGTACCCGGGGACGATGTAAATGTCTCGGAATTTCCTGATCAGATTTTATCCATAATCTCAATCGACCATCACTATCCTTCAGACGGACTGATGCCTCATCAGACCAGACAACCCGATCCCATTGATTTCTCCAGTGACAATGACTCATTGCCCATCTGAGACGTCTTTTTGTATGCTGATCTGATAATTCGATCTGAGAGGGCCTCTTACAGCTCTTGAAATTCGACTCAATAAGTCTTCTACGAATAGTGGACTTAGAAATAGACGAGTCTAGTGCAGCCATCTCAGTTAACGAGAGACTTGGATCAACTTTAACAAATCTCAAAATTAGGCGGTCTCTACGTTTGGATGTTTTGCGTGGACGGCCAGAGCCCTCTTTACGACAGAGTCGAAAATCATCATTATGCCATCGATGCACATTTGTGTAAGGGACATTTAGTCGCTTGCTTGTAGCTCGCAAAGAAAACCCTAGTTCTATGTAGCAAGGCTGACACTTTGCCTTTTGTGAATGCGATCTCGTTATTGTTCATTTGTGCTTTGTATTGTTTTCAACCGATAAGAGATAGATTTCTAGCTGAAAGCAATCAGGAGTGCTGCCAACACCACCGCAACGAAGTCAGGAAGCTATGGAACATGAAGTCCAGTTAATCACATGTAGCAGTTACATTATTGTTGATGAATAATGGTGCTATACTGGCTCTGATTGACCGATTTTCTTTATTTTTGTTTTGCTTGATAGCTTTTGGCTTGTAGAACAACATATTACATAACAAAGGAAACAAATGTAATTTTATAAGAGTGAGGTATGATTTTGTGTAACATTGCTAAATGAAGATCAAATTATCTACTACTTTTTTATCTATAACAGGAAAACAACTCAATATTCATGCTTGAAATTTCCAACAATGATATTAGTAAGCACAACTGACATATCTTCCAAATTTCAGAGAAATTCGTTCAAGTTTGGCGGAGTTGAAGTTAAGGCGATGTTTAAGGGTGATCCATTTTTTATGAAACAATCTGTATTTCCAATACTTGTGGTCTCTGTGATGTGTCCTTCCATTGCGTTAATTCACTAATCATGAGTTTCTATATCTGACCCCTATGTGCTTTTCATTTAAGTTCCTGATAAAAATTAAATCAACACTGAGATTTTTCGCCTGGTCTTGTCAAGGTGTACACTATACTGATTAAGTTAAGTATAGTTAAGTTAAGTGATAAAGTTAAGAGAATAAGTTTTTTAGTAAAGTTCACTGCGGCAGAGATAGCTGCCGTACAAATTCCTTTTGTCCACACAATACAGGCTTCTCTAATTTGAGGTTACCACATTACCGGAAAAGATTGACGTATTTGGTCGAGAGAAAAAACTTTTTTGTGAAATTCCATTTTATGGAGACGAATCTGTTAGTTTGATTCGCTCATAACTCAACAAGCTATGTTCTGTTTTTCTATGTGTTTTTCCGATGGTAATTTTTTCAATCAAACCTTTGGCCTCGAGAGTGACAGCAAATGCTAAAAAATAATCTCGAGTTCAAGAGTGATTTATAAAGATGTTTGTAATTGAGGAGACAATTACGTTGGCAGAGCTTACAGACGTTTAGCGGCTCGTGTCCGTGAGTACGTGCCGGTTTGGTTCACTGTTGGTTGGATTGGAAATCCTCTTACATCTGTGAAAAAGCATATTGTTCAGAATCCTGCTACTGAGATATTAGATCCAAATGTGGAATTGCAATTCGTTCACGATCAAAAAATCTATTGTCAATTTTAGAGGCTTTGTACATCAAATAAGAGAAGCCTGTACTGTGTGCACAAAATGAATTTGTGTGGCAACTATCTCTACCGTGGTGAACCGTGGTGGAAGGAGGTTGTAATCCTCCTACCTGGGTGCACCTCGACAAGATCATACGAATGATCTTGATGAATGGGTAGTTTCTTCATGCTTAATCCATTGACATTTTCATCCTAGTTGAAATTAACTTTTCCTGTAAATTTCACTGTGAGGAGTCTCAACGATTGTTTATGGAAAAATTTAAGCAAACAAATTTAAGAAAGTGTCAGTAGCTACCGTCCTAATTAGCATATTTTTAACAGATGCATTGGCAGATATGCAGTGTGGATTTCGCAGAAAACATTCAAAAGACTTCATGCTATTTGAGTATTATACTCGCAGCATGCGAAGTTTTGACTAAAGATGTCTCAAGCTATATGAAGAATTGAATCTATTTTCTTTCAAATCTGTGACTTTGATGGCTGTTAAATTAACTATCATTTAGGACTTCTGCTCCTTACATCCGATAAAAACTCAGATAATGAACGAATCGTCTCAATTCGCATTCAGTTGATATAGAGTTTTAGAAAAATGAGACTTTCAGTTCCTTTTTAAATTCATCTTCGTCTGGTTACAGTCGAATCAAACTTGATATGAAATATGTTTCATTCCGTCAGGTTAGTTCCTGAGAATGAGCAGGGATGAGAAAGTTTTGTTTCTGAGGATAATGATCATTGTAACAGTTTCATTATTTCAATCTCAAGTAACCATTTCAAATGTCAGAAAGTGGGAACGTCAATTCCATTGTTTCAATTAATCGGTGAATAATCGATCATCAAATGAAGAACATTTATATTTCATGTAATGTCTATGTGTGGAATTTGATGCATCTTACGACAGTGCGGTTGTCAATTATTGCCAATTTCATTTTCCTTTTAGATGTTCTTAATTGATGCTTAGAGATAAAGCATAAAAAATTGGCTAACCTACTGGCTTGGATGAAAACGTGCTGACCGCACGCAGATTCCTGAGTGGGAAGGGTAGTCAACTAGTTTATTCATCACATTTCTATTCACTTGTGATGATGTTTTGCAGACGGAAAATAACCGCTGGTTTTGGTGGATTTGAACCACCGACCTTTGGCATTCAAGGCCAACGCTCTATCAACCGAGCTATCGACGAGCAACGGTGCGACCACATAATTAGACAGGTCGTCTCTTCTTCTGTTTGACTAGAAAGGAAGCATTGGAACATGTAGCGTTAATGAAATAGCACAATCTGCTGACATAACAGTCAACACCATAGCAATCGAACAATGAACGGCCAGTTCAACATCAAACACGCCAAATTGTGCGAACTTTCAGTGACTTTGATCAACCGGATAAGACGGCAAAGAGACACAGTCGATGTCAAGATCTACAGAGAAGTTTGTGAACGTTTTTCGTGCACCTGCTAACTTTTTTTGATGATGATCGGGGGGCCCAACATTACCGAGAAAACTTCTGCTCAATGATCTGAATTCTTCGAATCTGAAGGAATCGAGTCGATCGGAGCATTTTGAAAGAATTCACAGCAATCCGCAAGCGACACACGACTATTTTTCCTATCTCTGGAAGGCATTAGAAATTTCTTTTGTCCACTTAGTAAGTTCCTGCATTTGTCATCGTTTTGAATCAGTTTGCACTTCTAGCAAAGTGACACGCTTGAGCAATCTACTTCTGTGGGTGTAACATAAGAATTCGTTTCAGACAGTAGCTTCATCCAAGTCAAACCAACAAAACCAGCAGTTTAAAGCCAGCATAAGGCCTCAGACACACTGAAAGCATAGTAAACACGAGCGCTCCGAGTATCTCCAGCAAACGTATGTACGTAAGCTATTAAACGTTCTTCTTTGCTTTGCTCGCAGTATGGCAGTCTACAACTGCTGCAATAATGACTATATATTTGCTGGAAAACGCTTTTCTCGAAAACGCTTGGAAAAGCTCGCAGTGTGGATGAGGCCTTATTTATACCGTGAAGCGGGGACTAAAGGCGCGTTCACATGAGCACGCGCCTTTCTCTCGTTTTCTGTTCTCGAAAGCACTAGGAGGAAGAAAAAGGCAGTGTCCTGGGAACAAGTGTAATTAACCTTAGAATAGTCCGGAAAGGGAAGTGGTTGGAAAACGTACAGTGTAGTAATTTAATTGAAGAATTATTAATGAAATTTAATTGAAGAAAAAAACGGAGTAATTCGTTATTGTAATCAATTACATTTCATAAGTAATTGACACAAGTCTGCTGATAATTAACATCTAATAATTCAAGACAAAATTTAGATTCAATTATGACAATATAATGATACAATATATACAATTGAATTATTATATTGAATAATATATTAATTGAATATATATATTGAATTATATACAATTCAATGATGACATTATAGGCATTCGGAAATGAGATACTAATATCTTGCTTAATAATAACTTGCGCACACACACACGCACTACATTTAGAATATGTATTCACAGAGAAAATGAGGAAATGTTGTCATGTGTTTGTATAACCTCTTCATGCGTATAACATCGGAGATTTTCCAAATTATCTTGAATTTAGATCATTGAATCGAATTTCAACTGGTTAATTTGTACCCAAAAGTGTAAATTACTGCAGATGACATGTCATATAACCCCACTGTCAATTCGCACGAGTATTACAACATTAGGACAGCATTTATTAACGCCTAATGACTCCAGTGATGATGACGTATATTCCGAGCATCCGCTTTCAGATCTAACATTAACAAGTATTGAAGAAAACTGTGAATATCCTTCCACTTAGCTCCATGGAGACTTGACGAATTGAAGGGTTATTGTCTTATGTTTCATATCATCCTCTTTTTCAGTTTCAAATTTTCAGCCATATTCGTTATACAGCTATAGTCTACAGCTACAAGCACCGGCTAAGCTAAATAAAGAATTCTAGTTCACTAATGTTTCATCACAGATGATCTAGGCTTACTTTTGCCCTACTGACAATGCACTTGGTCTGTAGAATGAGAGCCCGATGCAACATCAATGTTCTTTTGCATTTAAATAAATGCAATGGGCTATCCGAATTCAATCGAGTGATTCAGCTTCATCCTGTGAAGCATTTACTCCAAGTCTTCCAAAACTTCTCACAAAATTAACATAGAATGACAACTTTCTAATACTACGTATTTTGTCTATTTCGTATCGCTGCAATTCATTGACTTGCATCGCGGACGATCTATCCAATAACGGGTTCTTATTGTAGACAGGAAGATTGTGATTACTTGACTTTCATCTTGTGTAAGTTTCGCAAAAAGAGTGGCCCAAATTAGAACTTAACCGAAGCTGGTAAGGTAAATCTTGAGAAACTGCAAACCACGATGTATCACTATTCGGCCTGCCGAAACCGAAACGGATTATTCGGACGATCGGTCTCTGATTACAAGCTATTACTTGGCTGTGTTACTTTCTCCACTTATTTTGTTCTGTAGATTGCATCATCCTGATTTTAACTTCATTACGATTATGAGTTACGCACAGGAGTCGCAATGCCGGTATTACCGTTACCGGTTTTACCGGTAATTTCTATTCTTCCGCAATACCAAAAACCGGTTTTAGGATTCCCAAATACCTATTTTTCACGTTTCCAGTGTTTAATATAGCTTGAATATTACATATTGCGAATTGACAAGAATCTGAACCAAGTTTTGTCCCTATAAGCTTAGCACGGCTGCTGATCCAATGAATGATTCAATCTCTTCATGTATTGGTCCTTTAGTACTATCATTAGCATGAATAAGATGACAAGTTTGGTAAATTTAGCTATTCAAGAAGTTGAATTACATCGATTGCTTGCTGTTTTCCTGATTGCTGCTTTTTAATGTACAGCATATCCTTAAGCAGTACATCAATTGATTTGCTGCATTGTGAACAAATGTCGCAATGCAAATGAAACATTCATCGAGAAGAGAAGAGTTCTAGATCGATACACAAAAGAATCTGTCAAGTTATAATATGTTCAGGACTTTCAAGCCATGCTCGGAAAGATAATTGTTATGACGACATACTGTACTGTTGAGAATATGTGAAGAGATTGAATTGCACTGCACCGAAAAAGAGGATGACCCATAAATTTCCAAGAATCTCTTCAGAATGGAAGAAAATCTGGAAAAAGCTATACCTGAATCGTTGTAGACAATCCTTGAAAAGATGTGGATCCTAGTAACTTCAGTGCACTCATAACAAGCAAAATTTCATCTACAGAACGGAGCAGTGAGCTCGGATTTCATCTTCAACCTACTAACGATGTCTTCTTAATATTTCACCTACTTTAGTCGAAGCGGAGAGAGCGCTTTCCGCGGCTAGCATTTTTTGAGAAAGCTTCACAACACAGACAGTGAGACGAAACATTAGACTTTCAGCATGAAAATCACTGTAGTTGACGATTGTGAATACACGTATTTTCAACATGCCGCACTTTCAAGATTTGTTCTATGAAAATAAGTTTTATAATATTTATTATATAACCAGTAATACCGGAAATGCCGGTTTTATTGCTGTTCTAATACCGAAACACCGGTATTATGAAAATGATCCGGTACTGCGACCCCTAGTTGCCCAGTACGCAATTTCTCGAATACAACCCGCGGATGCTTATGTGCATCATCAGGTATATATATATATGTATATATATACCCGTCTGCATTATATCATCGCGGAGATGTCCATTGTACTTGCACGATACTTGTACGGTTGCTTACTGAAACATGAACGATAAGTAGTGCTACATCGGTCGATCAAGTGTGAAGTACTGAACTACACAATGCAGAAAAGCAAAAGAATAAAGTAAATAAGCAATAAGCAAAAAAATTGCCATAAGTTGATTAGATAATCATCTAAAGATGTGAAAATAAATAAGCGTATAAATAAATAATTGTATCAAAGCATAAATACATAAATATGCAATAATGGCTATAATTGTTAAGCGATTATCATATTCTGGAGGGATTTAAAATGAGTAGTGAATGTCAAACTTCAAGAAATAATCTCTTGCAATTGCTCTGTTCAGAAGCACAAATGTTGGCATTCTTCCAAAAATGTCGTACTATGTCTGCATACAAGGGAGTAGTGTTAGTTTATGTTAGGGCTCTTGAGGCTCTTAGAACCAAGCAAGCAATAATAGGCGTCTGGTGAACGAATCCTTTTTTCCTACCCTCGTCGACGCGCTGTTTTATCAGCTTTAAGACTGATGATCGGGTGAGGCTTGAATCCCACTTTTATTTCATGCCGACGGGCAAACGAATGTTTCAGACGTTTTCGACGGCACACTGCATCTGGTTTGGCACTGAATCACAAGAAGTTCCATTCCTTTCAATATGCTATCGATGAAGCTATTTAAGTTGCCATCGGATATGAGTTCTTTCGTTACAAAGCTCTGTTCCTATAGATGTTCGCCGGTTCTTTGATTTCTAGCTTGTCTGGGTATTGGTTTATGAGACATCGGGCTGGCTGTCTGAGCGAAGCTTGTGAGCCTTGTTCAGAAATGTCTATTCTGCGGACGAAAGATCGAAGCATTAAGAAAGCCTGACGATCACTGCTGGTTTTCTTCACTGATTTCGATCTTGTTTATATTTTATCAGACTTATTAAACTACTTACTTTTCCAATTATAAGTAGAACAAATGTCTCATAAATCATATTTGTGCTAGAATTTCGTGTAAAAGAAGTTGAGCATTCCAAAAATCTAATGAGTTTCATAAATTTGCTGATATGCTCCCAACTAAATTTAAAAAAAAGATCGTTTAATTCATTATTTTAAAGTAGGCCCATCATTGCACGATGAATTCTAATTGACTGCTGAAAGTGGTATGAATATAACAAGATTTCCATGTGTATACTAAGTCAGCCAACATATGCATACTGCAATACAGGAAAAATTAAGTTTTGTAAATTCCGTGTATTTCTCAACCATTTGCTTCTAGCACAGGCTTCAATGATTGATTGATGCGCAAGTCTATTGAAAGCGTTCGTTAAAATAAATTGTAGCAACGTTCGTATTACTCCAGAGGATTGATCCAAATACTTCAGCATGCTTAGGTAAATCAGACTCAAGGCATCCGTCGTTCCTTTACCGGGTCCCGGTAGATAGGGAAATTGAATTCCGCACATCTTGTCACCTATAGCAGGTATCAGCCATTTCTTACAAACAAGTTTCTTGCACTTTAGACAACAGTGGCAATAATGATATAGGCATGTAGTCACGTACATCAGTAGATGCACGGATTTTGTGAACAGGGATAACACCTGCCTTTTTTAATATTGCTGCCACACACTTTTGTTGTAATGGCCGGCGAAAAAGGGACTACCCATCTGAAAATACCCAAAAGGAAATACCAAACCGGCTCCACAGGATTTACGTTTCACCTGTTGTAACTGAAACTCAACTTCTTCAACACTGAGAAGCAAGTTTTGACGTGGGAGATGTTCACACAGGTAGTCAGTGTCTACTTCGTCACAACTGTGAAAGTTAGATATTCCTCATACGATGATGAAAATCATCCCAGCAGCCATTTATGATAGAATATAATGCTTACTAATTTGTATTATTAATTGAGGTAGTCCTAGTGAGGACTGACAGCGTTCTCCAATCCTTAAGTGTACAAATGCAATACTGCTGTAACCATTGGATTAATCAGTTATTAAAAGAACTCGATGGAGCTTTCTCGTGGCAGCGAATTAAAATTGATCAGCTTTAGCCCAATAACTGGCAAAAGTGGAAATCTTAAGCCTTGTAACACAACTCATTGTTACTGTTAATATACTACTACCATAGATTTGAAACACTGCCGCATACACGCTCAAAACAGACGTCTAACATACTGTACCGACTACAGATGCTGGTATTGCAAATAGATAAGGATAATAGTCACCATATGTTAAGGAAATTAAAAATAGATATTATAAAACAACAGGAAACCGATGGATAAAAATTCGAAAAGTGGAGGTAAATCATAGAACTACAATAATAATACTACACCGATCAAAGTGAACTAATGCTACACTATATCTGAGACTACACACGGTGGATAGTGGTAATAGTGAACAGGTGGAAAATTGATAATGGAGGTGAACAATAGAACTCTCTAGTAAACACTCTAGTACACCGAAAACAAGCGAACTATACACACTATATCTAAGTCTACAAATGGAAAATGCTATTTTTCCACTTGAATTTGTTATCGCCAGTTTCTTAATCCGCCTATAATGCTTGATGGAATCCAACATTTTTCATTTGTTCTTCATCCACAATGATACGATTTGAAATACAATTTGAAATACAATAATATAGACCACTACTTCAGCTACCGAGTTAGGGAAATAAAACACAATGCTGCAGTCCGTCAGTCATCAGCAGGTACTCGTCTAGTTGTGTTTCGACTCCTAACCTAAACCCTCAAACCCAGACGAGTGGGGTCCCACACATAGTGGCTGACAAAATACTGAATAGGTAATGACCTGTCTGGAAATACAAGTCAGACATCACGCAGATGTTGCGTTTCCCACATGTAACCTCATCCTGTACATCAATCTGTGCCTTTTTTGATTCCCACTAGTATACAGATCCTGTTCATCCTCGATTCCCATAGAAATGCAATCGTAGTGTGATAAATACAAGTATAGTACTTATATGCAATCCGCCTTTACACAAACTTTGCCTCATTCATTGAGACTTAACCATGGGAGCTCATCTCCCTTCAGCCACGCTAGGCGCTCTACATTCTCTCTTCACCGCCCCCCGTATAGGGAAATATTCACAGAACTCAACAACAGAAAGATCTGTAGGAGGACATTCTCTTTTGCCGTATTGCAAAAATTTGAATATTTGTGCATGTCTTCTAATTGATCTTTTCAGTAAAATCTCTCGCTTGTGCAGGCCAGTTTACGGTGGAAAGTTAAGATCGAACAAAATTTTAAATCTCATAACAGCTTGCTTATAACTTCAAGAACACTTTTTCGAAGAAAAATTCTACTTATTAATCCTGATGGTCTTCTGCATAAAACTGCGTTGATTTCGGGATTAACAAGATCCGCCGAGATTCCGGGATCGTTGTTTACTCACAGCCTACAACATCAGACAGTCAGCTGGATCTCTTCAGCTTGCTTTGAATCTCCTGACAAAACGCCAAATCTATCGAACAAAAAGCAGTCAACGTGTGACGAACAGTAGCATCAGATTCGACACTTGCTCATTCACATGTCGGCGATCACAATTGTGGCGAGATATCTATTTATTGGGCATAATTTGTTTGACAACTGATGTGTCGCGTTGAGAGTTAGATCCTGCCAAGTGACAGTCGCATGTAAGCGGTTGTAGCTCAGTTGGTAGAGCAGAGGTCTCGTTAACTTGGGTCGTAGGTTCGAATCCTGCCAGCCGCACATCATTTGCATGGCAATTTGATCTATCGTTTATTTCATTTCACTCTATATACTCTATTTGCATATTCTACATAAGTGCTAGAATCTACATTCTGATGCATGCATATGGCGTAGTACCTATATTATACAGTGAATATCTAAAGAGAATGACAACCATTAAGTCAATGCAAGACAGCAACACCCCAACCGCACTCGCCAGACATAGGAATCCGTGGTGGAGACGAGCTCACACCTTCTTCACTAGGCCACGCTGACGGTTGGCCACAACGAGTGCGTTCGGGGAATCAAGGGTGTTGGTGTCTTGTATTGACTCAACAGTTGTCACTCTCTTTAGATATTCAATATACTGTGACAGACCTTTGCTACCTATATAATACAGCGTTTGCAAATAATTCATGAATTTTAGATGTCATTATTGATGTACATGTACATGAATAAACCAAATGGAACCTAGAGATAATCGCCTTCCCTCGCCCGGACAGCATATTCCCTGTCGTCTAGCTTTATCATTATCATACTGCTTCTATCAATGTACTATCAATATTTGGGAAGTAGTAGGGACAGTACCCGTCATCTTAAAAAGTTGTTTCAAAAGAAAATTCAAATCCCAGGATTTTAAAGATAAGTTTTCAATGTTGATGCATTTGAAGTAGTCATCATAGTGCTGATATGGACACTTTTACTACTCAGATAAGTTGATGGGAAGAGCGAACTGAAATGGTATTTGACATATTCAAAAGAAGATAAGTTATGACTTCGAAAGTCAGTGAAGATGGAATGATTGTGTTGTCGCTATAGAAAATATGAAGTTAAGTTGACGAAGCTCTGAAATATCTTTGGGATATTTGGGATCATTGTCCCTCACGACAGTCGCATGAACAATAATTTTGAAATATGTGCAAGAAGACTAAAGGCGGAGAGAGAGTGACCTTCAAAATGCATGGATGGTAAATGTAATGGTTCCCAGTAAGAACCACAGCTTGAATTCCGAATAAATGTCATCGAAAATACTTCAGTCAGAATTTCAAGCTGTTTGAGTCAACTGAATCTGAATAAGTAACCGCAGCTCATGCATGTTCATCAGCATAATCAGCCTTCTTGCTAAGATCCTATTCGATGTTCCTCTAGTGTGCTCGTATATGAAACAGTGCTGACAGAGCGGATGAACGAACGGATGAAAGCTTCGAGACGATGAGATCAATTTTCCGCCGAACTGATTCTCTACGAGAAGTCACGTATTTAACGATCCGACGAAGTTTGCATCTCAGGTAATCCGGAAAGCAGAACGCCGGAAGCGCAGATCGTGCAACACACAGCATGAGTAACAGAGCGTACCTGACCCAACAAAATCTGTAATTTCACGATTTTCATCGACAATTGAAGCTGCTAATAGTGTTGTGTAGTAAAAATTGCCCACCCTATAAAATTTGTAAATTTGCACGAATATCTTAATAGCACATTTATTAATGCAAATTATTATTGAACAACCATTTCATTCTCGTAAGAATGGATAGAAAAATGTAAAAAGAAAGCTAAAAGCGTGTGTAGCCATCTCTAGAGAAAATGCAGGATTGAGCAAATATATAGGGGTGGGCAATTTTGCTACACAACACTGTAGTATCAATATTGTGATGGCCTCAGACTTAAACATTGGTAATAGAGCTATTAAAGTTTATAATCTTTGTGGCCAACTTATCAATGACGAGATAACAGCAATGAATGATGTGACTAAAGAGATGATCATTCTAAAAGCACATAAGACATGCAGCTCTGATCTCATCCCTACCAGGCTGTATAAGACGGAGGACGCCCACGCGCTCTATTGTACGCTCAATTATATGGTGTCTCAAACTATTAGACCTTCCTCATGTACAATGTACATTAGTAGTATTTGGAGCATCTTCTAATTAATCGCTGATTCTGCAAGAAGGAACTAGCGCCGACCTCTGTAGTGGCATGAGAAACGATTTATTTTATTCGCATGGTAAATAATAGATTTATCCTTTTGAATCCACCTTAACTTTGATATAAAGACACGGCTTCAGCGAACTTAGTAGCTGGTGGATTGCTTCTCGACGGCCTCTTGTTGTTGTGCTATGTCTGCCTATATGTATGTTATGAAATGATGAACATAGTTACTGAGAACTGAGGCCAATTGAGGTCCATGATTGCTCATAAGGTGTTCTTTGTATCTTGTATTGTAGTCAGTGGCGTAGCGTGAGTTTCTTGCGCCCGGATGCGAGATACTCATTTGGCACCCTCAGCCTCCGTGTTAACCATCTTTGAATCCTCAAATAAGGAGAATTAATCCGATTGACACCGCTCTTAATGCCCACAGTCAAATTGGACAATTAAAAGTAGAATTATTAAACATTTAAAACAGCTCATATTTTGTTTAAGAACATTTGAATAAATATAAACTGGATGGTGATTTAATTTCAGTTGTTATGTATTTTTTATGTATTGTTTATTTTTCTTGATTCCCTGACTATTCAAAATTACACCGATTAATGAATGACTGAGAAAGCAAAAATACTCAAAGTAACATTTAATTTAAAATAACTTTTATTATCAATGCTTTACATTTTAGTTTTGTTTCGTTGTTTATGACTCTGCTAGTGTAGTCTTTCAAATAAATTTAAGCACAAAACCTTAGAATTTAACTCTTCGGGCCTTTCCTTCGGCGAATTCTGTGATAACTTCGTCGAAGTCGATATTTTCAGCTTCTTCTCTTTCAATGCTCAAAAGAGACAAATTTCTTAGTCACTCTTGACTCACAGTCGCCCGTAGATACGTTACGACAAGCTTCAACTTGCTGAATGATCTTCATCAGCTGGAAGCATTGAAAAGGTTTTCTAATAAAAAATACTACCGAATACCGATACATGTTCCAATAGAATATTAGACAAGTCGAATATGTCTAACAAATTGTCTAACAATTTTAGCTTGAATGAATTATCTAATATCAAAACCAATTTCATTCTCTGAATACCATTTAGACAAGGTCAGTCTAATTAAAAAATTATTTCATTGATTCAATAGAACATTCATTCTAATTATACCTGAATACAATATAGATTACATTGATATTATTTTGTGACTCCGCATACGGCCCCTAATCTCAATTTCTCAACAAATACGTTGCTATGTGTTTCTCACATTTCATGAAAGCAGTCTATTTGTAAGCTTATGCTGCATTTACAGAATTGATGGATAATTTTAAACGTAATGAATCTCTGAGTGGGACATTCCACGATCACTCAGTCAGATCAGACTAAATTATAAGAAGTCTTCGTCAAATTATGAATATAAGATGAAGTTGTCTTGTCAATGTGGCGCCCCCACAAAAGTCGAGTACAATATTTCTGATTTTGCGCCCCTCTTTACCTGCGCCCGGATGCGGCCGCATCCATGCGCATCCCCCTAGCAACGCCTCTGATTATAGTCTACATACAAGGTCAACAATTGTTCAAAATCGCCGTTCTTTTTAATAGTGGCATCAATTTTCATCAACTCGCTCATCTTATTGAAGCAGGTGTGACGGTAGAAGATTTCAAATAAGAAAAGCATGGAGAACATCACGCGCGAAATGTATTAAAGAAAAATGATCCAAGATAGTTTAATTAAGACCCCGAAAAGTATCGGTTGGTCTCTACGAGAGGGACCCAGCAAGTGATTTGACATGTGAATCAACGTGAATAACATTCATGGAGAGAGATAGAGAGACTGACTGCATCCCACGTGTGGCCAGGCCTACCATGGCAGATCCAGGTCAGTCACGTGCATCTTGTTACCATGGAGATGGACAGTCTCGGCCATGGAAATAGATTGTTTTTCTGAAGTTGACTAGAATGGAAAGTGACTCAAGGTCGCAGCACATCCGAGGGAACTAAGTTGAGGCACTAAGCACCAATGTAAAGCTCAGAATAGCACATGTGACTGATTCCAAGCCACTGATTCAATCGCTAACAAGTGTATCTAAGTGCAAATGCGTGCGATTTTTTTGTCTACCGTGTATTGCATGAAGCTTTACTTCTATTCTAGAGGTTTTATTGTCAATTACTATGGTCTCTCCTAATAGAAAGGATTTCTAAAATGCGCGTGATGCCTTTGTTCCTCTGCGGCCATCAGTCAACCACTTTGGAACATGCTCGTTTGATCTAACACTCAGTAGTGACCTCGACGTCCTCCCAATGTAGGCTGTTTCGTAGCCGCAACGAAATGCATACACGACCTGAGAGGAGGCAGGCGATCTTTAGGGGAAGCATAATGAACACGGACTGTGTGGAAGCAAACAACGGACAAATACCTCTCGAACAATCTCACAAGAGATCCCTTGAGTGAAGAAACTCTGTTTATCGCCATAAAATGGCAAGCTCAAGTAAACAGACAGTATCAACGGTGGCATAATAGTAAAAGGATCATCTTATTACTACAAATTGTAATTTAAAATGTGAGTTCCACATTTTTCGAGAAATTTAGTTATTTGAGTATCTGATCGCAATTGATAGAAGATAATTCTCAAAAAAGATATATTTTGATCAGTATGAATACGTCTTAAGACAGTGTTGGGAATATGTTTGATTACATTTTGATAGTTGGGCGGCGATAAATGCAAGTCAATTGTTTTGAAAAATTATCATACCAATTACGCATTGTCTGCTACTACCTTGGTTACATATCGTGCGGAAAATTACGGTAACTACTCATTCAAATGAATAGATACATCAAAAACAGTGTGAGAATGATAGTCTGTCTATTTCTTACTTGAGATCCTCTATTTGGGGCACGCAACTGACAGTTTTACTTATAAAGCCATTATGAAAAGTGTTTATAGGTCATTGCTGTTTTGGAAACAGACAAGAGAGTTCGCCACGCACATCGATCTTTCAAGGTGGGAGGAAAACCAAATGCATATTTATCGACAAGTACCATTGAGCATCAAAGAGGAAAATAAAAGGATGACATTTCGGCTTGTTAACGACTTTGTCTAGACATGCAGAATGAAGCATAATTATGCAACTCAATGTCTAATTATTTTATATGTATTTACATTGTGTTGAAAAGCTTAAACCATTGCTGTTAGTACACCTACAAGGGGTGAGCTTGACTGGGAGGTTGAGCGGCATCTTCAATCCCAGTAAGTGGTTATGTGTGTCCTCGTTTACAATGTGGAGGGCTCCTTGTGGGGCTGTGCGCACACCCTGGAGGGCATACTGGAGGGATCCTTGTGGGGCTGTGCGCACAACCTGGAGGGATCCTTGTGAGACTGTGTTCACATCCTGGAAGGCACCTGGAGGGCTCCTTGTGGAGGTGTGGGTGTACCCTGGAAGGCACCCTGGAGGGCTCCTCGTACACCCCACAACGGTTCACTGACGAATGCTGTGTGCCAGTGTCAATTTCCATCGTAGGGGCTAATAGAGATCGTGAGCCTTATTCGTTATGTTATCTGGTAGAAGGATATGGGTATTGTCTGCTGCTCGGTAGCGACAGCTAAGTAGCACAGTCTTAAGCTGAACAATTAGTTGACAGGAAGCTCGTTGGCAGCCCTACTCAGCGGTTCCTGGTTGCGTTGGGGAAGACAGCCACAACCACTCTTTAATCAGTCACAGGAAATCATGGAGAAATGCGCAAAGAAGAGACACTGGCGATCCCCTGCAGCCTGGTGTTTGCGGCGAATGCAACTGTGGATGAGCGGCTGAACACTTTGTGGGCAGAGCCAAGCAATGGAACCTGTGTGACTGATAGGCTATGTTGATAAGTAATCTGAATATATTTACAATTCAATGAATTACGAAACGAAAAGTAAAGCCTTTCACCTTTGACAATAAAAATCCCAAAAACTTTCAATCTATTATCTCTGATAATGACAAAATGTTATAACCAAAACAGCTTCGCTTGACTGATGGTGTTCATTACCCTCTCTAATAGATTACTTAGTAATGATTATCTTGGTAGTCAGGCTTCAAGTGATTGAAACAGCATTAAACTTTTAGATAAGAAAAAGTGTGATTTTCTGCTGACGTGAAATCATTTCACGTCATATCTCCTATGTAAATCTGTTGACAAAACAAATCTAATAAAAACAATTTTTTATTAAGTCAATGACAGCCTTTAATGTATTAAAGATAAAGATAGGAAGTATGACGCATTTTAGAACATCATCGAGAAAGTGCATATGAACTTATTTAATATAAGATTTCAGTGATGCTTCAATCAATTATTTGTAGATTATAAATAAATCGATGACAAAATTTGGCAGTTACATTTGTTTACGTCACAGTACGTGATATATCATGTCAAAGTAACTTAAAACATCTATACGCCACGCACGATGCGTGTGTCAAGTTAACGAGAAACTATATCGAGCCACTAGCATAAGCCATAAAAAGCGCGCAATTTGAAGCACACAGGCACGCGCCAAAGGAGCAACATGTCATACCGAGAACAATAAATATATGTAGTTTAATGCTCTAGGATAATGCGCCATCTATATATACAAACGCTAGCTTATATCCTCATAATTAAATCATTATTTGAATAGAATGTCAAGTATTTATAAAATACAAAAACTCAACAACGTAACTCTGTGCAACAATGGGATTACTAGCACTTAAACATTACCAAGATTATCATCGAGATTGCAGAGTGCCAGTTCGCCTGGTCATAGAACAGAAAGATGTCCTCAGACTTGAACAATTTAAACACGAAAATTCCTTAGCAGCCGTAGACGTTGCATTTCACCCTACAAAGGCTCGTCAGTACGTCTCGGAATGGCTCAAACTTGCTTACTACAATGACTGACTAAGATGAAGATCTGCATACACTGGCTTCTGTATGTTTATTTATCCTGGCTTTGGCGGCGGTTGATAGTCACAATTATTGCAGAGTGCCAGTTCGCCTGGGCAAAAAAAAAGGAATAGAAAAATGTGCTCAGATTTGAACAATTTAAGCACAAATATTCCTTGGCAGCCGTAGAAGCTCCGTTTTGTCCCACAATGTCGTCTGCATTGGCGTCGATCAGTCTGCTCTGCAGTCCTTCCCCTTATTCAGCCATTCTAGATATTGTAAGCAAGTTTGAACCATTCCGAGTACTGCTGAGCCTTTGCAGAGAGAAACGCAGCGTCTACATCTGCCAAGGAATTTTCGTGCATAAATTGTTCAAGTTTGAGGACATCGTTCTATTCCTTTTTAGTACGAAAGTATGACATTGAAAAATGAAAAAAATAAATATGAACATCAGTTGTCCTTAATAAACAGCCAATTCAAAACCGTCGCCCAGAAATAGGACGGAAAATGCATGCAGAGCAATTATGAAAAATTATGCAGAGCAAAATTGTCCCTTCCGACTTCACAACTGCCGATGCTCATGCCAAATTAATATACTAACTTCAGAAATCATTGTGTCCCACAAAAGATCCATATATAAACCAGACAGCACACCTCCACGTCCGATCATGCATAACATCATGTGTTTGCAGGACATTGCTCAATATTGCATAAAATGTGTAAGCATGAAATTAATGTATACTATTAGCAAAAATGATCAATTGTCAATAGGTGTAACAAAGAAAAGAAAAGAATGCAATTGAAGCATCATAAAGAATCAACATCATTCTTCAAATTTGGCAATCTATTTGATATTCACCTTTCTGACATCGCCGACAGGGTGCCATGTATCCTGAAAGCGCTTTTATAAAGCCTCACCTAATTCCTATATGTAATGAGGGATTGAAACAATGCCCCTTTGTCACTCTCGCAATTCTACTGTGGCTGCTATTATACAAATTGAGCCGCGTAAACTACACTCTCGTGAACTTCAGTTCTAGGTCGTTGTCAATGCTTTCTTAAACTATCATTAATATTTGGATGACAGCAAGGTCATGGTCATGGCTTGTTTTGAAAAGAGTCTATTTCAAATTTATACATTGTGCTATACTTTAGAGATGGCAGCAAACGGTGCTATCTGTACATTCGTATTTCTATATATCGGGAAAAATCTTCGAAATCATTGCACATGTTGTCCATGGATGACAGTAGTAAGTAAGTAAGGACACTTTTTGTTGCAATCATAGATGTAATTTTAAGGACGAGCTGGCAGTTGTTTACCTGCCATTTTCCTGAATCACATCATGCACCTGAGGCATTCAATACATAAAGCCTTGTTATGAAAACCTTTCATAAATGACCTTTCAATAACAGTGACCAATTTAGCACTTCAAACTTCGGAAAACCTCTAAAATATTTGCAAAACATTAAATTGTCTTTTATGCTGCTATGATGAGTGTTAGCAGAGTGCGGAATACAATCAATTGAAAGACTTATTCCGAGCAAAATCTGCATAAATGTACAGAAACATAAAATAAATATCTGATGAATAGCAAAAACAGTGCTTTGTGTTATAGGAGCCATAAAATGTCAATCCATTAGCGAATAAGGCAATATCAAAGAAATCATAACATGAAGGATGCTAGAAATTAATAACAATTATTCTCCATCATGATGTAAACCCCAAAGGCAAATGAATGACTGGATTAACAAATTGTGAATATCTGCTTCGAACGAGGTATTCGAGCGAAGTGATTATTCGCACCAAGTCCTGGAAGACGAGATTATCTTCAAGAAAAATTGTGATTTAAAGTAAAACTCATTTCAGCAATGACGATTGACTAAAATATCATGCAACAATTACATTTCTTACAAAAGAATTTGAACTCATTATTTCCTTGCCGTTTCCTCAAGAAGCCCATCAGTGATATAATAAGGAGTTGCAATTCTCTGTCCGAATTTAGTTTTCAGAAAATTCCTTAGATGGTGTATGTAGATAATATCCCGAGATTACCACATGTTGATTGTAAGACAAGACCTGTCAAGCGGAAGATGCACCTAAGTGATTTCCTCTATGATAGAGATGTAAAATTGTTGTATAATTGCCAGTCAATATGTTATCTTCGCACTTACTCTGAGGCTCTCTATATTTCTCCCTGAGAATGGAAATGGTTTGGCCAGGCACAACTTGCTGTGAACCGTTAGAATCAAGTGATTAGTAATTTCATCATAATCAATTATCTTTTCCAATTACTTGTCATTGAAGCAGATGACGCAAGCTAAAAATGAATCAGAAGCGTTCACTGATTATTCTTTATGAAGCGCCAAATTTAAAACAGAATTCATCATAGTAAGCTTAGTCTATTGAGATCTCGGAACATAAGTCATGTTTTACTCAAAGAGGGATTGAATTTGTATTGAAAATTGCAACAAATTAAAATACAAATTTCAAGCATGAATTATATTTACTTGAATATCAACTTAAATACGAAAACGACCTCTGTTGTAGGCAAAGCGGAGTCACGCAAGATACAGAAAAAAATGAATATGGAGAAACTGTAGAAGTCATAAAATACAGTTGTGCTCATGTTGCGCAGTTAACCATCTTGTTAAACTTGTTAACTACTTGCTAAACTATCATCGATGTCAAGGGAAGATCACTGAGCATTGCTGAAGAGTCCTGCATGTCGAAACACGGTACATACGAATGCTGGGGAATTCAGTGCTAAAATTTTTCCCAGTCAGAAGAAATATTTCTATTTTGAGGCAACAGCAAGCTCCATCAGATCATTTGGAGACCTTTTGAGTAAAATAACGCCGACTTGTTAATATCTGAGTTTTCACTCGGCCAGAAAAAAAGTCCTTTTAAAAGTCCTTTCCATCGACAATTTTTTTCGAATCGATTTAAAACTATTTCTAGGAGCATAAATGAGCATTTGGTGTCAATAGACGACCAAAAATAGTTCTCACTCAGATTCATTAAACCGATTAATGGCGGGTGGTAACTTAAGTTGCCATATCGACCGGCATTTTTTGGGACAACAGGGCGTCCAAATATATAGCTAAATTGAAGAGGAGATCAACACGGTTCTAATGGCATTACTCCCGACCTCGTAAAATGCCTAAAACGCCTGAAAATTGCATTTGAAGAAATAAATTATGAAAAACTCTAATTTTTGAATGATGCGCTCGAATAATGGCTTAAGAAACCTGTTTTAACGACATATAGGATAAACGTGCACACTGTACATGCATTCATGATTGATTTCTCTCAATATCGAAAATTTGAATCTGTCTGTAAACGTGATGAATTTGCATTAAAATTTCAACATAAGGTAAGAATGATCAGCAATATACAAATTGTGGTGCTAACCAAACGATGGATGCAAATGTGAAATAAAATTTGTTTGACTTATTTTAGACCATGAGAAACCATTAGATACAACAGTAAACCGCACACACACACTGCTATCGGTATAACTACAATTTTGAGACACCAAAAATCATTACAAATATTCTAGCACGAGAAAAGCATACGTGTGTAAAGTTGGTGGAGCCACCCAGAGCACCATTTTTATTACATAGTGATTCTACTCGAAGCAATTATTACTTTATCAATTCGAGCCTCCTGGTCAAAAGCGTGGGCTCAGATTCCACAAATTCGCAGTGAAGATAAAAGTGGCTCCACTGTGAAGTTAGAGGAACCATCCAACGGAGCCAATTTCTATGGGTGATAGGCATACATACACAAAATGACAGTAAATCATTTTGTCACTGCCTGTTCCAATTTGTTGCGCTGATTCATGCATCATTGATCATAAAAATTGCAGGTTTTAAACGGAAAGTCGATTTTTTTCTTTCTGCAATCTGGTTGTGAAGTTAGTGGAACCGTACATTGTATCAGGTCACGAAATAATATTGATTTGCTGAACCCATCAGCGAGACTAAGAAATTGGTTCCGCTGGCAGGCCCCGCTAATTTTGCACACGTAAAAAATATTCGTTTTCCAATTTTTTTAAGAAAAATCGAATTAAATGCGATCTTATTACTTATGTGGAGGAACCCCACACAGAATTAGACAGATCGTCTCTTCTTCTGCTTGACAAGAAAGGAAGCATTGGAACCACAGAATTGGACTGTTTAATTGTATCACTTTGCTAGAAGTGCAAACTGATTCAAACACATGGCACATGAAGGAACTTAATAAGTGGGCAAAAAGAAATTTTTAATACCTTACAGAGATAGGAAAAATAGTCGTGCGTCGCTTGCGGATTGCTCTGAATTCCTTCAAAATGCTCCGATCGCCACGATTCCTTCAGATTCGAAGAATTCAGATCATTGCGCAAAAGTTTTCTCGATAATGTTGGGCAGTCCGATCATTATTAAAAAAGTTAGCAGGCGCATGAAAAAACGTTCACAAACTTCTCTGTAGAACTTGACATCGACTGTGTCTCTTTGCTGTGTGATCGGGTTGATAACTGTCACTGGAACTTCAGACAATTTTGCGTGTTCAATGTTAAACTGGCTGCTCATTGTTCGATTGCTATGGTATTATGTCAGCAGATTGTGCCATTTCATTAGCGTTGCATGTTCCAATGTTTCCCTTCTAGTCAAACAGAAGAAGAGACGACTTGTGTAATTCTGTGATTGGAACATGTAAAGCTAATGAAATGACACAATCTGCTGACATAATACCATAGCAATCGAACAATCAGAAGCCAGTTCAACATTAAACACGCCAAATTGTGCGAAATTTCAGTGACTATTATCAACCGGATAACACAGCAGAGAGACACAGTCGATGTCAAGCTCTACAGAGAAGTTAGTGAACGTTTTTTCGTGCGCCTTCTAATTTTTTAATAATGATTGGAGGGCCCAACATAATCGAGAAAACATTTTCGCAATGATCTGAATTCTTTGAATTTTAAGGTATCGTGGCGATCGGAGTATTTTGAAGGAATTCACAGCAATCCGCAAGCGACGCACGACTATTTTTCCTATCTCTGCAAGGTATTAAAATCATTGTTTTGCCCACTAAGTAAGTTCCTGCATGTCCCATCACTTTGAATCAGTTTGCACTTCTAGGAAAGTGATACGATTAAACAATCTAATTCTGTGGGGATGTTCACATTCACATCCTAAACGCAATGTGATCAGTATCAAAAAGGATGCAACTTTTCTGTTTTATTGACATTCACGTCTTTGCAAGTAACTAGAATTGGTTTTCTGGAATCGTTTATATTCAAAAGTCACACAGATAGATTCATTTGCGTGTGGGTTAGTCTAGACATAATCCTATCCCAGCCAGTATAGGCCTATGCAATGGAAGCAGACGACAGAGATTGACATAGATATTCGTCTCTCTTCGGTTTGTGTGACTGCCTAAGCGCGCGCATTGCAGAAGCAGCTGTTATCACCGAACACACGACGACCCTCAACGGTCAGATTTCAGGCAGCCCTGTCAAGTGGAAAGTAGATATGTTCGACTCAATTTTTCTTAGTGATAAATTCGTCAAATGGAAATAATATTGACACCATTCGACTCTTTACGATCTAAATTTACTTGCTGTGTGCATGTTATGTGGTGTAAATCTTCTGGCTCGTCAGAATTCAAGCTTGAATGGAACATTGATTTTCTTACATCTCTTGTCTAGGCCTGGCCGTGACCATCAGTGCTGAGGTATCTCTAGACACGCAGACAAAGCATTTTCTCTGTGTATCTTGTCCAGCCCGCTCGGGCTCGCTTGCAAGTCTGACGCCGAATATTCGTCAACAAACCATCGAGAACATAACAACCATAACGCAGACTAAGATATTACAGGATCGCATGCAGCATTCGCCAGCTCAAGTGAATTCATGACAGTGATCTCGAGATGAGCCATACGTCACTATTCCCCAAGGAAATAAGCAAAATAGCGAAAGACGGAAGCCTTAGATGAAAGTGCCGTATTCCATCCTATTGAGATATATGAGGAATGAATGGAAGGCGGTTCAAGTGCGGTAAAATTACATTAATTGATGAATTTCATTTATCGATCATGATTCACCTCCTGCCAAATACTCAGTGATCGAAAGTTCGTCATACTTTGATTTATTCATGAATTTTTGAATCATAACGTCGTCGAGTTCAAAATTTAGCGAATTTGAATTATGATCTATCAGCAAAACGACGACAGATGTCTTCAATATGCAGTTAATTCCATTATTTTCATATCAAAAGTGATAGATGAAAGAACACACTTTCACTTCCAAAAGCAGTGGCTTTCTGCATCAACGTTCTCCGAAAAATGTGTACCCTAAACTCAAAGTGAGCATTTTTGGTAGATGTAAAGTTGTCATATTTATTCTAGCCATCACCTTTACGAACTAGCCCTAAAACAGGGATCTAGCATCATAGTTTAATAAGAAAGCCAGCTTTATCTTAACACTAAAAAAATAATTGATATGTAATCAATATCTTGACTTTTTATAAATTTAGAATTGATGCTGTTACTCCGAATTATCTCCAAACATTGCGAACCACCCAAAATGTTAAACGGCATCAATAAGTGCTATGCAAATATACGATAATAATGCAAATAAAAGGAGCAATCAAGCATATACTCGAAGAAAAACACATACAAGCTGAAACTTTCCACTGTTTTTCTTCCAAAATACTTATATCTACTCAAAATTTTAGCAAATGTCTTTATAGTGTAGGATTGGCTCCCAGTTTTGGGACTAGTTCTTCAAAGTTATGGTTTCATTTCTGAGCTTAGGCTAGTTCTCATTTTAGTGGTTACCTGTTGTTTCACTGGCACCTGACCCACACTAGACACGGTGCCATTCTAACAAGAGGGGTGGGCAAATCTTTACTTACACACTTTGAACTGACTCACGGTGAAGGTTAGTAACCTCGTCTGATGACGGTAGTAGACAACATCCCGAGGCGGACAGACTAGAACCCTAGGCCCCGAGTCCTTTAGGACTTCTCGAACAAGCGATAGCAGGAAGAGAAAGTGGAGAAGAGACCTCCAGCAATTTTTGTACCATGTCCAATTTAGGTCTGTCTCCCATTGGGAGCCATTTTTGCCAAGGATTCAATCTTACCTGTTGCACCAGCACTTCATAACCTCTGATTAATCATTAAATCAATTGAATTTTTATGTCAACAATTTCCTTATTTCAATGTGTAATTGCTTGTTCAAGATTTCCATTTATCAATCTCCACATAGGTATCGTGTCGAGTTTGTTCGATAATTGAGTTATATTTAGGTGCATGTCGTACTTCGGAGTTGGAATCATGACTTGCACTGAGACAAAACAGCAAAGTGAACTTGATCGCATTTGGTAAAGGATTTCTTGCAAATATATTGCCAACAAAGAACAGTCAAAGGTGTGCTCAATCCACACTCAACAAATATAATATTCAATTAGACAATCGTTATATCAGACGGCGAAATATAATTCTGGGAAAATAGACTTTGAAGTTGGATTGGGGAAGTTGATTTCAACTTATGTTTAGAATGTCCTCAACACGGTCGTGTTGATGCGTTGTACATGACATTTCTAAAGGAAATCGATGTAATTGCTGTATGCGTCAGGATAGTTGGTACGTTAAAAGACTTTCACCTCCTTAGTAATAGATTATATTATTCATTTCAGTTGAGTAACAATAAGATATCACTGAAACAGAAGTGAACTTCATGCGATCGAGTTCAGTAATTGCAAAAATGAGAGAATAAAGAAGTCGTTGAGTGAATGAATTAGATAATTATAGATAACATTGAAATTTAGTAACTCGAAAGTTCTTTCAGTTGATAATAATTCAGTTCAGCCCACAGACTAGCAAGTACATATATATAGTACGTAGAGTGTCGACTCAAAAAATGTCAGCATACAGTGGAATTTTTTTATGTCAAAAGATTCAGTTTTATGCGCAGATGACGTTCATGCAGTCTAAAAAAATATTTGATCAATTTTTAAGAAGCTAAATTTTTGCAAATTATTCTCTTGTTTATATGCTACCAAAGTGAAATTACTGTATAAGTAGTATGAAACTTATTTGATATCAATAGGAATAAACATTTACTAACACGCATCTTAAGTAGGCAGAAAATGAGCCGATTATCAAGGAAATTTCATCAATCACATCATAATGCATTTTTTCATGGAAAAGTTGAGATCGTGTTGTTCGTCTTGGCTGATATTTCATGTCATAGAGTAGGGTCATCATATAGAGAGTCATAATATACTTACTCTATGTTTCATGTTTTTATTACAGTTTTCATCTGTACGATTTTAAGATTCACTAAAATTATGTTTCATTTCCTGAATCTGAATAGTAATGTGGACCCATTTACAACTTTAAAGGTCAATTATGATATTTGTCTTTGATTATGATTTTTTACGCTTTCAGTGGCCGATGACTTGTGATATGAATTCGCATAAGAAAATGCTTTTTTTAAGGACTGAGCTTTGAAGTGCCCATCGAATTGCTATTTTAACAAACTATATTACCTCCCAAGATCATCATGACACGCAGGATTTGCAAAATACTATTAGTCCTTCTGCATTGCTCTCACAATCAGTCAAATCTAACCTTTCCAAAAGTGTAAAAATTTTGCATATCTTACATGAGGTTTTGTGTCTCAATTCGAGTTCATTTAATAAAATCGAAACTGCATACACGTTGGGGATTTAATTAAAGCTGATATGCTACTCTTCCTAATATACCAAACCAAAAAATGAATGTTGCACTTTGAATTGCATTTTGTTGATTACAAGTGACATCAAATCTTAATATCATTTCTGTGCAGCCTTATTCAATGCCAAAACAAAATTCAATCCACGATAGCTATCTATGAGCACGCAGCTTTGCTCACATAGTGTAGCATAAGATTTGAATCTTTCATACAAATTGATATCACTTGCTCTTGATAAAAGTAGACTACTATTATAGCATTGATAAAAGTAGTGAAGTTGGGATTATAAAATGAAGTTAGATTTTAAAGAACATCAGGAGAAAAGAACATACAATAGAGGCTTCGCGGTCGGGTTGTCAATGGGAAAGATGGGCATTACTGACATTGCTAAGTTGCTCAAAGTAAGTCGAAGGTCCATTCATCGTTGGAGGAGACATTTCCACTACGACATAATCAACAGAGCATCAACAGGAGGAAAGCTCAAAGAAGCACAAGAAGCGACCGCTAGCTATTACGACTGGCAAAAAAGAAACGGTTTTCTTCTGTTGGAGATTTGCTGAAGTTGTGGCAAAAACGTGTCACTGCACAGTCTACAATAGACTTATTTCTTTCGATTTGAGAAAATGGTGTCCCTTTACTGCTCCTCTTCTCTTAACTACTCACATGAAGTTAAGGGAGAGCTGGGCCATTAAAAGATGTGCATGGAGGAATGCTTGGAAGAGGGTAATACTTTCAGACGAGCCTCTTTTTCGACGGATGAGGAAAGATCGACGAATTCGAGTTTGGAGACATGCCGGAGAGAGAATGAGTTCCGCAAACTTACGATGGAGTATCCAGGGAATAGGTGGATCTATCCATGTTTGGGGCGTTATATGGCATGGTGGTAGAAGCAAATTAGAAGTGCCTACTTCATTAGTAAATGGATCTTCATACATCAGCACACTACAGGATTTTTTCAAGATTCAAACACTCCAGGAAATTACATTTTCCAAGATGACAACGCTCCTGTACATCGTCCGTCGTTGGTGGAAGCATTTCATCAGAGGTAGGAAACTCAGAGAATTGACTGGCCAGCAAGATCTCCGGATCTTAATTCAATTGAGCACGTGTGGGATTTGTTGAAAAGAAAATTTTCCAAACGATCTTCCATCGAAAATCTTGCTGAACTGAAGAAAATTTTTTCAGAGTGGGATGCCATTCCACAAGAAACGATTCACAATTTAGTATTTAGTGTACCTCGAAAAGTGAGGAGTGTCATTTCTGTGGGAGGTGGTCCTACCCGGCGCTATTGACTTCTCTGAGCATTCTATATTTTGAAAACGATATTTTGTATGTTCTACCTCTACCGGAACTATTCTGAAGCAAATAGAATACAAATATAGCACTCGTATTGATAGTTTTATCTTATTTGAATCGAAGGAAATCAGGTGCGACGTACATTTTTTGGGTTAGTGTAGTTCAGTCGGAATTTGTGACTCATTGTCAGAATCTAGACTCCGACTCAATAGCAGTATTGGATTTGACGTAGGAAAGAACAGGTGGAAATTCTCTTGCGTTGCATTAATTTATCCCTGTTCCTGAAAATGCGCAATTCTTCCATGGCGGAAGAATGTTTTCCATGGTAATTAGACCTACATTGTCTTTAAGCAGTTTGATTAAAAATCAATTTCTGTATTAATTTCAATTTGAGTAACTTTAGCAAATGTGACTGTCTCTGTAATGAAGTTTATTAAATTGATAAATACTTAAGCGACCGACTAACTTTTATTCATGAGCATTGCCATTACCAAGATCCGGATAAATGCATATTTCTTGAATAAAAGTAATAAAGGCGTGTATTAATTGAGTATCTAGTGGATTCTATAATTCAGCGATTCCGTTTGAGATGGACAGAGATAAAGTTGCCCTTGCAGCAGTTTCGAGTACGCGATCGATAAGAAAGATCCTAACTTGTGTGAGAGGACAATAATGAACAAGCCGATGACGTGAGTCGATTAAGTCGATTACATTCAATAGCCAATATTCAGAGGGATTTCTGTAACACAGATTTGAGGCATAAATTGAATGTCATCAAAGTCATTCAAACTCTTGAACTTCGCAATCTTAGTGCTCCAGAAGGCTGGAGTCAAATGATACAAAGTCTGCCTCAAATAGATTACGCAGTACCACAACGGAAAGTGAGTCAAATACTTAAGCAGGAAGTTTTCCTCTTCACTGTATTGCTGTCATTAAAAATCGTTTCCAGCCAATAGGTCAACTATAGATTTTGTTTTGGTATATTTACCGCTCAAAATAATTCATTGAAATAGCTAATACAAATAGCTGATGCAATAACAATGAATAATCTACGGTATACATGTCAATTTTCTTCTGAGATGAAATCGACGAAGCTTCATAGCTTCATGGACCTACGTATACCGTACTTCAGAATGTATCCCCTTTGTTTAACTGAAAAACTTGAAAAAATAATTACTTTCACCATTTTCTGATTATGATGTATGGATGTTTACAGAACAGACCACACTTGTATAATTGTTTATCAACAATGCCTACTATTATGGACACTGAGCAATGCATGATTTCTGTGAAAACGGAATTTTATTCACGACAGAAGGCGAGCTTCAGTTTTAGATATTATGAAGTTTACTAGCTCATAATGGCTATGTCTCCCATCATAATTGGAATATATTCTGTTGCTGCTTAACATGTTTTGCCTTATTGAAATATTCAATGTTAGTCTATTTAACGAATAAATTAATCTCAACAACTGGTACTTTCAATCACATTATCCCATACTGAAAGCTTCAAATGCAACGAAATACGTAACCATCGATCTGAGTAATAGCGAATAGAAATATTCACATTCTCTCATCTTGTACATGTAGTCATTGGTTGCTATACGGTACTTTAGATTTTAGAATTATTATTTTGAATGAAGAAAACCATGAACTAAGTTGAATAGGTCCTATTACGAGTGGATTGGTACTTAGTGGATTCTTGGCAAATGATCACACACTTGTGTTTTGCTTCGGGTACTCGGAGTCACTGATCGAGTAAAACTTTGTGAGTGAATAGTCTACTCGTGCCGAACACTATTACCCTGGTCTGTATATGTGAAAGACTTTAATAGCTTAGGCTTTTTGGTATTGAAAATACATGTATATTTCACTACCGCATGTGCCCTGCTCCAACATTCTTGCCCCCCCTTGACCAAAGTCCGTTCCGGCATCCCTGTCTACTGCGTCTTCTGCCTATCATGATCATTCTTGACGCAAAATGTTCTTCACTAAATCTGGCTTTCTGTGATGCTCCAATATTGCAGCCCCCAGCTCTCGCAGCTTACAAATGTGCTCCACTAGCTACGGTGGATGTTCAGCGCTTATTCTCGTAGTATAAAAATGTCTCGCGTTCAAATAGACAAGCCTTCCGTAAACACAGCTTGCGGAAATACGTGATCATGCACATTAATTGAAACTGCGGACGTCTGTCAATAAAAGTTCCCTGTCTCGAGTAAATGGATTATAAATATGAATACATATCTTCCATTTTTTGCTGCATATTCCATCGGCTTTTAGTGCATAAAAATTCGCAGCTTGGTCATTACTATTATTTACCATTCTCTCCCTCTCTCACACACACACACAGAACTATTACCATTCTTTTCTTAAACGTTGCCACTCTCTAGAAACTTTGCAGAATCCGTCGCTGTTCCTTCAACGTTTTTGGACGAATAGCTTTGAACTGTGAATTGTCTCTCTGAATGAATTTGAGGGACAGCATGTGCAATTTAGGTAACAAAACAATAAGAATAAGAACGGAATCTAGAATGCGATTTCAAAGAATTTGTCGACAACGTGCGCGTACATTCACACTTCGGGCTGAATTGCACCCTATAGGCCTCTAGGAAATATGCATTGACTGCTTGCATAATCAAAAACAGGGCTTGCAAAAGTCAAGTATATTATTATCAATACACTTCCACTAGTCATACGATAGCCACTATTAAGAAAATTCTGGATATCGCGTGAATAGCTGAAATATATTCATCAGTCTTTGAAAGTTTTGTTACAAAGTGCTTGACTTTTCCAAACCCAATTTTGTACACTACGTGTGCTCTAACTGAGTTGAAGAACTTCATCTCAGAGAGCTTTCAAGAAATCGATGCAACTGCATTTTATTTTCTCGCTACTGATCTCGAGAAAGGGTTCGACAAAGTCGTCGAATTTTACTGAACAAAATGGCTTATGATGCATTTTCTAAATTTGAAATAAATTTTTTGAAAACTATCTCACTTCGCGATTTCAGAGGGTGCTCTGAAAAGATGCTACAGTGACTACATTGGCGAGTGGCGATACTAAATGGTATCCCTCAGGGATCAAGTGTTGGTCCGCTCATCTTCGGTTATTTTTTGGCTGACTTTGTTTTGAATAACTCCAACTTTCGTCTTATTAAATATATTGATGATATTGTTATTTCAGGGAAAACAAAATGTGGATCATCTTCGAGTCCGATTATTCCAGTATTCAAAGATGTACATGTATTTGATTGGATAAGTGTCAATGGTATGTCCATCAAAGTTGAAAAATGTCAACAATCATTCATAACTCAGAAATCGCTACCAGCCCCTAACTACTTACCTTTTTACATGGATAATATCAAAGTTGTGAATAATCTTAAATTTCTTGGCGTTTGCATTGACTCTAATCTAAATTTGAATCATCATGTGAATGTTATCTCGAAGAAAGCATCATCTAAAATGCGCATCTTTCGTCAATTGAAGCCTTTTCTGTCCGGGTCTGATCTCCTTTTAGTATATTTCAACTGTGTCAGAAGTATACTTGAATATGCTGCGCCTTTATTTGTTGGTTTGAGAAAATCTGAGTGTGACACTATTGAGAAGATCCAAAACCGATCTCATAGAATCATATGCGGTGTTTCATCGTCATCGCAGTGTCTATGTTCAAAGTTTGTCCCGCTAAGTTATCGCAGACTATTGCTTGGTATTGATCTGCTCACAAATTTGACGCAAAATCCTCATCATCCATTGCACCATCTATCAACTGAGACTTTGCAGCATTCCAAAAAATATCGGTTACCGGATTGCTCAACATCAATCAGAAATCGCAGTTTCATTGTTACAATGATTAGACTGATAAACTCTGGTTTCAGAAAGTGACCAGTATTCATCATTTTTTGCTTCATTATCGTTGACTAACTAATAACTTTGTAACTTTTGTTTTATCTATAATTTGTGTTTATGTGCTGCATTACATATTGTTCTGCTCACGATTGTCAGTATTGTGGCATTGTTGTTTAATAAACGCTTTATCGTTACTATTATTAAAGAATTCATGAAGTTTCACATTGAGCACTGCAAATTCTGCCTGATTCAAAAAATCGAATTTGTACTATTTTCTGTCCACTATTTGAATACAAGCCCGGGGTTTTTGAAATATCTGCAATCTCAACAATCAGATCCCTTGCAGAGTTTTGTATCTGTTTTTTTCATTTGTGCAGGCCTACCACAGAAACGTCGAGTAAAAGCTGTTTTTTCTTTACCTTTTTAATTAACGGATCTGCAGAAATTCAAGGGAGTGCGTTTTCTCGATTACGAGTACAGCCTAATACCACAGAATTCTATCTCACAAGGGTACCTACGCACCTTATTTGGATCATTTTGTGACTAAAAGCAGTTAGCATATACACATACACGTCTCTTCAAAATTCCTTAAACAATTCAAAGTTCCACCCTAAGGCTGGTTTCTAAAGACTCATAAGTCGCTTCACCGTCTGCGATTTCGCGTGAAATTTGACGTCACAATTGCCTTCCCTTTTTCTTGAGACAAGAGCGTTTGACGTTCGTGATGCTGCAATATTGACGTCACAATGAGCACTGCATTGCATGCGACGTCGCAAGGGTGACACATAAAGTGAATCAGCAGACATTGATTGGAAACCGTCTTACAAGTTGAAGCGCATCTGCGTGAAACGTTGACCAATCAGAGCACGCTATTGCGGAAGAAGGTGCTACAACGTACGAAGCGCGCCTCATTGGAAACCAGGCTGTACTGCTATTGAGCTCCGCTTAGTAGTAACGTATCGCTTTGTTAAAGTTTGTGGAAATATATATACAAGCATAGAATGGACAGCAGCTGTTTGTTGTAGCAATTACATCAGGCACCGATCTAAGTCACTGTTGCTAAGTCTTCTAGATATTTTGAAGCAAGCAACAGTTCTAGATTCTTGTCGTAAGACGGCAAATTGTAAATTTATTTATCAAAGCGATTTTTATTTAAAGAGAAATGATAATAGCCATGGATCTTCACAAAGCAAGCTGACAAGGCACCGGTGATTGATCATTCCCAGCTACTTTAAGCCATCATCGCTTAGGTTACTGTTGTTTTGACAGCGTGTCGGTACGATGTAACAATGTTTTCAATGTGTATATCCGCGCTAGTCCTTTAATGCTATATAGCATCGATGACTACAACTTTGTTTCATCTAGCATAATTTATGCGTTAGCAAGTGCATGTACTGCAGTCTTCAAACTTTTGCAAACTTGTTTTACTCCATCAAACAAAAGTGTTATGCAAATCACGAGCAGTGAAACCAAGAGGGGATAGTCGTTCCCATATTGTGGAGCATTCACCCGAAAGCTCGCAATAAAATAATTGAAGAGAACTTGGTTTTTGAAGAATACATCATATTATAACTGCTAGTTGTTCTCTGAGAAGAAGGATATGGATGATAGCGTAGATTGTAAACAGATTTCATGGTCAATGACTTTACATCCATGCTATGCTAATTACATCATACAATACACATAAACGGAAAACATTCTTGTCGTATATTGTAAATTTCTTCATAAAGCATGGTGCTATCTGTCAATTGAATAGATGCATTTTCATGGGGGCAAAACGCAGTTTTAAGACAACGCCTAAAAGCTGTTTTTAAAACCCGAATTTTAAACATGGCTTTATAATCGATCGCGTTTTGTACATTGTTTCAAAACTTTTCTCAAATGTGGTTTAAAAATATGCTTTTGAAGAGGACCTCTTGTTCTGACCTATAAACATAATTGTGAACCCTGATTGCAATCGTGTTTTTAAAAAGTGTTCTAAAAATTCTTTTAGAAAATCGTGTTTTAGAAAACGTGTTTAGACTGTGCCCATCTAGCATAATTTATGCGTTCGCAAGTGCATGTACTGCAATCTTCAAACTTTTGCAAACTTGTTTTACTCCATCAAAGAAAAGTGTTATGCAAATCACGAGCAGTGAAACCAAGAGGGGATAGTCGTTCCCTCGGCTACCACCATAATTGCCGTTATAGACCGTAGACAAAATATGACCAATATATATATATATATATATATATATATATATATATATATATATATATATAGGAACACCGTGTGCTGTATTAACAGGTCCATGAGTTGGGACTTTGGGGAAAGTCTTGTACTTTACTTACTTAACTCATTAAGTTGCCGAAGAGATATGGAATTAGCTTGCTAAGTATTGAATGATATTGGATTTAACTGACTGAGTTGCCGATAGACGGCCACTGACTCACCCAGCACTTGCCAAGTACTTGTTGATATTTAGTCGGATGACTTGGTCAGTACTATAGTAAGTTAGCTAAATTTTTTCTTCTCGGTAATCAAGGGTACTCACTCTTTTTGTGTTTTTCAAACACCATCGAGACACAAAAGTAGAGCTAAACTTGCATAATTCATTACTTGATAATTAATGCAATTTCTTATCACATGTCATATTTTGTCATACTTTTAGGGCAAGGTAATATTTTAATCACAGAATTAAATATTTTGTTTATCTGCTTCGGTTTGCTAGAACTGTGATTGATTCGAAATCGCCGGCACATCGAGGAACTTACTAAGTGGGCAAAAAGGAATTCCTAATACCTTACAGAGATAGGAAGAAAAGTCGTGCGTCGCTTGCGGATTAATGTGAGTTCCATCGAAGTGCTTCGACTGCCAAAATTCCTTCGGATTCGAAGAATTCAGATCAATGCGCACAAGTTTTCTTCATAATGTTGACCCTTCCGATCATTATTAAAAAAAAGTAGCAGGCGTACGAAAATTAGTTCACTTGACGATTTCACCATCCTCTCCTCGGCATTTCTCACTGTATTGTCCATACACTGAATCGAATGTTAGCCAGACAACGATGTGTGTTTTGGTGTGTGCGAAGTGATATCACAGCACGCACGCATCTCTCACTGGCTCTGATGTCCTCTGCTGACAGCTTATTGTTTGTCATTTGTAATAGCAAGCAATACACGAATTATCCATTCGAGAAGGAACAAGTTGTCTAATTCTGTGATGTGCCATTTCGATATTAAGGTTAGATAGGACTCTTCCCTTCTAGGAAACTGAAGACGCGCGCAGATTAATCTAATTCTGTGATTGAAAAATATTTTCTGTGTCTGATGATAATTAGTCAAATTTTGGTCATTTTTCTGTAGTTTTAGACCGTTAGAGTTGCCGGGAAGAGGGGATAGCAAATGACCGATGCTTACAGAATGACGCAATGTTGGTCCTCTCAGCTGCGCGATACAGTCTGAGGACAGCTCCAATGCATGCACTGCGTACAGATATGAATGCTACCGGCGGCGCCAGGATTGGCTCGTTTGTCATTGCCATTCCATGCCAGCCAACCGCTGCTTCAAGTGAGCTTTCTTCTCCATGTTGAAGAAGATGCTATGCAAAGACAGACCTTTTTTAACATCAGATGTATTAAATTACATTGCTATTTTGTACAACAAGCTGTAAATGAGTGTATTTTGGTAGAATCGTGTCGTAAATTGAACTTTTTGACTTTTTCCCTGAAAAATGAAAACATAATTTTTGCTGTATTTTAAAACTTTTCAATCTTACTAAATTACAAATTAAGATTTTGAAGTCATATTTTGGTCACATTTTGAGTTTTTCAGATCATATTTGTGCATATTTTGAGCTTTTTCAGGTCACTTTTGGTTTTATTTTGAGCATTTTTAGGTAATAAAAAATTGCCCTATTGATAATGAATGACTTCGTTATTCAAGATGATAAAAACCTGTCGTGGGTGCATGAGACTGGATAAGTTGTACAATTCTGTATGCATAAATGGCTTTCATTGCTCTGTAAATGATATCTTAAGGGGAAACCATGTCAATACAGATAAGTTATGATATTGCAATCATTATTCCAACAAGATGTATTTGAATGTGTCATCTCAGAAGTAATGTTGATCTAAAGTAAAGGGAACGTAACAATTCTTCAAGCAATCTTATGTCAATAGTTTCAAGCTGAAGAATAAAAGTAAATGTTTACTTTTTTTATCTAGAAGGATTGGAATTTTGTCTGCTCACATTGAAGAAACAAGCAAGAATTCATTTTCAAAATATAAAAAAATGCCTTGACGACATGAGTAAGCGTGTAAAAAATGCTGTAAGCCATGCTCCGAATCTCCATTTTTAACCTTATCGCTATGTGTTGCATTTACAATATTGCCCAACTGTCTTTTGACTGTAAATTCCAAATGCACATTGATTTGAATTAGCTACCTATTGGATACCGACATGAAGCCTACATAGGCCAAATCATTTATTGCCTTTGTTTCGATGAATCTCATTCTAAGCCATCAGAGGTTTTGTGAAAAAAATTGTCAATTGACGTCGGAAATCTGTGATGAATGGCTGTCACTGAAGGCATGCGATAAGTGCATCGACAAATTATGGATGTGAAAGATTGTTTATTTCAGATGGAGTATAAGAAGGTACAGTGCATCTTCGATTATCCGGATGGTCAAAACCCAATTGGTCAGTGAAAGATCCAGATAAGCGAATTTTCAAAACTTTGCTTGCAAAAGCTTGTGCGTTCAGATCCAGGACATTTATAGGACATATACCACTAAGCCCTAGAATATAATCTACCTATGTTTGTATAATCTGTATGTATATATCTATTCTGTATATCTACCTAGAATATACATAATATTTAATATCTTTATTTCCGATACCCCGACTGTTTAATGAAAATATAAGCAAAAATTGTACGTATTTTACTGTAAATGTATTCTCTGTCGTAACTATTAAAGTACATGCGTATGCAAACAATAGTAGAAATTAGAAAAAAAATCCCCAAGTGAATAACTGCCGATTTTTTTATAAGCATAAAATTTACAAAAGTAAAAATATACCGACGTTTCACGTCCAGACGCTTAGTCGTGACATTTCTGACAAATAACGTTCATTTCAAAGCTCTTATTTCATAATTTTTAACAAGTAGTAAACGAGTAGAGAGGGCGTGAGTACAAAACCACTTTTAAGTATTTTTTGTTTCCATCATTTTGCGATATAATAATTGCGGAACTTGCATAGGATAACGTAGATTATAATATGATGAATTCTTCAGAAACAAAGTTCTCTTCAATTATTTTATTGCGAGCTTTCGGGTGAATGCTCCATATTGTGGAGCATTCACCCGAAAGCTCGCAATAAAATAATTGAAGAGAACTTGGTTTTTGAAGAATACATCATATTATAACTGCTAGTTGTTCTCTGAGAAGAAGGATATGGATGATAGCGTAGATTGTAAACAGATTTCATGGTCAATGACTTTACATCCATGCTATGCTAATTACATCATACAATACACATAAACGGAAAACATTCTTGTCGTATATTGTAAATTTCTTCATAAAGCATGGTGCTATCTGTCAACTGAATAGATGCATTTTCATGGGGGCAAAACGCACAGTTTTAAGACAACGCCTAAAAGCTATTTTTAAAGCCGAATTTTAAACATGGCTTTATAATCGATCGCGTTTTGTACATTGTTTCAAAACTTTTCTCAAATGTGGTTTTAAAATTATGCTTTTGAAGAGGACCTCTTGTTCTGACCTATAAACATAATTGTGAACCCTGATTGCAATCGTGTTTTTAAAAAGTGTTCTAAAAATTCTTTTAGAAAATCGTGTTTTAGAAAACGTGTTTAGACTGTGCCCTTTGCTGTAGCGGTAAACGTCGAGAAAACCGCTTTCTAATATAACTGATATTGTGACAAATGTTGTTGACTTTTAAAAACACCATGTTTCTGTATACGCTATGTGACATGCCACGCGTACTTACGGAACACCCCAAACATCCGTGGTTAAGGACATTCTATTCTTCTACCCGCGTACATACGCGCTGCACTAAGAGTCAGAAATCACTTGATCTGATGCTGTTAAAACATGGGAATGTCTATGAATACACGCGGGCTAGCGGTTATAGTTTGCGCGACGTCTACGGTTATCTGTGTTGTCGCTTGAACCACGGATGAACCGCTAAGCATGTTCTGTCTTCCCTGAGCATGAAACTGAGGTCCTATCACAATGTTTAGCCTCTGATACATGAGACACATGAGACGCAAAGTCTATATAACAGGACTACCGCCAGATGTTGCAGGAATGTCACGCATAGCCACGAATGTTTAGGGTCATGTGTAATTACGCGTAGTTCACACGTGAATTACGCGTAATTGAGCGTGGCATGTCACCTATTGTGTGCTTACTAAGAGGACTGAACGACACTCAAAGGACTAATTATATCGGTCTACTACAGGCAAATGTCATTGTTTCACTAACATTCAACTTTCCTAATGTTTTGATATCGATTTAAGCAGGAGAACTAAGAATTTGTAGAGGGGTCCATTGAACCTCTCCCCCTCAGGTCTCAGAGGTTGTGAAAAAGCTCATGTCTCTTGGGGTTAAATACACAATGCTTTTGAGCCGCATTTGCCATGCCGGTAGGTGATTAGTGTGACAGAGACTTGTTGGTAGGCGTCTTTATGTTATATTCACAGCGCGAGTAGATTAATAAGACAAGTTAGTCAACAAATAGTCCTTACAAATCAGGTCTTTTTGCTCACAAACAGTTAAAAAACGCATGGTTCTTTGTGAACCCTGAGGAAGTGAGAGAAATATCTGTACCGAATTATTTCTTTATTGTGACTTATAAATCATCTCCCTCATGCATTGATTCCTCCATTTCAAACGTTTACACGTTAAACGGCTTCACGCTTTGGATATGCTATAATAAATTGATTAAAGATGCAATGCATTTCTATCATATTCAGCATCACAGCGACCATAGATCTCAATAGCCATTCGATTTAACACAGTTATGAATAATCATAGCACCGAATTGTTTACAGGCATTCGGGTTCCATCAATCCCATAAATGAACAGCTAAGATCTCAATTTCATAAAGCTGAAGGTGATAAATGTTCATTGGAAGCGGCTTTGCTCATTGATAATTCGCTCAGTTGTCTTCCTGATTTGTAAATGATCCTAAAATGTCTTTCATGTCCTCTTCTGAAAATGTGTTACTTGAAGGTATGAAATTTCATATTTAATAACCTAATTCCAATTGCGTCATTCTCAGCATTTTGCATCTAAAAATAAATCAATGTCATCAACAGAAGTCCTCCCATATCCTAGAACAATACTTTTCGCGCGTCACGTGAATCTTTCATATCTGCTTTGTGGCGCTTCTTAAGACATTGAATATTAAGCAATTGTCACAATTGTAAAGCAAGCCTTATTTGATGAGTATGAATCATGAGTGCAGGCATTAGCCTTCAGCCATGATATATAGTTGATATTGGAGGTCTCTCGGTCCAGTGAGGATCACCGAGCATTGGTCATCCCTGAAATCCCACTGTTACTCTTCTTATTTTCCTCTGCTTTCAGTTTCCGGGTGGAACGTGCAATGTAGCTCAGAATTTCCGGGAGAAAAGCAGCTGTAAGTTCTGGAAGTTGACTCTTAGTTTCTGTGTTATTCGTTTGCAATACTGCCAAGTTACAATACTAAGATATTGAGGCTTGTGGCTTCTAGGAGACTTTATTAAGTTTCAACTTGCTTCTCTTTTTCCGATTGGGAAATTAACCCTCCCTTCCCCTGCTGATCTCACGAACTATTATGCCAATTTTGCCAAACACTCATCAATCGATGGGGCATTGAAAGGGGACTCAGAAAAACAGCATTCTCTTCATTTTTAAGGTCATCCCTCTACCTTGGAATGAACACGGCAGTTAACCTGGCTGCTGATGGTTAGAGCTATCTTCTCTAATTCATACATTGGTAATGCTTGTCTGGCGTGTCCACGTCGCGGGGGTGGGTGCTGTGTGAGTACCAGCTAAGTTCAGACAAGGACTCAGTATCACGGGCGTATGTCGTATCCCCCTGGTCAGGGCTACGACCGAAGGTCAACGGCGGATGTTTGGAACCCTTCACAACGGTGTCATCAGCGTACGTTCAAGGACTTCTAACAACGGCGTTTACAGATGTGCGACCATACAATGAGAATGACGGCAGATAGCAATGAGGGCAAATGTTGTCTCACATTTTTTTATGAGGCTATGGGAGACTACCCAGACAGAAAACCCCAAGTTCACGGTGCACTCACGTTCCAAGGGACGGAATGACTGTTGGGCAAACATTTGTATACGTAGACGGTCTGGCTGATGAGAGGTGCGGCACCAGGCCGAAGGACCCTGCTTGCAAGAAGGTATGCATTGCCTCTTCCCGAATAAGGAGGCTCTGTTCGGGCGACTGTTTTTCTCCTCCAACATTAAAATGGTCAACTCATGGAATACATATATATATATATATATACCCACTACAACTCGCAGGAGCAACGGCAAACGTGCACCCTGCTTGAGCCCTCTTATCATTTACCCGATGTAAAGGAAGAGAATCAGAAGAGGAGAAAAAGGGAGAAAGAAACGTGCAGGAACAAGGAGTCAATTGAAATATGAGAGACTTGCAAAACGAGGATTAAGCCGCAGTAATGAGTCTGCCGAGCAAGCTAATAAAGATTTTACTATCAACATCACATAAACCTGGAAGATTAGCAAACAATTGTGATCGTGAGCGTGAACGATGCAAATCCATGCGACAATTAGACAAGCTCTCCAATTGTGATCTGAAGATTCAAAGAAGACCAGAAGTACCAAACATCTATGTGTTAAACGCGGCATCATTAGCGAAACCGCATGCATTGGAACATCTACATGCTGATTTAACAGGAAGCAAAATTGACATAGCATTCATTACAGAGACACATCTTAAACAACATCACGACGAATCAACGATTAGCATACAAAGGTTTGACATTATACGAAAAGACAAATATAAAAGAAAAAGAGTAGTCCGGCAGCCAGAGCGAGTTTCTGCAGAGAGAGAGGCCGAAAGTGAGACTTTCAGGGAATGATGTGCACCCTATGACTACTGCGAATCGGTGAGTCTGCCGAGTTCTAGTGAGTTCCTCTTTTTGTCAGACAAGATCAAAGAGAAACACATGTAAATCCAACGGGAAACAGATTGTAGTTTTGGCTAAAATGAAATTTTCTATGTTTTCTCTGACTAACCGAAAAATAAGTACTAGGCCCAGAGTCACACATTTTGGTCTGGAATGTTTTCAGGTCATTTCCTTTCATCTTCATGCAACCCTGTCTATAAAGCTAAACTCATTAAGATTTGGCGAGCCTCTTTATGTCGGCAAACACACGCATTTTGAGCATCTTTATCCACATTCAACCACATTCTCACATACATCGCCGATCAGAAGCTTCATGATATCACGTGCACATCATATGAAATGTGACCTGAAGACATTCCATGTCAAAAATTATGACTCTAGGCTCAGTACTTTTCGTTTAATTAGAGAGAACATGCAAAATATCATTGTAGTCAAAAACTGCAAACTGCGTCCCAATGGATTTGCATGTGTTTTCCTTAATTTTGTCTGACAAGAAGAGGAACTCACTAGAACTCGGCAGACGTGTCGATTCGAAGTAGACATAGGGTGCGCATCATTCTCTGAAAGTCTCACTTTCGGCCTCGTTCCCTGCAGAAACTCGTTCTGGCTGCCGGACTAGAGGAGGCGTTGCACTAATCAGTCAGCACGACTTGATGTACGAAGTACTACAGTCCGTTTCATAAAAAGTGGATCATCCTAAAATTTGACTAAATAAAGCATAAGTATGACACAGAAAGCATTTTTCATGTTATTTCATGTCCCTAATATATTTAAATGTCCTTATATAATCTGATAAGCTATGATACAGCAACGGTTCTTAAGAAGCTAATATTTTGTGGCCCTACCCGTATTGTCAATGACACTACCAATTCGTCTAGGCATTGATTCGATGATATCGTTGATTTTTGACTGATCTAACTTTCTCCATTCTCTTTTTAACAGTGACGTAAGTTGTGATACGCCATCTGTAGGTAGCAGTGAACGACGAACGTTGCGTTTTAGAGTACTCCATACATTTTCTATGGGATTCAGATCAGGAGAACGAGCTGGCCAAGATAGTGTCATAAGCCCTAATTGAGACTTGCATAAGTTGACTCTACTACTCCTGTGACACGTAGCATTATCATCCATAAATAACCAAGTCGATGGATCACCAAGTTGATCTGTCATTTGGCCAATGTTCATTCGTAAAACATTCACATAACGTTCAGAATTCATGGTTCCTTGCTGTATGTGAAGTTCAGAGCTGGACGGCCAGAGCCCTCTTTACGACAGAGTCGAAAATCATTATTATGCCATCGATGCACATTTGTGTAAGGGACATTTAGTCGCTTGCTTGTAGCTCGCAAAGAAAACCCTAGTTCTAGCAAGGCTGACACTTTGCCTTTTGTGAATGCGATCTCGTTATTGTTCATTTGTGCTTTGTATTGTTTTCAACCGGTAAGAGATAGATTTCTAGCTGAAAGCAATCAGGAGTGCTGCCAACACCACCGCAACGAAGTCAGGAAGCTATGGAACATGAAGTCCAGTTAATCACATGTAGCAGTTACATTATTGTTGATGAATAATGGTGCTATACTGGCTCTGATTGACCGATTTTCTTTATTTTTGTTTTTCTTGATAGCTTTTGGCTTGTAGAACAACATATTACATAACAAAGGAAACAAATGTAATTTTATAAGAGTGAGGTATGATTTTGTGTAACATTGCCAAATGAAGATCAAATTATCTACTACTTTTTTATCTATAACAGGAAAACAACTCAATATTCATGCTTGAAATTTCCAACAATGATATTAGTAAGCACAACTGACTTATCTTCCAAATTTCAGAGAAATTCGTTCAAGTTTGGCGGAGTTAGACAAAGTTGAAGTTAAGGCGATGTTTAAGGGTGATCCATTTTTTATGAAACAATCTGTAGAAATACCGTCTGAACATGAAGCAACATGGATAGCAACCAACATTGACCAACGACAATGACCTTGAGTGACCCATCACCCACCTAAAGCGCATTATCAAACGCCAATAATCCATTATGTGACTTCACCAGTGGATCATATAAACGATGTATATCCTAATCAAACGATAATTTTAGCTGATGACTTCAACGAACTAGATAACAGACAAATTACGTAATCAACTGGCTGATTAGAAATCGAAAAGATACCAATGAGGAAAGATAATCATTTACTGTAGACAGAATATACATACTAGTGAACCTCTGAGCTTGAAAATCACAGTTATGAAATCGGCAGTGCAATCAAACCATCAATGCATCATAGGCATCAATGCATCATAGGCATCAATGCAGAAGACATTTCAGGTATAGCTCCCAAAATCAAGCACAGGAAAATAATAAGAGTAAGAAGCCAGAAGAACATCGCACGCTTCCACGAAGATATGTTTCGTTGTAAACTGGAGTTTTTCCTCACGATAACGACTTTCTTTAATACGTAAATGAATTTTATCGGATTCTCGAAACAGTCATGGATAGTTGCTTCCGATCAAAAGCAATCACTGTAACAACAAGAAACCCAACCTTTGTGACACCTTACATCAAAAGATTGCTACGTCAAAAAACAAATGTATCAGAAAGAGAAAATTGAGCAAAGCAAACGTCATCAGCAGCAAGATCAACGAAATTATCAAATCCAACAATTCAACAAAGCTGAAACCTTGTAAGCCCATGGACATTTGGGTAGAAATATGTAAAATTGTCAAGAAAGAGAAAGTTATTAACAACAACGGAAATCTAACGGCAAACATCATGAATGACTATTACACTCAAGTGTGAACCGATAAATCATACGAGAAATTTTGCGTAAAGAAAGACCAACAAACATCAATGAATACATCGACGTATCTGAAACATATATGACTCTAATGAAACTGATGAAAACATCTACTGGCAGCAATCATATACCAGCATGGCTCCTTCGCCTAACAGCTGATTACATATGCGAACCGATCACGAAGTTAATCAATGCTTCACTCCACACTGGAATTGTTCCAGAGCAATGGACGCTAGCTCTTATTAACCCTATACCTATGGTCACACGACCAAAAAACCAAGCAATATTCGACCGATCTCGATAACACCAGTTCTATCACGACTTTACAAAAAAATCATTACTAAAAAATTCATAAATCTAGCAATAACGGGGAACAGCCTGTACAATGATCAATGCGCTTTCCGACCAACATGAGGCAGCACAGCAGCCTTGATAGCAATTCTAAGTGAACTAACGGCTGTTTTAGAAAATCACAGCTCTGCGCGAATGGTCACCTTAGACTTCTCGAAAACATTCGACACAACAATATACACACGCAATATGACACGCAATATAGTCTCTGCTGTATACATTAGAAGTGAATATACTGAAATCAGTCAAAATATTCCACACTTTCACACTTTAATTACGGCAAAATATAGTGTTAACTTTATTTTCCTTTGGTCAAAAATTGCACAATTTGCGGAAAATGTGCTACTAGAAATATGGTGGCCATAGCATGCTTGGCTTAAAATAAATTCAAAAAATTCGCCGGGGGTTTCGAAAAACACCTCTTAGTGAGGCGAGGTTTAAGTAATAGCAGTTTTCTGATACTCTTTTTCCGGTCAGCAACTTATATTGGGAGGAGGGGTGGATGAATATCGTAACACCGCCGGCCCACCATTTAAAACTGATTCTATCACGCTGAAAGATGCATCCTATACGCAAATGGAAGCACATTTTCGATGAGAAATTGATATCGAAGTCACTGATCGCAATGCACGGTGTAACATTTGATTTCATTTGTCTCCTCAAATAACAGACACTTGACTGACACTTACAAGATTATTTTGTCCATCAATAAGACATTAATTCTCTTAATGGATATTCTATGTTTCCATCTTGCAATGAGCATATGAGGAAAATCTGTCCGCAGTGGCAACTCAATGCCATTAATTCAATCAAACCTATCTTGAAGGAATGCCGTGATTGTAAGCAACGAACAGTCGGATATTTTGCTTTAAGAATGTTCTTGAATTACATTCGCTTTTCAAATAACGTTGACTAATTCAACTCTTCGTGCTTGCTACCAAGTATTATGAGCCATCAGACCGCATAACATTTGCAAATCAACATTTTGCAAGCAGTTTTGCGATAAATATTCAACTGAGTGCATCTTAGCCGTATTCAGCCTATAGCGGGCTCCAAAGCGCAAGATTCCGGGGAAACTTTCTTAACCTCCAAAGTACTGACAACTACATCAAATTCACGCTACAACATGTTTAGTGTGTGTACTTACCATAATACTGAATTTTGAAATGCAGAATTTGAATATCGACAGAATCTATTCATAGAGATGAAAATATCGCCAAAGTTCTATTGATCATTTCATAGACTTTATCAATTTGTCAATGACATAGTTCCTAAAAATTACATATAGTGATGTCAAAAAGTCGACGAAGAAAGATGAACAGGAAGATACGAAGTTTCTGATACTTCCGTTTGTAAGTGTAACATCCATCAAATGCCGACGCAAATTTATTAAATCATTTAGGAAATTGGATCATGATGTAAAAATAATATTTAACATATTTGTAAAACAGGACAGTCCTTTAGTCTGATGACGTAGGTAAATATCTTTGATCAAAAAATCATTTTTATCACGTGATAGTCTTCTTTTTCTAATCGCCTACAAATCCCATGTCCAGACAATTTTTAAGTTAGGAAGCATCACTGTGTGTCCTTTTCATAAATGTTGAATTAATCATAATTGAAATTATGCAAGCGTTTTGTCGAGAATTACAATCGAGAAATACAAGCGTTGGCAGTGTGTCCGGATCGTCATGAGCACCTATGAATAGCACCTCACCATTTAGGAAGTGAGGCTGTTCCAGTCCTAGAACAGATAACCACAAGACTGTCTATCCAGAAAGGCATGTTTTAGTGAGTGCAAATCGGCCATTGCATGAAACTTTTGTTTAGCCTGATGCGATCAAACGCTCGTGCCCTCATCTCCAGACTAGAATCAGGTATAGGTGGAGAAGAGCACCTTGCAATAATTAAAATAGCAATAACCTTGTAATAATAAACTAATTGTTCGTGAAATAAGTGTATGATAAAAAAAGCGTTTTACCCGTTTCTTCTCAAATCTACATGAGCTGTAGAAGTCGACTGTTGAACCTGGATCTCTTCTCATTGTCCGCTCGGAGAATTCGGCACAAGTTAATGTTCTTCTTGAATTATTGAACAACATGATATGTCTCAACCCATCTGACACTTTTGAAATTTCCCACTAGGACTGGTCGTGGGAACCCATTTCGAATCCTTATCCCAACCTCCAACCACATGTATCATGCAAATTTTTTAACTATTAATGTAATCAATTGCTGGAACGACTTATCAGCAGCAGAGGTCAATGTGAAAACTGTGAATGACTTTGAATCTTCAATTACTTCGATCGCTCGGCAGATTACTACAAATGCTTTTTCTGTGACCTTTCCTAACTTTGTTTTGAGATAGTTTGATTAGTGCTATTTTTGACTTCAGTTTTACGCCCACTGATGGCCCTAAAAATTTGCCGACATGTTTCCTGTTTCATCTTTTAGACAACCCTGGCTTATCAAACTTTTAACTTAACACACAAGTCACAAGATACAAATTGCGAAACCTCTCTCTAACAACAGCTTGTCATGGATGTCATTTGTAGACAGCCACGCACAAAGAACAATCCATGTTTGGGGTTATTTGTTCAGAGAAATTCTTGTAAAATCAAGTGCTGGTATATTTTGTTACATTGATAAGAAATTAATCAACTTGAAAATATTTTGAATTCTTCCTCGAAACACATGCATAATGCAGCGAGTAGCTGTGAGTAGCATTGATTGTCAGAGAAATAAGTTGACTATTCGTTGTTGAATGAAAAATATAGTTTTGACTTTGAGGAATTAATTTCGGTTTTATGAATCATGGGACGATGAAATATGATGAATTATCCTTCCAAGTGAAGAGACAAGAAAACACGGCAACAATTGATTCGCAAACAACGTTTTCTACACCTTCTTGCCAAATATATTTGACAGTTTCTGCTACAGCAACAGTGAATGCTCGACATCGTATATTGTAAGCGGAATTTTCAATATTTGGATAGCTGATAGGAATAAGCGAGAAAATGTGAGTGTGCGTGTGTGTGTCGAGTTAGTGGAAGTAAGTGAATGAACGCCAGGCTATAATGCGCTCGTCAAAACACACTCAGCACTCACACATTCGACTTCCTTAAAGTATACTTGCCGTAATTCAAATTAGCTGTCCGACTGTAGGTGTGAGCATGTGACAGATGTAGTTGTAATATGACATCATTATCAGTTCCCCCATCATGGTTGGTCTATATGAGAAGAATGTACCTCTTCGCTATATTTCAATCGATGCTATCTTTAGTTTTTGACATTCTTGTAAAAATGGCTGCTTCTACAGTATTATTAGCATTTCAGACGTTGATGTCGCATATAACTTAATGAAAAAGGTGAAGAAATTACACTGAATTTACTGCAACTCAGACGTCAGTTATAGCAGCTTTGGAAGCCAATTGATCTTCAGTATATGTCTTGAAATTATGACGATCAATCCTAGAAGCATGCTCCACTGTGCGTTTTATTCACTTTTTTGTCACTAGCATCTAGTTCATGTCATAGAAATCCGACACTCTAGAATAATAACGGACATGGACTGTCATTGTAAGTATTTGAGCTATGGCACAATGTGGAAAAAAGGAGACAACAATGCATCTAGTAATGATGACATCTGTATCCATGCATGTGAAGGACGTTTTTGAAATCTCAATCAGCGCATATCCACATGTGTATTCATAGCATTGATGTCCACTTTTTCCTACATTATTGCTTATCAGTCCATTTCAATTACACACAACATTATTGACATAGATTTTTTTCCGGCAACAATGTAGGATATTTTCAGGCACATCGCACTTTCAAAATGTCCTACATTATTGCCCTCAAAAATTCTTGTTAATGTAATATTGTGCTGAAATAACCTCTAAGTCGCAAACAGCCATTTACTAGACAATTTATCAGCCAGATCAGAATTTGGCTGACAATGCGTAGAGAGCAGATGTGATTAGGAGTGTCCAAATATAATTCGCTGGTGTTGAAGCGTTTGAGAAACAATATTGTTGGGTTTATTTTCTTCTGAAGACTTGGTAATCAGCACTATGTACATGAAGTAGCTCGTATGTCAACAAAATGCGAAGAAATAGACATGCTTATCTGATATTATGGCTGCCCATTGTCTGATATTGTCTGCTGCAATTGTCTGATCATTACTTGCTGGCCTATGTTTTCCATTCTAGTCTCATTGACTTAAACAAAGCGAAAAAGCGGATTTCTAAGGTTCGTATAAACAACTAATGTGTACAATCCCGGAGAAAAATATCAATCCCGGGAGAATGCGAATGTATGAATCTAAACGCCTGTGGCTTTCGGTGGAGTTAAAGTCTTTCATTTTCAGTGTAAGGAGCACAGATGGGCTGTTGAAAATGGGAGAAAGCGTAGTGCGTTGAGTGAACATCTCATGAATGCACATGATGATGATGCGAATATTGGAATGGACGTGTTTAGTGTTGAGATCTTAGAGAAGTATGATGGTCCCATTAAGTGTAAGATAGGGGAAGCAGATTGGATTCGATGCCTGAAACCAGATTTGAACTGAAGAGAAGGACTGACATCTTGGTAATACACTGTCTCTCAAGTTCAAGTCTCAGTTTAACCAAAGAAGATCTCACAATCCACTCAATGAGTAGTGTGGTATGTTATGATATCCGCATAGACTTACAGAGTTGTTGATATGCAGATAACTATCATTTTTGGCTATCCATGATAAGAAAAAATTTCAAATGCCTAGTAACTCAAATATTGTTCGTCCACTTGCTTTGTAAACTCCTGAAGAAAAGACACATGTCCTGAAAGCTTGAACGGCATGAAAATTAATCAATCAAAAAGACATTTCAAAAGATTTTTTGTTTCGCATCATTTTATACATCGGCAGATAAAAAACTACAAAATCGTGATGAAGATGAAGTCGCAAGCTACATCTATGGAACTGCCCAACGTTTCGACGACCGTTTAGAGCAGCGGAAATATTAATGCATGTTTAAACATGGAAGTATGAAATTTCAATATGTGCATGTATCCGGAACAGCTGTCTAGGATTGAAATAGTCTACATGATGCACGAAATTTCATGGAACCATTGAACTGGACAGAAAGAGGATAGAAATTATAACAAGAAATGGGGTGCAGGACATGAGTCAATAGCAGGAACGTGTGCAGAGGGGAGCGATGGGAGCGGCGTTCTCCCTATCCTCAAGAATTAAAGAAAAAAGTAAAATTGGCACATGATTGAATGAAAAGAAAATATATATCATAAATAAACTTCAAACTTGCGAACTTGCTATGAAATCGATTGTAATTGGATTCTGAAGTTATCGGTCTAAGGCATATCCGAAATTCCTTCATTCTATTTTCTTCCTTTGATGCAGATTCATCATTATATTTATCGGTTGAAAACGCACAGTTCACATCAGTCATAGTCGATCTGTTCCATGATCGCCGGCAGGAGACGCTCCGCTCCAATTGTCTGCTGAAGCTGAACTAAAGACTGAACAATCCGCTGCATTCTGCGGTTATATACACTGGAAGACTCTCAGGATGAAATCGATCCACTACCGAATATTTCGAGGAATGGCTGTGTAAACGCAAACCTACTTACATAGGCTTATAGCTAGCGGCCTGTGTGGAAGGATTGAATAAAATTCTAGGATGGCCAAAGCAGGTAACCATTTGTCTCCTGGCATCGGCATCCATAGGTCCACCGCTCCTCCCTTTGAAAATCCTGCCTACGTCCCTGGTCAATAAACATGCAAAATATAATCGTAAACCGGTAAAAAAAGGAGTATAATACAATACAAACGATTGTCATTACAAAAGGCAGAATGAATTCACCTGAGCATTCATTACTTAAGTAGTGCGGTTTGAAATTTGTTGTGATCAACTTAAATCTTTTCAAGTACAACATCAGTGCTACGTCTTAGAAAGGCTGTAACAGATGGCAATTAAGTTTTAATTGTAAAGAAAAGCAGTTCAACATGTAGCTCCCTGTAGATGAGACACCTCTCATGACATTGACAACTCACTTAACTGTGGTGATATTTCGCCACAAGATCGCAGATACGTATTCAATATAATCGCTTCATACTTATACATTTGTAAATTCTATGAGATGGCTGATGGCGTGAGAACCATAATGATTCAGCAAAGATATCCGTTTTCTCTCCGGTTTTGTAAATATCCGTTTTGTGAATTCTATTCAAAAATTCATGAACTAATTAAATTCCAAACAACTTGGTGCAGTGGTTTTGTAAGAGAAAATTGTCAGAAAGGTCGGTTCTCCCTCATCTATTATGAACTTTATTATTATTCATGAACAGATAACACTGTAGTCTACAGATATTTTATGTATTTGAGTTTGATATCATATTCTATCAAGCTTCGTGGGAAAATGTCAGCGATATTAATTATTCTTTTGATTTAGAGAAGTTGAAGGAATGCATTTGGGATTATCACCAGCCACTGTCACATTCTACAAATTTATTAAGCAGACGAAAGTCGAAACTCAAGTCCGATACTAAAACTTCCTATACAGAATGTGATATTCATTAAAACATCGTAGATGTGAAAAAGTTGCTCAGTCTAGAAAGTTCTCAAATGAATAAAATTCATGCTCCTTTTGAATTACAATTATAATTCATCAGTTTAGATCTGTGTGTTACAGGAGGAATTAGTTAATAAGCTACGTTAATTGAATCTACAACCAAATGCTTAATATGAACTGTGAAAGTAAATGTTAGAGTTCATTCAAAATACGGTGTACTGCAACAAGACATACTTCAAGAAGTTTATATTGACCTATTGAGGTAATGCGGGCAAAACTGAAAGCTCTAATCAAGACGGCTGTTCAAGTGCCCCAAGTTGCAGGTCCGCGAGAACAAATGATGACATACATCGAAGGATTGATCGAAGAAGCCATAACGTCACTAACACCGGGAGACTGAGCACGACCTGCTCAACATGCCACTTCATTTCATGAAGCTCCTCTCAATTTAGAGGACATGAACGTGGGAGATTTTTTGTGCAACAATGCTTTTTTAATAAATAGTGATCGATGGAAATATTTTGTGATACATTCTGATTGAAACTACCTAAATAACTTGTACAAATTTGAGATAAGATGGAACTGAAGTCAAACGTAGCCCTAAGGCAATACCAAATTTAATTTCGGTCCACGCTGTTCTCCAACGCTGTCGCACAGCTGGTCGACTCATCAGTGCTCGCCCCCTCGTTCCCATAGCAAAATGTTGCTTCATGTTTCATCATTTTTACAAATACCGGTACCACTGTTCATAATTTGAGGGATCATCTTTCACGTCGGGAGAATTCGTCTCGATGGGCAGTCCTATAACTTTTTCATCGTTATTGGTTCCCCATCCTGTGCTTGAGATATTGTTGAAATTGAAACTGGATTCTCCAGCAGCTCGACAATTAGTACATTACCCAATGATATAGCTGTTGACAAGTGCATCTAAGTGAAAATGCGCATGATTTTTGCGCCACTATTGTGTATTGCATGAAGCTCTACTTCCATTCTAGATGTTTAATTGTTATCAATTTCTATGTCCTTAATATTACATAGATAATTTCTACCTGCCGTTTGTGCTATTCAATCAATACGTCATCACTTTCAATTGTCACAATAAATGATGAAGTGCATTTGTAGGTCCTTTTCTTCAATCGTCCGTATATTTTTTCATCAGATATCTATTTTCTTCATCTCAGTTTGGCGAATTGCGAAAATTTAACCTTGAATACTTTAAATGGCTAATGCTGCTAACCGAATGTTATCGACGTTTTTTCTGTGTCAGCAAACATGCCCTATTGACTTTTGACTTTTGACTTTAGTCTCTCATTCTAAACATGAAATAAAAGTGCAAAAGTTTTCTGTCCAAGATTTAGGACACTGCACATTGAAGAATTGCACTATTTTATACATGTCATTTGGATTTTAGTTAAACTATTCGGAATTTATTTCGCAAAAAATCATAAGCTAGATTTTATAATTTCTGACTTTTGTATCCTGGTTATGTGGATGAATTCAGTTACCAATTTTGCTTTGCGTTTGGTAAGTGATGTAGAGTAGATTCACTTGTACTATGGTGATGACGCATCTGTTGTTCAACTTCTCTCAAGTTCTACTAAACAGTGCATTTCCCATTGAAGGGCGTCTCTTCCCATATTCAGTAGGTAGTGCTAATTCATCTTCGTGACATGCTTCTCATCTCTGGATGCATATGATCTTCAAAACACATCATCCATTTTGTAGTACAGCATGCTCATACAAAAGGATAACTTGAAATCAATTTTTATTCATGAAACTAGCCATTCTTTCATGTTAGAAATGTCATTTCTCAAGAGTTGTTTTTGTATTTTACGTCAGTATCTGTTGAATAATAGACTGTCATGAGTTCGTTTAGCATCGTTGAAAAGGATGTCTAAGGACAAAATCTCCATCTTTAGGCATTACATCTGCAGAGAACATTACTGTTGTTTTGAATTCATCAATTCATCTCATAAGCGAGGGCTTTTATTTGTCAATGTTTTGCTGCATTATCATAAAACGGAGGGATTTGCAATCCGCAACTTAGTGGAGTTGCGACTGACATTCATTAAATTATTTTAAACGCGCTACTGGCAAATCACCTAAATTAGTGCGCCTGCAATAATTAATAAATGCTGCATTTTCCAAACACAATGAAAATAGAATAATTAGATATTGAGTTGCATTCTCACTTAAAAAATCAGAGCAGACTTGAATACTGCCATCTCCAAATAGCTCCTATGTCATCCAAAATTTACCCGGGTATGGCTGCAACTTTAAATAGGGATTTGTGTCGATGGCCTGCTGATAATTCCTGATATTGGATGAGATTGCGCTATTGAGGTCTATGCCCATTTTTCAACAGAGGATGCAACTCAATATTTAATTATTCTATAAACTTGAGAATTGTTGAGATGCAATTAGGATAAGGGTGTGTTAGTTTTGAAGCTCTACATAAGAGATGGCTGAAGGCGGGAGGACCATAACGAATCAATAATGCGAAAAATATCAGATTTCTCTCCCGAGTAATTTTAATGCCACTTAATAATTACGAATAAAAATATGTACACAGCCTACTACTTATTTTTTATTCGTAATTATTTAGTGGCATTAAAATTACTCGGGAGAGAAATCTGATATTTTTCGCATTATTGATTTGAAGTTCTACAGTTTGCTTCAGAACTTTTCCATTCGGACTTCAGAAAATAAGTCTAATTCAACGATTGCATTAGCAATCACATCGCTCCGCTTTGTTAGTGCTTACAGATTCTGCTGCTGTTTTTAATCTTTTCTATTGCATTTCCTCTTCAGCGCTTCCACATAACACAACGGTCCAGCCCATGTTGTGTCAGGCGGTTGTGAATCGCAAATCTATCGTAATTCGCATATTAATTCAAGCCTTTTTTCAATCGCTTACGCTTCCTACTAACTCCACATACACCCAACGACAAATGAACATTTTCACTAAAAGCACGGTATTATTTACAGCCTGCTTATATTATGCCTATAAACATTTTACATTTTGCAAGTATGGATAGATGAAGATTGAGTACTCATCGCCTTTCTACAATTCAAAATAGAAAGCCTTTGAGGAAATTAAAGATGATCTAGAGCACTGTTGTGGGACGAACGGTGGTCCGCAAGTGATATTTGAAAGTGGTCCGCCAGAGGATTGGCCATGTCTCATACAGAGGAAATTGTATGATTATTATAATCATAATAACTGAATAAATAAACATGAAGAGAGGACACATGGTTGGATCTGTATCAGCAGTTTGTTTAAATACAATGACCACTTTCTCTATTCGGATAGAAAGGATTAATCATTGCTCTTTTTTTCTGCCATTTTTGGTCAAATTAGAAATTCATTTTACTATTTCAGAAAACACGGAATATTTAACTAAAGACAAAGAAACGCTATAGCCGAACATTTTCGAAATTTCAATAGTTGTTCTTTCATTAGTCCCTAATATGCTGACACTACAGAATTAGAAAGGTCGTCTCTTTTTCTGTTTGACTAGAAAGGAAGCATTGGAACATGTAACGTCAATGAAATGGTACAATCTGCTGACATAATACCATAGCAATCGAGCAATGAGCAGCCAGTTCAACATTAAACACCCCAGTGTGCGGTTTCAGTGACTGCTATCAACAGGATAACACAGAAAAGAGACACAGTCGATGTCAAGCTCTACAGAGAAGTTTGTGAACGTTTTTTCGCAATGCTTTCTAACTTTTTTTAATAATGATCGGAAAGACCAACATTATCGAGAAAACTTTTGCGCACTGATCTGAATTCTTCAAATCTGAAGGAATCGTGGCGATCGGAGCATTTTGAAGGAATTCACAGCAATTCGCAAGCGACGCACGACCATTTTTCCTTTCTCTGCAAGGGTATTAAAAATTTCTTTTTGCCCACTTAATAAGTTCCTGCATGTGATATTGTTTTATATCAGTTTGCCCTTCTAGTAAAGTGATACGCTTTAACAATCCAATTCTGTGACTGACACATTAGACTAATAAATGATAATTTGAAAAAGAAATGATCGTCATTTGTCAGTAAATGCTATGTAGAAGCTTCGAGACTGATGGTTGGCTCTATTGGAAATACTAAGGGTTCTTCTTCAATCCAAACTATTTGTGATAGACAACAGATGTACAGTTCTACAGCCGTCGAGAGGTGCACAATGACTTATGAAAGTTTTAGGTGCGATCATAGGGCAAGTATGCAGCAGGCAGAGTGTCGACTCAAAAATGTCGGCATATTTGGAAATTTTATATATCAACCGATCCAGTTTTTTGCGGAGATTGCGTTCTTGCGGTCTAAAAAATATTTGATCACTTTTTAAGAAGCTAAATTTTTGCAAATTTATTAGCGACGTGAAACCACTATAAGTAGTGTTGTGTTTTGGACTTACAATTACTGCATTGTGATTGGAAGTCCAGTCTGCCTATTTGGACTCATGACTTATTTCTTTGGTTCGATTGCTGACTTCTGTTCATTTATGTTCCGTATCGTATTTAAATGCCATTGTCTAATTACAACTGTCCAAAGGTTCTAATGCGTGGTTTTCAGTACATAGCACTGGCGACGAGGTATTTGTCATGCCAAAGTACGGAACAATAGCCGCTCTCACTTCAACATGTGATTTCGATTCATATTACGCACGATTAGAAGCATTCTTCCGAGCAAACAAAATACAGGACAAACAACGAGTGGATGTCTGGTTGTCATTGATCGGTGAAGAAGCGTATGAGCGCCTATTCAATCACTTCAGGCCAATTGATCCAGCAAAGAAATCGCTTGCAGAGCTGAAATCAGCACTTCAAAAGTTCTATGACAAGCAACCTTCAGCATTACATGAAAGGTTTCTCTTCAGGCAGTTGCGGCAAGACTCTGGAGAATCGATTCGCGACTTTGCTGCTCGTGTAGAGAAAGGGGCAAGGTTCTGCAAATTCAGCGATAAGTTGCTTCCAGACTCAAATGAGGAAGCAATGCGCGATCAATTCACGTTCGGGTTGCGAGATCCGGATTTACGTTCAGAGCTCCTTCGGGTGGAGACTATCAATTACGCTGATGCCATGAAATTCGCGAATACTTGGGAGACCTCGCATTGTCAATCCAATGAAATTCAAACTCAGATGCAGCCTTCTAATGTTCACAAGGTGCAGTTCCGGCCTAAGCCAGATCACAAAGTTAAGGCCAATCGTCAAGGCGGTTCAAAGACACGTGAGGCGCCGCGGCCATGTCATGGTTATGGTAAAACCGGTCATTGGAGGAAAGACTGCCCTTTCAAGGAAGCAATTTGCCGCTCATGTCAAAAGAAAGGTCATCTTCAAGCCGTTTGCCGTTCCAAGCAATTTCAAGAACAAGCTCGAACCAATCAAGTCACGAGTGACCACATCAATAGCGTTTCAGGCAACTACAATATGCCCCTCCATATTGCAACACGCATTAACGGAAAAATGGTCGAGATGGAGCTAGACTCTGGAAGCGTTACAAGCGTGGTACCCGAGACCTGGTTTAAACGTAACTTTCCCTCAATTCCGCTTCAACAACCTGGTGATCAATTGTTCGCATACACGAGTACACCAGTGACACTATGTGGGAAGGCGACAGTCTCTGTGGAAGTACGGTCGATGGTCAAGCAGCTCCCAATATACGTATCTACGACTGGGCATTCTCCGCTATTCGGTCGAAACTGGTTGAACAGCTTCTTCGGCAAGGAATGGAGAACAGCATTTCTACAATTCTTCAATTCAGTCAAGCAATTGAGTTTTGATTGCCAATCTCAATTATCTGATCTCTTGGTCCAGCACACAGCTCTGTTCGATGAAAGGTTGGGCCGTTACAATCAAGGCAAAGTTCGAATTCTTAAATCGCCCGATGCAATCCCAAGGTTCTGCAAAGCAAGACGGCTGCCTTACGCTCTGAAAGACAAAGTGGAGGAAGAAATCGGTCGGCTCGTGAAGTTGGGAATCCTGAAGTCCGTCAAGCACTCAAACTGGGCAACACCAATTCATCCTGTTATTAAAAAAGATGGCAGTATTCGGTTGTGTGGCAATTTCAAAGTTTCGGTGAACCGGTCGTCACCTACCGAGCAATTTCCTATTCCAAGGATTGAAGATCTGTTCGCAACTCTCGGGCAAGGAACCCACTATTCAACTCTAGACATGCGAATGGCGTACAATCAATTAGAGTTGGACGAGGAATCTGCCGAACTTACGACAATCAATACGCACATGGGCCTGTTCCAGCATCTCCGGCTGCCGTTTGGTATTTCGTCAGCTCCTGCCATGTTCCAACGAACCATTGAAGCTGCTCTTAATGGTTTGCAAGGTGTTCAAGTTTTCCTGGACGACATTATCGTTACGGGGAAAGATGCTCCCGAACATCTTCACAATCTGGAACAAGTATTCAAGCGCCTTGAAGAGGTCGGATTTCGTCTCAAGAAAGACAAGTGCCGGTTCATGGAAGAGTCGGTGGAATACCTCGGCCATCGAATCGATAAAGATGGTTTACATCCTTTGAAATCGCGAATAGAAGCAATCCTGAATGCTCCTGCACCAAGAGACAGAACACAGCTCGAATCGTTCATCGGGCTATTGACTTACTATTCAAGGTTCCTGCCCAATATGTCAACAGTCCTCGAGCCATTGCACAACTTGCGACGGAAAGGCGTTCCATGGAAATGGTCCAAGGACGAAGAAGGAGCTGTCTCCAAGGCCAAAGAATTGATAACAAATGCGGGATTTCTTCTCCATTTCAATCCTCAACTTCCTATCGTCTTATCCTGCGATGCATCTTCATACGGGGTTGGAGCCGTTCTTTCACACGAAATCGATGGTGCCACAAGACCAATTGCGTTCGCTTCTAAGACTATGACGAAGACCCAGCGCCGATACAGTCAGCTGGAGCGCGAGGCTTTGGCAATCATCTTCGGTCTCAAGCGATTCCGCCAATACCTCTTGGGACATCATTTCAAGATCAATACCGATCACAAACCTCTACTCGCTCTATTCGGGTCGGACCGATCAATTCCAGAGCATGCTGCTGCCAGAATCCAGCGTTGGGCGATCTTCATGTCCGGATTCTCCTACGACATACACTACAGGAAGAGTCGTGACCATGGTGACTGCGACGCGTTGTCGCGGGTTCCCCTACTGGAAGAATTGGACAATCTCGAAGATGATCAAGTGGTTCAATCGCTTTTTTTGGAGGAATATCCAAGCTCGGTAACAGCAAAGGATGTCCGTGCAGCAACGTCCAGAGATTCAATTTTACGGCAAGTACTGGTGTTCGTACAGACTGGTTGGCCAAATCATATTAGTCCTATCTACGCAGATTTCAAGCGCTGCCGAAACGAGTTGACCTGTGTTGATGGCTGCCTTCTGAGGGGAATCCAAGTGGTTGTTCCTGAACCATTGCGGCGGAGATTACTCAATGAGCTTCATGAGACTCATCAAGGGATCGTTAACATGAAGGCAATCGCACGCAGTTATTTATGGTGGCCCCGAATTACGGCTGACATAGAACGCTTGGTTAATGACTGCCCTCAATGCCGCCAACTTCAAGCAATTCCTTCTCCTGCTTCTCCTGCAACCTGGGAATTCCCGTCTCAACCTTGGGAAAGAGTACATATCGACTATGCTGGTCCACTAAATGGCTACTGGTACCTGGTGTGTGTAGACGCCTATAGCAAATGGCCCGAAGTGATCCGGACGAATTCAATTACTACAGAAAAGACAATCGAAATGCTACGGAGCATTTTTGCCAACAAGGGACTGCCGAAGCTTCTCGTTAGTGACAACGGGGCACAGTTCACGTCAAGAACATTCCAATTATGGCTCGAATCAATGAACGTGCGGCATCTGCGATCACCACCTCACTTCCCAGCAACAAACGGTCAAGCGGAGCGGTTTGTCAGGACTCTCAAAGAAGCCTTACGGTCTGACGAAGATCCCGACTCCGAGCGATCTCTAGCTCGGTTCCTTTTGCGATATCGCCTTACACCACACGCTGTGACAGGAGAGTCACCTTCAATGCTGATGTTCAAACGTCAAATTCGAAGTCGCTTGGATGCGATACGACCAAGCGTGGAGGATCGGGTAAAGAGTTATCAAGAACAGTCGCCGCCTTCAAGTCAATCAATGCGGAAGCTCAATCTGGGTGACCATGTTCTTGCAAGAGACTATCGGGGATCCAATAAATGGGCTTCCGGTATCATCACGCGAGTCGGAGGTTCAAGGACGTTCGAGGTGACCACGACAGACGGTTTTCGGTGGATGCGGCATCTTGATCAACTACGGAAAACCTCGGGTCGATCAATGCCTTCTCAATATTCGAGAAACTCCCGGGTGCAGAATTCACCATCGGATTCAGGACCAAGACGATCGAGTCGGAGATCAAAGCCTCCTGACAGGCTGAACTATTCCTCCCGGTAGGAGGGAAGAATGTTGTGTTTTGACTTACAATTACTGCATTGTGATTGGAAGTCCAGTCTGCCTATTTGGACTCATGACTTATTTCTTTGGTTCGATTGCTGACTTCTGTTCATTTATGTTCCGTATCGCATTTAAATGCCATTGTGTAATTACAACTGTCCAAAGGTTCTAATGCGTGGTTTTCAGTACATAGCAAGTAGTATGAAACGTATTAGATATCAAAAGGAATGAACATCTACTAAGAGGTATCTTATAATTTAGTGGAAATTGAGCTGATTATCAGGGGTATGAACTCAATTATAATGCAAGATTTCATAGAAAAGTTGATATCTTATTGTGCCTTCTTGACAGAAATTTCAAATTTTTAATTCAATTTGCATCGGCATTATAAATGTTACAATTTACTAAATTTTGTTTCATTTCTTGAATCTGAACAGTAATGTAGACCCATTAACCTCATTTAAAGTTACTTATCATCATTGACTTTCATTATATTATTTTTCTCTTTCAGTAACTCAGGTTTTTTGATTTGATCACGCTATCCTCTTATTAGCCTGAGCATTAAAGAAATAGTAACCCATAGAATTGCTAATTTAACAAACTATACTGCCTCTCCAATGCTGACATGACACGGAGGATTTGTAAAATACTATTCTTCTGTATTGCTATCATAATCAGTCAAATCCGAGTAAATTTCTCCGAAAGGGTTAGGATTTGTATTAAGCATGAAAGTCAACACATTTTTTCTTCTCCAATCAACATGAACTTACTTTTATGTGTGTGTGCGTGGGACAATTTGGAAGTGATACATGAGCAAATAATGTTATGACCATTTTTCATTAATCCTTTCATGCATATTGTGCTCTCTTGAGGACACTTTGACCCACAACTTTCGGGTCATGACCCCAAAGCGGCAAAAATGTGTAACCAAAAGAAAGAGGATAATGCGCTTCTAATGGCACCTCTTACAACTTCGTACAATCCCTAGAACGCCCGCAAATGTCATTTGAAGAAAATTTTTGATTTTGAAATAATTTATGCAATTTTTAATGGTGTACGGTTAAACCATGGCTACGGTTAACCGAGGTTAATGGCCCGTTACGGTTAAAAGTACCACGGTTACGGTCAGTTGCGGCTAAAGTTCTCACGGTTACGGTTAAGGTGATTAGCGGCTCCTGTTAATCACGGTTACATTGTCTTAAAGTTTAACGATGAATACAAGATATTTAGCGAAATCTGAATAATGTCAGTAATTTTGGAGGCAGGTGAGTTGGCCTTATGCATTTGTTTTACGTAAAATCAACAGCTCTGTTAGATGGCTGTATCAGGGAACAAAAAAAGACTACATAATGCCCTGGTCTGTGTCACCATCAGACGACTATAACATGATATAATTCCTAATTGGCTGCAAGTTCTAATCTTCATTATTGCAATCTGTACTGTTTGCATACAATGTCAAAGTTAACAACAATTCAAAACTTTCGCGCTTGATACCGGTATCTTGACTTTCTATTTACCGAGACTGCTCATGATTCGTATTCAGGCCACCTTAATGGGATATTTATATGCGTATGTAGGTTTAGATCACGGATCTTTCTTATGTAATCACATGTAGGCCTCTATGGTGTAGGGCATCCCCTGCAGTAACATAGTCTATACTATATTGAGGTATAATTATTAGGTAGCCTTAGTGATTGGAGTGCTTGTCAAGCGAAAGAAAAAAGATCTCAATCATATAGTGCACCATTGACTACCCTATGCACCACATCTGTAGCGCGTGCAAAGCCACTGTCTTTGACTGCATGTAGACATGTATTTGATAAAATTCTTTAACGATGACTTTTACAAGAATAAAACTTTGTATAATAATAGTTAAGTGATGTAAGCCAAACTAGCCCAGACCTATCAGGCTGCTGCCGGTATTTTGTCGATAAGCGAAGCAGATCATGTAAGTTGCATTATTCAACTATTATGCAAGTAGCATTCTATTATGATGACCAGTAGATGCGAGTGACTGAGGTTCTTAACTGATATGTGGCATTGATTCTACAAGTATATGCGTTCAAACGATTATTCAACATTGTTTCTGCGTTTAACGGTCGGCTACAGTCAAAAATGCAATGGTTGTGGTTGGTTACGGTTAAAAAGGTTGCGGTTGGTTACGGCTACGGTTAAGAAATTTGTCTAAACGCACATCACTAATTTGCATCTCTCACATGTGGTGCTGGGTCTCAACTCGAGTTCATTTAGCAAAATCGAAACTGTATACACATTGAGGTGTTTTCATTGCTGAGTAGTTACTCTACCTAGCATGCTTACTGTATGAGTAGGCCTACGATCTTGTTCCCTGCACTGCTTCGTGCTAGATGCCGGCCTAGTTCCAACATTCACTTTGACATCTATGAAGTTTATCTTCCAGCAAACGTATGGAGAACTTTTCCGAAATTAATAAGCGTCAGAAGTAGATTTTTGTGAGACAGATTGTTTCTTTTAATTGTGGAATATTTTCGTACGCGCTAATGACCTTATATTGTTGTTCAATTTATATCAGATGATTCAAGAGCCTACTAATTGAGTCCTATTGTTCGGCTTTATAGTTGACGCTTAATTTGATGCTGAGTACGATACGACAGTCAAGTTTCCACACACTTGATCCATCGTTGAGAGATTGCAATGAAATCATTTTGATTGTTGCTCAAAGTATGGGAACCCACTTTCTGCAGTGAATTTTGGTCAAAACAGAAACTTGTTGAGAAGAAATAAGTCGCAATTTTGATCAAAGGAAAAACTGACCAAAATTTCGATCAATGATGCTGCATGACTTGCGACGCGTTTTGAACGCTAAATAATTATGCAGTTATTGAAATAATCAAAACTCCTTTTTTAATTTACAGGCCCATAATAATGATGTATGAGTTAAACGTCTGATAGACAAGCCTTTGGCGTCCAGCGCCTTAAACAGTCGATGTTTGAATGGCGCGGTTATTAGTCGTTTATATATATTTCAGTGATGAAGCTCGATTTAAGAGATATTGAATTTTTATCAACCCAGCAGCTGATGTTTGAAAAATAGACGATTACTTCGACTTAACCAAATAATTGAAAATTCATCAAGAAAAGGCGCTTTCAAGTTGCATCTCTTTGAGCATTAACATATTAGACCGCTCGAAGAGAGCTTAGCATTGCAATTAATATCAAAGATACCAATAAAGTCAACGAAGAAATACATCTAACTAAAGTCAAAGACATCATACCGGAACTCTCTTTAAATATATTGATCCGATACATTTTTTCACTTACTTTTCAGCATTTGGTCTACATTTATACTTCTTTCCTTCGTAAAATACTGAATTAGGACAAGCGAAATACATCGATTGGCTATGTTTAGTTTCGCCTAATCTTTGTCCTAAATTTGTGTTGCACAATAGGGGTTAGAGACTACAAAAAACTCGGTTCGCCTAACTGAGAAGCATCGTTTCGCCGAAGTAAACCAAGAATCAGTTTGTGTTGGAGGACACCTGTGATGATTACAATGACGCGAATGTCTCACTTGTCATTTTCAATTTGGTTTATTTGTAGTGTTTCTCAGAACTTACTGTAAAATTTCGCGATGTTCTGTCGATTGTGAATGATTTTCAGAATAAAACTCCTCATTCATTATTCAGAGAGCATCGATATGAGTGAGGCGGCGGGATATATCAGATCCAAGAGAGTTGGTCAACTGCTGAAATTGAATGACTATCTTTTATCCATAAATCAGATGGTAGAGCCCAGAACTTACTAAAAATGCCGGCGTGAAGGTTGTCACGCCAGTGCTATTACCCAGGAAGATACTTTAGGTAGTAATAACAACTCTTACACACCCTCCGGAGGCTCCAGACTCAGTGAGGTCTATTCAATTGACTAATGATAATAATATAACTAATCTTTCCAATGAATTATATCTATGCAGTTATGTATGTCATATCTGTGAATAACTGATGTACCGCTATTTTAGGCGAAACAAGAAATCTCATCAACTAAAGAAAATCGTTGGACGAAACGAAATAAGGCGAACCGAAATATCACCCATCTATTCACTTGACACACATCTCGCGATTATCTCATGCAATATGTAAGTAAAGAAGCCGAATAATGGAGTCTGACGTAACAATAGAGGGATTTGCTGAATGAAATGATAACTGATAGATTAAAACATAAATCGAAGAACTAATTCTTTTCCATTTCGACATGAATCAATCAATTACTTTATGAAATTAGTGAACTCATATCCTGAGACAAAAATAGATTGATATCTATCTTATTTTAGCTTTCTATCACTCTTTCTGTCTTCCTTTGCAGCTATCATATCTTGATTATACACTGGTGGGCGGTCTTTGGCAAGCGTCTATGAAATATTCGTTGTCTTATCGTTATCTATCGTCGCTATGTTCAAAGTTTGAATGAAAACTTCTCTAACAGCATTTTTCGCCGGACAAAGCCAAACCCGCCTTGATAGTCGTTATCAAATTATTGTTATGTCCGTGTTTGTAAAATGTCAAGGGATGCTGAATATTACTCAAATATCTTGTTATAGAAGCGAAATGAATGGTCGCCGCAACCTCTTATGTTTTCACGCAATAGTGCCGTTGTTTGTCGTCACTATTCTTTTCTGTCTGATTCTCATTTCTACTGCTCATATGGCAATAAATTTCTACAAATGCTTCTTACTGTGGACAGTGCTTTCAGAAAAAGAAGTTCATTTGGAAAAATTTCCGGAAGGTATTCTTTTTCTGGATTTCCTCCTCAAATTGGCTCCATGGTGTCTCATTCAGAACACTCTTTTTCGGTCTTATACAGTACTTCAGTACAGCATTATTGACTGTCTACATGCACGGCATGCTGATTTGCAAGTGCATTCGTATTTCTCATACAATGATGAAAATCACCCCAGCAGCCATTTATAATAGAATATAATGCTTACTAATCTAAATTATTAATTGAAGTAGTCCTAATGAGGACTGATGGCGTTCTCCAATCCGCAAGTGTACAATTACAATGCTACTGTAAGCATTGGATTAATCAGTTCATAAAATAACTCAATGGAGCTTTCTCGTGGCAGCGAATTAAAATTGATCAGCTTTGGCCCAATATAAAAATTATGGTTCACTGAATCACCCTCAAATAGTCGATTTTGTGAGATAAATAAGTGCCTTGCGTCTCAATTGTTCCATAGCAGAAGGTTTTAATCTATGACAGTTAGTGCCATATGAGTTGGCACTCCATCAGCGATCCTAGACAGACTTCATCCGGGGATTGACTAAAATATTCTCACTATTCCGTATTCAGCATTAATGCATATTTGTAAAAAAATGTTTTTATCAAACGTTTTAATTGGTATTTTTGCACGGCTTCATTGAGTTTGCATTTTGTATAATACTTCAAGTACAAGCAGACGTAATACCTTAGAGAAATTTTTTAACAAATACGAATGCACATTTGATCAACCGCCTTCGTAGTGGAAGGTCGGATAGCTCTGCGGCTCTCTTGTTTAGTACAAGCTCGCAAGCATGTTCCATTTCCGACTATCTATGATGGAATTAGCATCAAGCATTGCATGCACATCAGAGCAACTTCGGAAAACAGATATCTTGGATGTACGGAATTAAAAGATGCACTAAATGTTAATGTCTATTTAACAGTTATCAGAAGAATCAAGTCAAGTCAGAAATGCCTCAACATGAAGAAGAAAAAGAAACATAGGATTGACAGAACTGGTGGCGGTGTGCTATCTTATGTCTCATGTGCTGCTCCCGCTTCACTAATTGACGGATTCGATGACATTCATGTGGAGCTAAGGCTTTCAATACCATTCATCCGCCTGATAGTGGGGGTGATAACTCTAAAACCGTGCAAATTGAGGGTAGAGGGCCAGATTTTTGCCTATATCTTAATTTTCATCCTGTGAACAATTCCTGATATGTATCTCTTTCTGAATTTCTGCATTTACTTCTCCTTGAAATACATTACACCAATGGGATTTCGCAGACTTTAATGACTAAAAATAATTCTAGTGTTTAAATGCGGAAGCAAGAGTGGATATTTCTTCATAGTTACGCACTACACAACTATTTTAAAATTTGCCAGCTGAAAATAATAATGGCAAAAATCTATGGCAATGGCTATGACATCGGCTGAACCGGTAAAAGTTTGGTCTCCTGGCTATTACACCGGCTGATCCATTACAATATTCTTCTATCTATATTATCACGCATCGTATTTCTCAGCTATATCAGATAACAGAATCACTCAATGTAGCAAGAAAAAGGTCTTTGTATCAGAAAGTGACTAGGCTCGCCTCTTTGTCTTTCATCGCCTTACATAGTTTTGTTTCACTTTCTAATTTTTTGAGAAATTTAGTGATTTCTGAAAAGAACTAATCAGATTTCTAGGCGACAAACGACTAATGTAACAAAATCTCAATTTTCAAGTGCTTTTTATTGCTGTTGACAATTTTATCTATTTTTTGTTTGAGGCAGTCAGCATTATCTGGGGCCCGTTTCATTAAATAAATTAGTGCTCTATATCAGTGTGGAAAATGTTTTGCGTTTCATAAAATAAATTTAAAGCAGTGATTTAAATCAGTGAATTAAACAGTCGAAATTAGCAGCGCTTCACAAAGCCACATATTAAGCAGTGATTTATATTAGTCCCACACTGCTTAATATTTGGTTTTGTGAAACGCTGTTAATTTCGACTGCCTAATCAGTATTATTAAGCAGTCTGCAGAAAAATTGCGTTTCACAAAGAGGTATCAGCAGTGGTCGAAATTTGAAATTATGGAAATTCACTGATAGAAATGTGAAATTTTTTATCAACCTCAACAGGTTGATAAATATGTGAATGATCGTCGAGAAAGTTATGGAAACTTAAAATATCGGAGAAATTACTGCAAATATAACTTAAAAATAGATAAATGGCTTTTGATTTTCAATTCTATTGTCAGTAGAAAACTATTTGTGAGAAGGGCACATTTGCAAGCTGTTTTTTGAAAATTTCTTCCTTTGAAAAGTGGCAATGCTATGACGAAAAACGTCCGGTAACAACAAAATTACAGTGGGTTGATTTGAGGGTTTCAATTTCTTTCGTGTAATGAGGTATGGGAGAATTTCGTCATTCAAAGTCATGTCATGAAATCATTTCAGTATTAGAAGACCTTGAGATATTGACTTTTACATGCATCGACAACAGCTAGCAAAATAGATTCTCAAATGCTCTCTAAATTTGTAGTCCGACAATTGGCAGCCGGAAACATTTCGACTCATAATATTTTTACCACCTAAACAAATGCAGCCATCCGAGAGACTAAAACAAAACGAATCTCATGCGCTTTCTTTCAGAAAACGAAATACAGCCTAGCCAAAGTTACAAGAAGCCCCGATCATCCCATCAAGTTTAATAGAGTGTCATAGAAAACCCTGACCAACAGGGTATTGAATCTCCAATTTTTAAAAACACAGCTAACCACAACTTCCCTTCCCCACTGCAGAAAATTAAGTAGAATTACAAACATGCTCGATAGCACCGTACTCAGCATCAATCCTAATTTTATCAAATTCTGCTCCGCACAGTCCTTCAGGGCCTAAACAAGATGACCGACACGAATCTCAGTCAAAAAGTCATAACTCCCATTCTTCATTGCTGATAATTCTGTAGAGCTACAGCAATGCTCCACAGTACCTCTATCACCTTCACATTAAGTTTCATCAAAATCCAAACAGTGCCCTGTCCTACAGAGAATTTATAAGCTAAAAATAACAGCCTACGCAACTGATTTTCAAATTTTCAAAAACACAGCTAGTCACAGCTACTGTTCCTCGTTGCAGACAATTCCGTAGAGCTACACCAACGTTCTATGGCATCTCACTTACATTTGCGTCAATTTTCATCAAAATCCATACAGTGCTTTGTCCTATAGGACCTACACAAGATGACCACTTTAATCGAATTTCAAATTTTCAAAAACAAAGGTAGTCACAACTCCCATTCTTCATTGCTGATAATTCTGTAGAGCTACACCAACGTTCTATGGCATCTCACTCATATTTACATCACGTTTCGTTAAATTCCATGTAATATTCTGTCCTACATATCCTTAGCAAGTTTGAAAACTTGGCGTACTGATTGAAAATCTGCCGTTTTCTGACACACTGCCTGCCACAACTCCTTCACATCTTAGCGGACTTTTTCTGCTGCATGATATGCATTCTGTAGTGAGGTCAGATACGACCACCCGTTTTTGTTAAATGGGACCTACTACGTAGGGGGGGGGGAAGTATAAATTTTTTTATACTTCCTCCTCTACGTAGTGGGTCCCATTTCATTTCCCGTTGTACATCCGAAAATTCAAATTGTTGAAAATAATCAAAATATGTTTTGGTTTTGTGATGTAATTCTGCCAAAAAGGAGCACCAACATGGCACCGGAACCTATAAAAAATGACATCAGGAAAAGAGCAAAAATGTTTGGAAGATGCCAAGAGGATTTCATTCAGAATAGTGCTTCCTGAAAACTAGGTTTTCTACATAGTTGTGCAATCTTTCATAATACATTTTCCCAAAGCCACCTTCTAAAACCATACTCTCAAAAAATGAGTTTCATACCGTGTTATACACTAGATTGCACAGTAGAGTTAGCAAAAAAGTATTTCAATCCGTTTCTTTAAATAATACACTATCAATTGAATTTTCAGCATGTCTCATCGTTGACAAAAAACATACACAACACCTTTAAAACGTCAAGAAAAACATTAGTGATTCTGGCTCAATTGCAAGCAAAGCCTGCCCACACTTTCACATGACGATTCTCGAAACGGCATTACAAAAACGACAACCAACCGGTGACTCTGACAAGAAAAACAATTCATGCAATCATGGAATGTTTTGCGTCAATGTTTGTGCCATGCAATCATCGAACCAATTTTTAAACTTTTCCATATTATCTTCGCAACACAGCTTCATGACGTCAGCAAGACATTTGTTACCCTAACTGAATTGCAACCAAAGTCTGTCCACACCTTCTCATGATAATACTCCACAGGGTGCTACAACGCAACAAGCAACGGACAGCAAGGACCTGTGAAACAAATCATGCAATAATCTTAATTTTCCATCATCTCTCGAATTTCACGTAATTTTCTTCGCAGCATGACTTAACATCGTCAAGAAAGACCTTGACGATTCTGGCTCAGTTGCAACCAATCTGTCCATACCTTCTTATCACCATTCTCTAAACGACTTTGCAAAGCAACATCCAACCGGCGACTCTGACCTGAGAAACAACTCATGCAATCATTTGAATTTTCCATCATCTCTCGAATTTTTTTCACGTCGTTTTCTTCGCATCATAAATGCAACTTCATGGCTTCAGTAAAACATTAGTGATTCCGCTTCTTTTGCAACCAGAGTCTTTTCATACCCTCTTATCACCATTCTCTAAACGACTTTGCAAAACAACATCCAACCGGCAACTCTGACCTGAGAAACAACTCATGCAATCATTTGAATTTTCCATCATCTCGAATTTTTTCACGTCATTTTCTTCGCAACATGACTTCACATCGTCAAGAAAAACCTTGATGATTCTGGCTCAGTTGCAACCAAAGTCTGTCCACACCTTCTCATGATAATACTCCACAGGGTACAACAACGTAGCACGCAACAGACAGCAATGACCTATGAAACAACTCATGAAATCCTTGAATGTTTCCAGCAATATGCGAATTGTACATTTTCTTTGCAACACAACTTCACAACGTTAGCAAAACAGAAATGATCCTGCTTCACTTGCAACCAAAGTAGGTCAACACCTTCTCAGAAACGTGTGTGAAGTTAGCACCGCCACTCAGCACCGCCATCTTGAAAATGGAATGTGCCAGTCAAACCAACGGTCAGAATCGCTCTAGATGGAGTGTGCCAGCATGTGCCACCCATTATTTTGAAAGAATTCCACCTAGTTTAGGAAAAATCGCTGCTCGAAAGTTCGACATGGCGGTGATGTGAAGTTAGCACCGCCACTAAAACCTTTCTTCCAAAATACACAATCAAAACATGCGAAACAAGCACAACAGATAGAAAACCATCAAAAACATTGTGCCAGCAAGTTTCAGCACCTAAATCCCCGTACTTGCTGAGAAATTAGTTCCCGAAGCCACAAAATGGCGGTGATGTGAAGTTAGCACCGCCACTGAAGTCTTTTTTTAAAATACGCAAATAAAACGTACGAAGCAAGAACAGCAGATAGGAGACCATCGCAAACATTGTGCCAGCAAGTTTCTACTCCCATGACGCCGTACTTGCGGAGAAATCAGTCCCCGAAATCACTATTTGGCGGTGATGTGAAGTTGGCACCGCCATCTTGAAAAATGCATGTGCCAGTCAAACCAACGGTCAGAATCGATCTAGATGGAGTGTGCCAGCATGTGCCACTCGTTTATTTCACGAAAAACCCACCACAGTCGGTGGAAAACCAACCCGAATGCTCAATGGCGGTGATGTGAAGTTGGCACCGCCAGTGAATGTTTTTTCCAAAATTGGGACCACTCAGTGGAGGTATTGTAAAATTTTCCACTTCAACATTAAACCGTTTGCTTACTGGCTATACAGATATCAATGCAAATGCGAATATCTCGACAGGTGAATACCGTCATGTGCCTGAACTGTTAACAGAAAGCTGAAGCTGTTACTTTGTTCAAAACTCTGTAAGACAGTGAAGGCATTTGACGAGTATATGCAATGGCATAACTAGGAAGACTCACTTTCTTATTAAAGGCCATTGATGAATAGCATTCGATTCGTTTATGTTTCCCAGGATGAAGGAGGAGAGTTCGCGACTTACAACGGCAAAACTGTTGGTAATAATTAGAATTTTTCATTTGACAAACGACGTCCCATGATTGGTCACTTTTCGGTTACCATATGATCAATATATCGATAAACATTTTCATCTGTTTGCCGTGGAAAATATATTCACGGCATGCGATTAATTACAGCCTGCACAACTTAAAACAAGAATGAAGATGTGTTTATGAAATAATGAAAATACTCTACGAATAGATTAGATATTGCGACTTCTAGCTAGATCATATGAAGTAGATGAGTCTCAATATCCCTTCAATTTTGAGTATACTTGCACATCCAGTGAATCAGAAATTCTTGAAGTCAATTGAAACATTGATAGAAAACAATGTTGGCAATATCTACAACATTATTTGTGTCATGATGTGCGTACATCTTTATCACATTTGATGATCTTGATGAACAATTGAAGCAATAACATTAGGAGATCGAAAGGCATATTTCCAGCGTTGTCAGACTGCTTCATCGAAGAAGCATGATGCTCAATTGAGTTTGTGGTGCTTTCAAACATAGAGGAGGGATATATGGGATATCCTAATATACTTACTCTATGCTTTCCAAGGTGCGCAATCTTTTTGGAAAGGAATTATCAAACTACATCGTTCAAACCATAGAGTAGGTTCTAACCTACAGTGGAAACAGATTCTCATTAAATTGAGGATGACCCAGCCTTCTTGACGATGGTTACCCATCGAGTTTTTGAAAAACATTCGAAGGGCTGGTTTGTCTAACCCAATTAATTGTCTGGAAAATTTTTATCTTTTCTCTCGATCCGCACAAAATTGCGGGAATTTTTAGAATTCCACAGGTGTGTGTTAAACACATCTATTTAATCATTCTTGTTTTAAGTTGTACAGGCTGTAATTAACCGCATGCCGTGAATATATTTTCCACGGCAAACAGATGAAAATGTTTATCGATATATTGATCATATGGTAACCGAAAAGTGACCAATCATGGGACGTCGTTTGTCAAATGAAAAATTCTAATTATTACCAACAGTTTTGCCGTTGTAAGTCGCGAACTCTCCTCCTTCATCCTGGGAAACATAAACGAATCGAATGCTATTCATCAATGGCCTTTAATAAGAAAGTGAGTCTTCCTAGTTATGCCATTGCATATACTCGTCAAATGCCTTCACTGTCTTACAGAGTTTTGAACAAAGTAACAGCTTCAGCTTTCTGTTAACAGTTCAGGCACATGACGGTATTCACCTGTCGAGATATTCGCATTTGCATTGATATCTGTATAGCCAGTAAGCAAACGGTTTAATGTTGAAGTGGAAAATTTTACAATACCTCCACTGAGTGGTCCCAATTTTGGAAAAAACATTCACTGGCGGTGCCAACTTCACATCACCGCCATTGAGCATTCGGGTTGGTTTTCCACCGACTGTGGTGGGTTTTTCGTGAAATAAACGAGTGGCACATGCTGGCACACTCCATCTAGATCGATTCTGACCGTTGGTTTGACTGGCACATGCATTTTTCAAGATGGCGGTGCCAACTTCACATCACCGCCAAATAGTGATTTCGGGGACTGATTTCTCCGCAAGTACGGCGTCATGGGAGTAGAAACTTGCTGGCACAATGTTTGCGATGGTCTCCTATCTGCTGTTCTTGCTTCGTACGTTTTATTTGCGTATTTTAAAAAAAGACTTCAGTGGCGGTGCTAACTTCACATCACCGCCATTTTGTGGCTTCGGGGACTAATTTCTCAGCAAGTACGGCGTCTTAGGAGAAGAAACTTGCTGGCACAATGTTTGTGATGGTCATCTCTCAGTTGTATTTGTCTCGCGTGTTTTATTTGCGTATTTTAAAAAAAGACTTCAGTGGCGGTGCTAACTTCACATCACCGCCATTTTGTGGTTTCGGGAACTAATTTCTCAGCAAGTACGGGGATTTAGGTGCTGAAACTTGCTGGCACAATGTTTTTGATGGTTTTCTATCTGTTGTGCGTGTTTCGTATGTTTTGATTGTGTATTTTGGAAAAAAGGTTTTAGTGGCGGTGCTAACTTCACATCACCGCCATGTCGAACTTTCGAGCAGCGATTTTTGCTAAACTAGGTGGAATTCTTTCAAAATAATGGGTGGCACATGCTGGCACACTCCATCTAGATCGATTCTGACCGTTGGTTTGACTGGCACATTTCATTTTCAAGATGGCGGTGCCAACTTCACATCACCGCCAGCGCATTGAGCTTTCGGGGGCTAATTTCTCCACAAGTACGGCGTCTTAGGAGAAGAAACTTGCTGGCACAATGTTTGTGATGGTCATCTCTCAGTTGTATTTGTCTCGCGTGTTTTATTTGCGTATTTTAAAAAAGACTTCAGTGGCGGTGCTAACTTCACATCACCGCCATTTTGTGGTTTCGGGGCTAATTTCTCAGCAAGTACGGGGATTTAGGTGCTGAAACTTGCTGGCACAATGTTTTTGATGGTTTTCTATCTGTTGTGCGTGTTTCGTATGTTTTGATTGTGTATTTTGGAAAAAAGGTTTTAGTGGCGGTGCTAACTTCACATCACCGCCATGTCGAACTTTCGAGCAGCGATTTTTGCTAAACTAGGTGGAATTCTTTCAAAATAATGGGTGGCACATGCTGGCACACTCCATCTAGATCGATTCTGACCGTTGGTTTGACTGGCACATTCCATTTTCAAGATGGCGGTGCTGAGTGGCGGTGCTAACTTCACACACGTTTCTCAGAATCATTCTTAGGAGCACGCCCGTTGTCTACATTCATATACCGGAGCGCGACCGATGACGAAAATTGGACGCTCGAAAACACCCGTAGTCTGAATTCATGCACTCACGCACTTTACTCCGGTTGTCTAAATTCTTGCCTTGGAACCTGATTTCAGATATCGGGCGTGTTCAGTTGCACAAATGTATACCTTCAGTGTGCTCCGCCGTATGAATTTAGACATCGGGTGCGCTCAGTCGTGTGAATTCTGACCTCGAGCGGGTGTACTTCTGCGTGCTCGGTCACATGAATCTAGACCGCGGCGGGCGTACTCGTGCTTGTGAATCTAGGCCTCGGGCATTGATTAGTGTGATCAAACATAGAAAAAGTTATGGGAAATGCAAGAAACATACATCAATCCATCATATCTACAAAATCCGAATCGATAGCTCTGCTCATGACGGTCATCCCACACAATTTCATCTGTATTCACTCAAATATTTAAACTGCGGATCTCTCTACAAAGGAAGACTTCTCTGAGAGCTGTCACTTATATATTCACACGAATCTGTGGATACTCACCTGATCCAAACCGCTTGATCATCTTTTTAATTGCTCATTTCAATTCGAAATCTCAGAATTCAAGTGCTACATGTCGCCTATTAGTCAGGGAGTTGTGTGGGTAAGCTTAGTTGTGATTGAGGCAGGGTCGTCAAAGTTTTGGCCACCGCTGTGACTGCCATTTTCAGATGCAGATCCACAATTGAATTGATGCTGTGAGCATAGATCTACAATGTACTTGACGAAGTACTTTATCTCGGAGAAGTGGTTCTCAAGCTAGAGTTATCCTTTGCTCTTGTGTTTTGAAACGCTGCGGAGAATGATACTGAGGTTTTGGGCAACTCCGGTATTGATTGAGGCAGTAGGCCTACTAACAAAGTTTTTGGCTGACAGCGTGAAGATATGATCGAAAACTATTTTTTGTAAAAATGGTGAAAATGTGTGATGATTGCGTGAAATTTTCTCCGGCCAGATTTGCCGGTTAACGCTTGTGTTTTGATACTCTGGAGATAAAAGTGTGATTTTTTGTTTGGTTTCAATTGAGGCAAATTCGCAAAGTATTCGCTGTAGATGTAAAGTTGTTCTTGAAAATTATAGTTTGTAAAATTGGTGAAAACGTGTGATGATAGCATGCAGTGCATGTCAGGACTGAGTTGCGCTGTTGTCTTTTGATGTGCTCTGCAGAATGATAATGAGTTGGTTGTAGTTGAGACAATACTATCAACATTTTGACTGACGGTGTAAAGAATTGTGGGAAAAATACAATTTTTGCAGAATTGGTGAAGGCGTGCGTTGATTTCGCGAGGTGCTTCCCATGCCTGGCTGATGCCAGTTTGGTTCGAATTGAGGCAGCATTGACAAGGTTTTCGGTGTCGTTGCACTGCCATTTTCAGATGCAGATCCGCAACTGAAACTGCACCCGGAGGTGCATCTATCCGAGGAGTACTCCTTTGAGAATTATTTCTTGGCCCAGAGTCGCCCGTTGAATACTGTTTTTTAAAGTGATCCAGTGAGTGACACTGAGAAGATGTGGGGCACGTTTGGTTTGAATTGAGGCAGCATTGACAAGGCCTTTGGTGTCGATGCGCTGCCTTTTCAGATACAGATCCACAACTGAAACTGTAGCCGGAAATGCATCCATCCGACCAAGTACTTTTACTCGTAGAACCGCTTTTCCGCCCAGAGTTCCCGTTTTCCGCTGTATTTTGAAACGCTCTACTGAATGACACTGAGAAGATGTGGGACAAGTTTGATTGTGATTGAGGTATTTCTGTCTGTCAGTGTACACAGACCAGTTATGTTGTTAAAGATATTCTTGTCATATTGGTGAAGGCTTGCCTAGAATGCGTGAAGTGAGCTAGGTTGGTGGTGATTGAAGCAGTATTGACAATTTTTTGCTTGACACTGGAGGTTCATGGTCATCCGTGGGGAAAAATTATTAAAAGTGAACTCCTTTTAGTAGGACGAACGTTTTCATAAAGTACGGTAGGCAAAATATGCATGCATGCGCATATACAAAGCCAACGTTTCTCGCAGTCTCTGTAAACTTCAAGTCGCAGTAAAAAACCACTGCACCCTGAAACTGACAGACTGTCGAAACTTAGACCTTATGTTTGACTTACCTTACTTTATTGTAACATTCAGTCTACTAAGGGAAGTTGACGTCTTATATTTCTCCACACAAATGAGTATTGGCAAATTTGACTGTCGGTAAAGTGATAATTTTTTTTGTAAAATTGGTGAAAACATGTATTTATTGCGTAAAAATATTTCTCAAGACAGATTAGTCCGTTGGGATGTTGCTGTTTGAAGCGATCTAGAGAATGACACTAAGAAGGGATGCACCAACATTTTAAGCGAAATTATGTATAATTTGAATGCTTTGGGTATCGACTGATTTATTCAGTGAACTTTTTTATTAGGCAGTGACTATTACACGCGGTATTAAAACCGGTTCAAAAGTTTTCCATATCTATCAACACGCCTCATGTTTACTAGCTACAAGCATGGCTGCAGATCATTCAATATGACAAAAAATACATCAGAATGTGTCTTGACTCGTTGCTTGTCTTGCTTAGCCTTGCTTGGTTTATCTTCGTCTTCGATGTTTTCTGAGATACTTAGTGATTTCTTAAGCGAAGCAAACTTATTTCCCTACGGTGATTCGGAAACTCTTAATGTAACAAAGTTTAATTTAGTGCTTTATTTAATGTAGATACTTTCCATATCCTACTTATCTATCAGGTAATCAGTCTTGCTGGCTAATTCGGTGTAACAGTCGCCAGATTAAAATTGTTCCAGCTCAGCCAGTGTAATAGCCATCACCGATTAATTTTGTCCTAAAAGTCAGCCGGAAAAATCGACCTCTCTCCAAATGTGACATATTTTGTACACTCGCTCCACTTGCGAGTCGTACATGAATTATTTAACGCAAAAATACCCTCTTTTATGAGTTTCTTGGATTTTGTGTACTTTATTAGTTTTCATTTTGTCCTTCGATGTATTTTAGCCGCCACTACATGCATTTCTCTTTGTAGAAATAGTTGAATGAACGACCTACTTTCAATTGTTGTCGATACATTATTTAACGAAATGCTATATTCACTAAAAAATGCCGAAACGATCTCCACAATGTCATAAATAACCGCAAATTGTTCAAAATCGATTATAACCATGCTGTGGGTGTATGCTTGCATTACACCAGCTGATGTCGTTCTTAAAACACATTAAGTTCACCAAACTATATTTATATCATCAATTTCGCTAAGTCTGAAGTACAATTTCACCATTCAACTTGTTTACTATATTAGAGCACGTGTCATTTCAGATAAATATTTTGCAGATGACTAAAATTAAACTTCGCTGATTATTGTTACCATAGTGACGCTTGCAAATGTAGCAGCAGTGAATTGCGGCGGACTAAAACAATTAATATCTTAGATAGGGATTCTCCATGTAAAACAAGCATTTTTGGCTGATGACTATGCGTTAAATATAAAAGTGTCCAAAGAGATACATATCAAGATAAAATACTCATGCCTTAATCTGTATTTGAGCAAAAATCTGGACCTCTACCCTCTATCTGCACGGTTCAGCCCTTATTGTCGACTTAGCACCCCCACTATGATGGAAGCACTCGCATCAAACCTTTGTGTTACAGACAGATGCAATAGTTCCTTTTTACTGTCTATTTTGTCAAACTTTTTGTAGAGCTCTGTTTTTGTGCTTTGATGAACTATTTTTACACTTTCCCTTATGTATTACAATCAGCTATAGCTGTTTAATCCAAATAAATGCATATTATCATTATTATTATTATATTTTTGTTAATAGCCAATTTTCACATTTAGCGTTCCAGTAACGAAGGAAATCAAGACGGTCGATGTGTGAATGATTTACCAATTTTGAAGTTGAATTTTCAAATTTGATGTCGTCACTTTTTTAAAAATATCTTCGAATTATAATTTGACTGCTTTTCTGGTTGAGTATCGATTTCATTTATTTTTGACACGAGCGGTTTATGTCATTTAATTTGTATTGAATCATCTACAATCAAAGCGCTTGAGAGAATTACTATCTTCGATCCGTCAAGAAAAATTCACAGATTAAATGTTGCAAAGTCTGCCATTACATTTGTTATTAAAAAATACATGCACATATGCTAAAAAACGATTATTATATGAGTGAATTTCTCACTATGTTTCGCACGTCTTTCATTCTCATTTAAGACATAGGATTAAATTCACATCACTGAACAGTGACGTCATGCGCTTGCGAATCCTCTAGATTAATCTCTCAAAATCTACTGTCTTCTGTAAAAACTTCCATGTCTTTGAAAATTAGTCGTGCGGTGATGTGCAAATAAATTATTGAACCAATTTATAGCTCTTCAGTTTCTATTTCAAAACGAGGAAGATAACATCTTTACATCTGACAAGAAGACCATCGATTTCCAACTCAAGTTGAAATCCCACCGAGTAAATTGTCATCATCCACAGAAATCGGATCTCAATCCTCAAATTCATATTTCCGTGTAAGTGAAATGCGATATCGTCTGCCAACATATCAGATTGCATTCTGCAGTCATCAATCATTTTGAAGGGATTAAGATGCTTCGATTCATGCAAGACAATGACATAGGAACAATCAAGTGATAGTACTGTGTTAGATAAACTATAAAAATAGATTATATGAATAATTAAAGAGTACAATTAACACATCATCCTCATAAACATTTTGCACTAAATTGATGCTTGAACTGAAATTAGAAATCTCATCAGCCTAAATTACATCCTGCGTCTGAATTTACAATTGTCGGCCACGCAACAGTAATCGACAAGCATGAAACGGCTACCGGTTAAAAAGTCAGACTGGTGAATCGAGTTTCTACCTCTTATAGCATGCTTCATTTTTTAATGTCAATTTCTAACATTTTTTTGTTTTACTTAAATTTCCTTTTGATTTACAACATTTCCAAGTACCTTTTATCGTCGAGACAATTAACCTGGCAATTGATAAATTTATCAAATATCAACAGATGCAACCGCCATGAGACATGTTTCGGCCTATTGGGCCTCATCAGTCGTAGGCAGGTTCGAACCAGGGACGTTGGAACTTGAGGAAGTGCAAGCATGCCCCTAACCACAAGGCTACCGGACCATCTGTTGAGAGTGTGAATTCGCCAGGAAGGCACTGCTTTATTGCAGGCGCGTGGAGGGCGGATTGCATTCTGCAAACACAAAGTGATGCGGCATTAAGCTTGCATGTCCTCTAGCTCGAACCTCGCTGCTTCGAACATAACCACGACTGATGAGGCCTAAGAAGCCGAAACATGTCTCGTGGTGGTTACATCTGTTGAGATTTGATAAATTTATTTTGAATTGATTTTCAGCATTTTCCAAACAAAGAAGTTATTTACTAATCCTTCATATCACATTCGACATTTTTCATTGATTATTAGCATTTTACTGTTGTCTTGTAGCTTCCCCTGGGCCTCTTGGGCTATCTGATAGCGATCAATGAAAGCAATTCAGCAATTGGCTTATTAGCTTCCAATCAATTATCTCATTCTCAAAAAATCGCGAAAAACCATCCAACAGTACAGAAAGATGTTCTCAGACTTAGATAATTCAAGCACAAAATTTCTTAGCATTTCTTAGCTACAAGGGCTTGTCAGTGCGGCTCGGAATGGTCCAAACGAGCTTAAAATATCTAGAATGGCTGAAAAATCTGAAGGACTATGCAATAGGCTTCTCTGTGTTTATATATCCTGACTATATCCTACAGCCAAGGTTGGGCAAAAACTTCTATAGGGCAGTTCTACGCAGGTTCTTTGTTGTTCAGTGGCTCTGTAGAGCCATATGGTCCTTAAAAGGACCAGTGGTAGGTTCACAGGTGGTCACAAATATTTCGCAACCTCACAAGAAAGTTCAATCACTTAATCGAATCCGGAAAGACATGCTTTCAATCGGGATATTGATCACTACTTGATCTTAACTCTCCCTCTCTCATCCCTTAACAAAACTTCAAGTCGAAAAAGACCATCTCAAGGAAGAAATAATCGACTCACACCGAGCTTCAGTAAATGTGCATTTGCCAATTTTCCAGATATCCACAGGAATTCATGCTATACGTTTCGATGTGGAGTTCATTTCGGCCATTCATCCATATCGCAGCACAAATCAACAACCGTTAACTTCCTTGATTCAGGCAATGGCAGATGATCATGAATTGCATCACCTGACCTCATCCAAGCTCTCAAACGGCCATCGCGACCTCGGAGACATGCAGCCGCTTCATCAGTCCAAACAACTCGATTCCATTGAGGTAACCAGTGGCAATGCTATATCGCCCACTTCAGCCTCAAGCTGTTTTGGTCTGTGGTCAGTTTGATCCCTGATGGTCTCTTACGGCTTATGAAGTGCTCACTTTTCAGACGACGTGCCACCGATATGGCAGAAACCGACGGTTTCAGATATGAATTTTTAAACTGGCCAAAGACAAAGTGGACCGAAGACAAAGTTTCAGAAGCAGTAAGTTATGCAATAAATTTGGGGCATCATAACTTCCCTAAAAGTACACCAATTTCGACGAGTAATGCATCAAAAGAATGCTCAGAGAAAGCCCTTTCACCTCTTGTTTGATTCATTATCATGCTCACATGCTTTCATGTATAAAATTTGAAAATTTTTGAAGAGGCGATTTTCACATTTTGACCTCTGTCCACCCACCTTAAGCAATGACAGATTATATAATACTTTTCATAATAAATTTTTATATATAATACCTTTTACCTAACACTTGATTTATGTTTTATCTTTTCGTGCAATTACAACTAATAACGTGACTTTCTCTGTGATTTTCATTTGTGACAATATACACTACTACTGCTATGCCGGCGGTTGATAGTCACAATGATTGCAGAGTGCTAGTTCGCCAGGGCGATGTCCTCCGACTTGACCGATTTAAGAACAGATATTCCTTGGTAGCCGTTGACGCTGTTTTTACCTTACAATGCCGTCTGCTTTGGCGCCGAGCAGTCTGCCCTGCAGTCCTTTCCCTTGTTCAGCCATTCTAGATATTGTAAGCTAGTTTGGGTCATTCTGAGCCCTATTGACGAGCCCTCTTACAGTGAAACACAGCGTCTACGGTTGCAAAGAAATGTTGTGCTTCAGTTGTTCTAGTCGGCCATCTTTCCACTCTATTCACAGGTTAAGTGGCACTATGCAAAATATATGATTTACAGCCTCGATACCTCGATGCCCTTTTAGAGCACGTTTAGACGCTATCGTTTCCTCAATGTGGTCAAGACAAATTGAAAGCGCTAGTGTGCAAAACTCTATTCTCAATTACAGGAATCTTCGAATATTTCTTGCATATTATTTGTCTAAATTTTGTGGATGTTTAAGAGACAGGAAGATTCCTTCATGATGGAATGCATTCGAAGTCTTTCTGCGTCGACGAAAAATGCGATTAGGTTTCCAACACATTTAATGAACTTGTTTATAAACAAATTCATCTGAGTGGTTTAGAGGTCAGAAAGATTGATGATTAAAAGTGATCCCTTTCGATTGCCCAGATTAATAATTTCTATGTGAAGGAAAAAGATAAGTCATTTGAAAAATTACCAACAACCTTATGTCCTCTCGTTAATGAATCCAGACGGACTTGGCCTCGGATCTAATAATTTATTTGATTAGGTGCATTTTGCATTATCAATAAAATAGACCAACAAAAATGAGCACTCATGTGCTTTAAACCTAAGCTGATGTAGCGGTAATCCGACGTTTATCAAAGCAAAATAATGTAGGAGCCACTTTGACAGTGTACAAAATTGTAGTATTTAAAGGAGAAGTACTTGATGAGACTCATGCAACAGATATGACAAAGTTGAAGATATCTGACAAGATATTGATGAAAACGTTCATCATTTAACGTTGCGTTCCATTTGCAGTGTTAATGGAGCTCTACACTGTTATTCATAAAGTCCCAAATGAGAACTAGAAATAGTACTGAACCTGAGTACTAACTACGACAAAGAAACGAGTCCCAAATTCTAATACTCTTTGAGTTTGAAAATATGAGCACTCATTTTTGAACTCTTTGGGTTCTAACTCACAGTACTTAATTCGTACTCATTTTAGTACTCATTTAATGAGCTGCATATGATTAGCACCTCCACTTTATCGAAATATGCCATACGGCATATCTAACCCGCTATATCCCATACGCACATCCATCTAAGAACTGCTTTGGCAATTAATCACAAGTGCATTTGGATCAATAAAATATGCACAAGACTCAAAGCGCAGTCGGTGAAGTGGGTAAACGTTGGCAGGACTCAAAGAACAGGCGGGGAGGATGGCAAGCGTTCGCAGGACTCAAAGCATTGTTTGAGATGATGGAAAGCGTTGACTGGAATCAAAGCGCAGTCGGGGAGGATGGCAAGCGCGCTGATAGCAAGGAGCAAAGCTCAACACGATCAGTAACAATGGAGACAGCGCTGTGAAGAGTGATAAAGGATGTTATGAGAATGCAGTGACGCACCCCGATCAATGCATTGCTATTGTCTTACGGTTGTATTTCCTTCCATGTTGGTCAGTCACAATTGATATATTGACGCTTCAACATATTAGTACTTTGCAAGCACTTTAATACTGCTGCGAATTTAAGTTCGGTAATTTGAGTACTCAAATACTAGTATGGTATTCGCATTTGGTAGGCCAACTTCATGATGCTATATATAATTGGCAGCCCAGAACAATTTGCAAACCAACTTTTTTCCAATATTTCATCATGCAGTTGTGTAATAGTTATCATCCTTAACAAAAAATCGCATGAAAAGTCATTTCGGCGTGATATGAAAAATAATGAATGTGCCTTCAATTACCTCAGATGAAACTCACACAAAAAAGTACTTCGCTGCAATTTGCTATCAAAAGAATTGAGCAGCTAACTGATGTTTCTGTAATTTGAATAATTTATGTAGAAATACCGGCAGAGAAATCTGACGTTTCGATTTTGCTGGTCAATTCCGCTGCTGGGTCATGTACCGATCTAAGTCACTATTGCTACATCCCCAAGAAAAAATTATTGAAGCATGCAATAGTTTCAGATTGTAGATCCTTGTCGCATGGCAATGTAGAGTTGTATGGTGGTTTATCAAAAAGATTTCGTGTAGGTACTATAAGTAGAAATTACACTTGCAATGTACCCGTTACCTAACCATTGCTAGCCACACGAAGCCTCCTTTCCTTGTTGCCTTGGCAACGCGTGTTCATAGCAATATCCTTTCAATAAGGCGGTGTGTACGCTGTCATTCCTCTTTTTTGCGTAGCTAAGCCTCAGCAAATAGCCGGTGACGCCACTACGTCTGTCTCGTCAGCACCTTCGCATTCTGCCAGTTGATCACGTGATCCCCATTTAGCGAATGCTCCACCAGTGCTGATTTCTCTGGTTGAAGCAATCTGCATGCCGCTCGGTGCTGTTGTACGCGGAGACAATTGATTTGCCCAATGTAAACTTTCTCACACTCCCCGCACCCGATCTCATACACGACTCCGCGGGTACAATCGGGCTACAAAGGATCCCGATATAGATCAATTAACATTAAAATTGTTGGGCAGACAGTTTTCCTTTATTGATGACAGTTGAGCGCAACGATCTGAATTCTTTGAATCTATTGATTTTGTATGCAACAAACTTGTAAGTGTTGAAAAACTAATTGAGTTCCTCTTTCATCCCAACATGTCTAGCAGTGACGTCGAACAGCTATCAATGCCCTTTTTAGCAACCTGACAAGCTTAAAAAATAATTGTACTTTGCTTGATTTGGTTTTGCCTGTGAAACCCAGTGCGGCTTCAACTTTGCTTCCAACTGTGATTTAAAATCACACAAACCGCCTGACAGCAGGAATGCGCGATAAGTATTGCTCAAACTAAATTAATAAACTTATCTGTCTGTCGGAATGAGAAATCGTGGCCTCATCGACAAGTCGGAAACTGATTTACCGCGACATATTCAATCGAATGTTACTATTCGATTTTTCTGTAGACAAGAAAACATATTTGTTTTCCAATCGGCATCGGATAACTGAATATCATTCAATTTCCTGTATTAATGGTGGAGAAATAACAAAACACAAAGGAATTTTCGTCTGAGAAAGATTCTGATTTCAGGACATATCATTTGAGAACGTATAAATGTCTGACTGTTTGTTGAGACTCAGGGTTGCTGATAAGGCTTCCAAAAGCTTTAGAAATAGTTACAAAGATTGTGGAAACACGTAATTCGATAATATTTTGTTTTGTATCTATCAACAGTGTTGTAGGCAAATTCAGGAGCGCTGTTTGAATGTCTTTTACTGAGAACGCAAAATTTCAAACAGACTACAAAGACAAACAGGAAGGGGATCAAAGAAGAAATCTCTTCGGCGTAAGATTGACAGCTATTTCATATGAGCAACCGATATAGACTAATGACTGAGTTTTGAAAAGGTAGGAACATCAGAGCAAAAAATGAATTACGTAGGATTGCTGTTTTGACGAAATGTTTAAGGATTTGATTATTGAAAAATTTAATACCTCTAGCTCTAATAATGCTCTAATATCGTCTAATATCAGTCTGAACGAGGAAAGATGAAAACGCCGAGCTCAGCTTCTTTATAATCCATTTTTATTACTCAAACTCTCCATCTCAGCCTGATTAAGTTTGAAGTCAACCATTTGGGCAATGATATTGGACTGAAATCATAAACCTAGGCTATCACGTTTTCATGCCTGCAAAAAATCCAAAATTTTAGAATTCTGAGCATCATCCTCTCCAAAATATCTTTTCTATTTTTAATGTATACAGCAAAATGAAAAAATGAACAAGTGTAGTGTGTTTTCTAATTGATCAACTTCATACATCAATTATAAATAAACCTGTCGTGAGTGATTATGTTTTCCCTTCATGTAAATCTCTAAAGTCTTAATTTACATCACAGCGTGTGAAATTAAAAACATGTTTCCCTTGTCTCACATATCATATTTGCTGCAGTAGGTATTGTTCTATGTAGAGTAGGCTTTCTGTTGTTCAAGTTAGAATCATTGAATGCAAAAAACATTTGCGTAATATTTGATTTCCAGCGAATACTGGTCCTGATAAATTCAAAACAAAACCTCATATCAGGATGTGTATAAAGGGTAAGTCACATTAAATGGCCCTAATTTTAAAGTTCTGTAGATCAATTAAAATCAAACCAATTTTTAAATGAGACGTAGTATTTTAAACCCCAGAATGTGGACATCATTTTTAGCGGTTATAAGAAGTTCATAGATATGTAGACTTCATAGATATCTGATGCTAAAGAATCATGACGGAAAAATCAAATTTACAGCTCAAAAATCTATTTCAACGGAGTGTATTGTACCATCATCAATTAAAAAGTGAACGCGTCCAAAAAAGTACTATTTACACCAAACTACAAAAATAAGGGCATGTTCAGTTAAAGAGAGTAAATCAAACTTTCTCCCAATAGTCATCATGATTAATACTACCTCCATTCCTCACCACAATTTTTCTGCATCCATTCATGATGCTTGAAATCCGGATTCGAGAACCCGGGATTGTAAACCCTAGTAGTGACTTCGTTCAGCGACTCCTAATGTGCGCATACAATGTACTTTTTAGAGCTCGCAAAACAACCTTTTTGATGGAGCTAAAATTCATTGCACTAATTTCAGAATGCTCGCTTCTTTTACGTCTTTGGCTACTTTATAGCTATCATGAAGGCCATTTAGCACCTCAATTGACTTCCACACGAAATCTCTTGTAGACACAGACAGCTTCAATTTAGCATAAATTCACAGATCAGGTGTTCAAACTATTGCATACATCATGTACAAACATGTAAAACAAGGAAAACATTTCAAATTCAAAACCGTTTGATATCGTCAAAGTTAACACATCTACTGTATGTAGTTTTGACAACTATAGAGTTGCCAAAACTCTGGGGTTTAAAATGATGCATCTCATTTAAAAATTGGTTGGAATGTCTCTGATCTGCAACACTCTATAAAATAGGGCCATTTCATTTGACTCGTCCTCTACATTCTGACTAATACACAAAATGCTCGGTAGGCATCTATCTGAAAACTCCGTCCAGGTTCTCAACTCTATCCATGCCGGTCTCTGAATTGACATTTATGCCGGCTTTACCTTAACAATGACATCGTCGAACTATAAATAGAAATCTTAAATATATAATTTCCAATTTTATCAATTTGTTTAAAAATTCAGAAAATTTACCCCATTTTGGTTGCGATTCACCTCAGAAATCGGTGATTTGTGAGCCTGAGATGACTATATACGCATGCAGAGGAAAGTATATTGTGAGTACAAAATGTGTTGATATGACGGATTTGTGCATGGGATAGAACTCAAACATGAGCTTATCTTTATGAAATGCTTTATTGACTTTTACACATATTTGGCAAAGTTTCCCTGTAGCCATTAGATGATAGTGATTTGATAAATATTTACTGTCAGCTTGTGTTGTAATTAGTAATTATAATTAAATATTGAGTAATTTGTAATTTTAGTCAATAACTTTTTAGACATTAGAAGTAATTGCAATTACTTCACAGTCAGTAGTGTTAAACGTACATATAGCATGCATTTCAAATTACCTCTTCGTTAGTGTGTTGCCATACTTGGACATGTGCCCGATGTACAACCACTGCTAATTTATTTAAAAACGTCACAACGAAAAGAATTGTCAAAATCAAAATCAAGTATCGGTGTAATGATTTCTTCCCTCCCCTCCGCATCCATGCTGCTGATCGGAAAACTAACATAATTTCCCCCTCCGGAAAAAATCACATGAATTCTTCTAGAATCTAGTTTGAATATTTAAATCAATTTAAATTCTAGAGTCTCCTAGAATCTGTAAGTCTCAATATCTCATCATAGCATATTCAGTTTGAACCTTACAGATATGTAAGGCAAGAACACAATGGGAAAGAAGAAGAGGCGGTGGTTTAACAGAACAGTACACGCGGGGTCTGTTTTCCCGGGGAGCAATCGTTGCAACCTTATCCGTCTGGAAAAGAATAAATGCAAGGAAAACGCGTAGCACTAGCAATAATCTCAAGAAATTGCAAAGCGATTGAAATGTGACAGTAGAAAATAGGAGTAGTTTGTAATACGTATAATAATTTGTAATAATAATAATACGTATAATAATTATTTGTAATCGTCATAAATTACATCGATAGAAATGCAAATCAGTAATGCCATTTCATGAGTCATTGACACTAAGTCTGTGTATTGTAGACTACACTAGTCATCGCCGCTACCAATGTATGAATACTCTTGGCAACTCTAAACAGGGTGTAATGTGCCGCTAGTTGAAAAGAGTTCATTACAAAGATGTCTCCATAGAGAAAGTACATGTATATCGGGTAGAGCAACAACTCAGCATTTATTATATCCCCAATGTAAATACAGTTTCGATTTTATTAAATGAACTCGAGTTGAGATCCAGTGCCACATGTGAGATAAGCATATTTTTACACTTTTTTTGAAATTACCACGTAATTAATTGATCATGATAGCAACACAGGGGAAATAATAGTGTTTTGCAAATTCTCCGAGTCATGTCAACCTTGGAGAGGTAATATGGTTTGCTAAATTAACAATTCGATGGGTTAGGTTACCATCCATTTAATGCTTTATTGCTCAGCGTGATGACATCACAAATTGTCACTGAAAGAGTAAAATATCATTATCAAAGACAAAGATTATCATTAACTTTAAAAGATGCGAATGGGTTCAATTATTATTCAAGAAATGAAACACAAATTTAGTGAATCATAAGATGATGCCAATGGAAATTGAATTAAAAGCTTGAAATTTCGGCCAGAAGCACAATAAGATCTACACTTTTCCATGAAGACTTGCATTATAATGTGGTTCATGAAATTCCTTGATAATCAGCTCAATTTCCGTTGAATTAAGACACCTGTTAGTAAATTTCCATTCATTTTGATATCCAATGCGTTTCATACTACTGTACTTGTAAAGTGGTTTTACGCCGCTAGTATATAAACACAGGAATAGTCTGCAAAACTTTGGCTTCTTTAAAAGTGATTAAATATTTTTTGGATCGCAGGAACGCAATCTCCACGAAAAACTAAATATTTTTATGCAAAAATGCCCACTGTATGCTGCCATTCGTTTGAGTTGACACTCTACTTACTATGCACTTACTCTACGGAAGTCTCATCATGCTTTTAGTAGGAGAGTTCGTAGATGTTTATGAAATCGGTAGGGGGTTTGGTGAGATTTTTGCGGAACCGATCAAGGGAAAGGAGAAGGCTTAATTGCGTAATTGTTGCACATTCCGAATTATAAACACATTTCAAGTAAAATTTAATGAACATTTTGCATCTAAATAAACATGTTAAGTAGCTGGCTGTAACTCGACTTGTCAACCGACGAAAAGCAATAATCTATTCAAAGTGCTGACTTTTGATGAAAATGTATTGAGAAAAACAACTTAAGTAGGCATAAGTTTTGAAAAAACTTCTTCGATTACTTGATCGGAATTTCGTGCGTATAGAGCGGTTATCTTTCATCGCGAGATAGTTTGACCTCAGGCATTGATGTTTATGAATAATGACTGCCGATAGGAAATACACTTGACCACGAGATTGGAGGAAGTGTTGCCAATATCAACTTCATCACAAGATTGATGATACATCGAGGATTTGACTGACAATCATCCATGCGAGACTATTCCCGGTCACCGGGCAATATGGACATTTCGATATGAATAAATACTGACAGGCAATGAGATGGGACGAAATATCAATTTCTATTCTCATCTTCATTGCACTGTAAGATAGAAAAATATGTTCAAGAATTCAAATGACAGTAATCATTTTACTGTTTCTCACAAATGGTAAAACAAATCGTGTCGGTTGAGATGTCGGAAGATAAATCATCTGCTGAAAAGGGAGGCATAACCGGTGACGGAGTCGATGTGATCATCTGACATGCCTTGTCGACAATATTCTGCCTGGCGTTTTCTTCTCAAATCTCAACTGATGCAGTCACCATGAGATATCCTTCGGCTCATCGGATCTCATTCGTCGTGTTCAGGGTCGAATTAGACATAGAAGATAGGAGAATGTGCAGCCCGCCTTCCAAATGGTCGATTACAACTGACTGACAACAAATGGTCGGGTACAGAATTATATTGTTTTACTCTTTCAGTTTGCTAGAAGCGAAGACTAACTCAAAACGATGGCACATGCTGGAATTTAGTAAGTGAGCAAAAAGGAATTCCTAATACCATACAGAGATAGCAAAAAACTCGTGTATTGCTTGTGGATTGCAGTGAATTCCATCAAAGTGCTTCGATTGCCACAATTCCTTCAGATTCGAAGAATTCAGATCATTGTACACAAGTTTTCTCCATAATGTTGGTCGATCCGATCATTATTTAACAAAACAGCAGGCGCACGAAAATTGGTTCATCTGATGACTTCACCATCCTAAGTAAGTAAGTAAGTAACCGTATATTTGTACCAATGATAATCAGAACACTCGAATTATTGACACAGAGAAAAATAGAAAAGGTAACATTTAAGGATATACAGCAGCATTTGAAAGCAAAAATTCAAGTACACGTAATATTGTTAATCATAAGCGAGACATAAGGGAAAAAAGAACGCAGTCTGCGCGCTGAAGTTATCAGGTAGACATAAATGGCCACTGCGGTGCATGCGAGATGGCACAAAGCCGTGAAGAGGATGTGCTTCGAAATCTTCACATTTTCTGAAATAATCAATTGAACGATTTTTCTTAATGAAGAAAGTGAAAGAAAATCGCCACATTTACAATGTTTCCCACAAATAATGACATGACAACGTTGATGAAACTTTTTAAAGGTCTATTTCTAGTGATTTTGGAAGCCATGCTAACAAGGAAGCAGCATATAAGAGTAGAGACAAAATGATGGAGTTATATACATCCACTAATTGAACTCGCGATAACAAAGGTTTCAAAAGACGTATTGTATACAAACGCTGCGAGGAAGTTGAATACTTGTGTGGACTAAGTCCCCGTTTCAAAGTATAATGCTGGCTTTGAATTACTGATAACTTGCTTCAGTAGTTTGGCTTGACGGTTAATGCTATGTTGTCTTGGAGGATGAAGCTATCGGATTCTCCTACGCGGGTTCTTCAATTGAGGACTTATGTCGTTCTGTCGCTCGTCGATAGCTCAGTTGGTAGAGCGTTGGCCTAGAATGCCAGAGGTCGGTGGTTCAAATCCACCAAGACGCGCAGCTATTTTCCGTCTGTTAAAATTATCATTGCAGCTTTCTTTGAATACTTGTGTGGACTAAGTCACCGTTTCAAAGTATAATGCTGGCTTTGAATTACTGATAACTTGCTTCAGTAGTTTGGCTTGACGGTTAATGCTATGTTGTCTTGGAGGATGAAGCTATCGGATTCTCCTACGCGGGTTCTTCAATTGAGGACTTATGTCGTTCTGTCGCTCGTCGATAGCTCAGTTGGTAGAGCGTTGGCCTAGAATGCCAGAGGTCGGTGGTTCAAATCCACCAAGACGCGCAGCTATTTTTCGTCTGTTAAAATTCTCAATACAGCATCAACATGCGAATTCCATTTTGAGCTTGTCATTCCAAATCACTCCAAGTATCTTGCATTCACTTACAACCTCAATGTCAGGATAAAAATATATACATGTACAAGGAGAGCCACATCGGAATACCATTTGCTTGGATTTACGCAAATTTAGAATCATATGATTTTGACGAATCCAAGCGAAAATATCCGTTAAATTATCACAGGATGTGTCGTTTTTAAAATCGGCTCAATCAAGCTTACATCATCAGCATAGATGACAACGGTTGACCAAGGTGAAACTGAGAGCGAGTCCATGAGTACCGCAAATAACACAGGACCTAATACTGATCCTTGTGGGTTTCCTGAAGGAACATTGAAAGTGGGGCCAAATGCACGGTTGATTTTAATGCGAATCAACCTCTTCGTCAAATAACTTTTCAACCATGTTATGAAACCACCACTTACACCTCCATCAACAAGTCTGTTTAGCAAAATATTTGGCAGAATTTTATCAAATGCCTTCTTTAAATCAAGGCATGTCAGTCTCACTGCAAGAACATCAGCTGAATCCATGTACTCAGTGATACTGTCATGCATTCTGATGAGAGCACCATCAGTCGATCCATATTGTCTAAACGCAAACTGATTCGGTCCAAAAAGTGGAGAAAGCTGTGCATACGATGACTTTAAGACAAGCTTCTCAAAAATTTTACTCATTGAAGGTGTTAAGGAAATTGGACGGAAATCATTTAGTTCAGGTCTTTTGCACTTCGGGACGGGAACGATGTCGGCTAACTTCCAACACGAAGGGAATTTACGCTCCCTGGCGGAACTTTCAAGAATGCAATGTAGTGGAGAAGCCAACCAATGACCACCTTCCTTCAAAATACGGTTCGGTATACCATCACCTCCAGACGATTTCGCACTCTTCAAATAAGTAAGTGCATGCCAAACATCATGAAGACCAATATCTGGATGCCAGTCATCGTCCGCGAAGTTCTTCAGCTCATCGTCACTGTCATAATTGTAATTACTGCTCAGCTCACTCAGCATTTCTGACATAAAGTTCGTCTTGCCACCAAGTTTCGAAATGAGTGCGTCATAACAATTAGAGGAGACCTTTCCACGAATTTCATTAACTACTCTCCAGATGTGCTTCGCGGAAGTGATTTGTCTATCAGTCCAAATGCGTTTTGACTTTATTACTTCGCTTCTTACTTTGCTTTTATAATGATTGTATAAACTCCATTGTCTTTGCCGGTAGACACACCATTTCAAATTTATAAGATGTTTAACAGCGGTGTCATCCACGGCTTGTCATTACTAGATAATACAACAAAAGTTACAGGTATGAAGGACATTGCAGCCTGTAGAATCACATAAAGTTCATTGCACATTTCATCCACATTATCAAGCGAGGTGATATTTGAGAAATCAGTTATTGACAAGACAAACACGAAATTATCAATTCTAGATTGACGGAAGTCCCAGACTTTTACTAATCTGCAGTCCCGTGGAGAGCTTTGACCAAATAACACAACAGAATTATGATCTGAGGAACAAAGAGGCGGGCCAGTTGTAGCATTGTCCTGATAGATATCCCAAAATCCAGGACTGATCCAAATCTGATCAAGAAATGAATCATTTCTAGTTGGAGATTTGGCACAGTTTCGCATAGAAAACTGAGTATCAAAAAGGCGACTTGAGAAGTTATTGAAGTCGCCAGCAATCACAATATTTATACTTGGTAATCTCAATAATTCTTTATCAAGCATGTCGACAAAGAAATCCGAAATTTGCTGCAGATCAATGCTTTTTAAATTTGGAGGGATGTATACACAAACGAGAAATATATTCAAGGAAGAAATTCTCAAAGTGATCAACTTCATTGTTGAGGGAAAAGGATAAATTACCGTTTCGCAATGATAGTTCGATTTGATATAGGCGCATACCCCGCCACCGACTCGATCACACCTATCACTCCTGTATATATCATATCCATCAATGCATATAATATCATCTGTGATTTTGTAATGTAGCCTGGGCACAATAACGACATTAGAACACAGAATTCATCAAACTTGGGTAGTAGAAATCTTGCATTTAAAAGAAGCATCGTTGGAAGATGTTTATGTAAAGTCCTTTGAATACTAAAACCCTTCAACGAAAATTCTGCGATGAAAGATTTTGACGGTGAACAATGCGATTCTTGAATATCACAACATCCTCCCCATTCGCTTTACGTTGATGCAGCTCATCTCTCAGACGTTTGAACTCTACTTTTTGTATTGCTGTTCTATCAGGACTTATGTAAGTGTGCTTAAAGTACGTTGATGATCGCAGTTGCTTGGAGTTTTGTAATATCTTATTTCTGACAGATTGATTGCTCAAAGTCAGACAAAGAAGTCTTGGACGATTTGATCCAATACGACCAATGCGGCGCAAATTAGCAATGCATCCTGAACCCAAAGAACAACCAATTTCAGACGGCATTTGAAGCACCTGACTACGATCATGCGCATTCCTTTCTTCAAGGGACCCATCCACCTCATCAACGCCAGAGATGATAATATTGTTGATCTTTCTCAATCTTTCATCCAACTCTTCAAACATCATCACAGGTAACTCAGAAGACATTTTCTCACATGCAACTTTCACTGATTTTATTTCATCGTTATGTCTATTGGATGCCCTTTTCAAATCAACGATGCTTTGCTCAATGCTCTCAACACGTTTAGAAACGACATCCAGAGCAACTGAAATTTTTGAAATTTCAGATTGAAAGCTGGTAACGATCTCCTTCTTACTCTCTTCCAGTAATTGCTTGACGTCCATGTAACTGAGAGATGACTTGGTAGAATTATTGGATCTCGTTTTCATTGTAGGTGTAGCCATCTTTATAAAAAGAATTCTGAAGCCAGTATCAAACCCAGTATAGCACGATCAGCAGTCCAGGACGTTGGCAGAAAATTTATCGCGTTCAGAAACACATAACTTTCACCCTGAATGTCAAAAGGTGGACATTGAACCACTTGAACCAGAGGACTTTCAACTGGCAGTCACACGTTGACGCCGCTACACTATGATAACATATCCGACCAGAGAATTAAACTTCTTATTATTCCAGGAATGAGAAAATTGAGTGCATGCAATGTCCGACACGCTCTTCGTCACAGCTTGCTGGTGCAGAAAGATTGTTACAAACGCGCAATGTGAGCAAGGATCACGAATCACCGAAGCACAGACACAAAAACGATGATAGCCGGATAGAGCGAGGACGAATGGAGAAAATACCGACGGAATATCACAGCGAAGATGCCAAGGATCGCAAATATATAAATTTTATCAAAATCCACACGATAGAACCGACGATGATCACAAAAGCAGCAATAGCACGAGACGACAGCTACACACGACCAGTTCAGAGATGTAAGAGGGTAAGAGATAAGATAATCCTTTTCTCAGCATTCCTCACTACATTGTAGCATACACTGAATACATAGGCAGACAGCGATGTGTGTTTTGGTGTGTTTGAAGTGATATCATAGCAAACACGCCACTCACTCACTGGCTCTAGTGTAACCTGGCTGACCAAAATTCTAAATAATTATGTGTATTTATATGATATATAAGATAGAATGAAAGAATAAATGGTTTTGGAATAGGAGCAAAAAATTATCCACCCCTTAACATGGATGGGGTCAATTCGTAAAAGCAAAAATTTCGAGTCAGATTCGTGTTCTTCAACACTTTTAAGTCCTAGTTAGTCCAATTCACCCCAATTGCATCATGGGATACACAGACCATCCACAATCAGTTAAAGCGAAGACCTGTTATTACTGTTATTCCAGCTATCAGCATATCTGGAAATTTTCTTGAATCTTTCGAAGTGGTGGATGATGACGTTCTATCGGCAGAAGCATATTTTCGTCATCGTCTCAGAATTGCTCTTGTTGTACTCTTGTACGAAAGAGACCAGTAATTTATTTTGTTTCTACAGGAGAATCACTGTCAAAAGCTTGGCTGATCGCGTCGTCAATTAAAGGCCTTCGATACCTTAATGCCATCAATCTTTGTCTTAACCACAGAACTAAAGAATTAAATATTTTGTTTATCTGCCTCGGTTTGCTAGAAGTATGATTTATACGAAATCGCCGGCACATCGAGGAACCTATTAAGTGGGCAAAAAGGAATTCCTAATAACTTACAGAGATAGGAAAAAAGTCGTGCGTCGCTTGCGGATTAATGTGAGTTCCAGCAAAGTGCTTCGATTGCCACAATTCCTTCAGATTCGAAGAATTCAGATCATTGCGCTCAAGTTTTCTCCATAATGTTGGCGGCCCTTCCGATCATTAACAAAAAAAGTAGCAGGCGTACGAAAATTAGTTCACTTGACGATTTCACCATCGTCTTCTCACCATTCCTTACTGCACAGTGCTTACACTGAATCGAATGTTGGCTAAACGATGTGTGTTTTGGTGTGTGAGAAGTGATATCACAGCACGCACGCATCTCTCACTGGCTCTGATGTCCTCTGCTGACAGCTCATTGTTTGCCATTTCCAATAGCAGGCGATACATGAATTATCCATTCGAGAAGGAGCGAGTTGTCTAATTCTGTGATGTGCCATTTCGATATTAAGGCTTCCTTTCTAGGAAACCGAAGCGCGCAGAGATGAATCTAATTCTGTGGTCTTAACTGTGTGTAATGATTATGTCAGAAGTGTTATATTCACAACAACTTAGACAGGTGTTTGTTCTATTAGCATGAAATACATAATATATGAATGAGTATTACAGCACTTCGCTTTCTTAGCAAGATGTAAATTCCTGATATGATAGACAAAATACGCTTACGCAAATAGCTTCAAAATGATACTTAGGAATTGTCAAAAATGTGGGAATAGCATTATGGTGACTTTGTATTGAAAAAGGTTTTGTTTTGGTCATATTTAGTCAAACAAGTAATAAATCACTAAGATGAAACATATTTAATATAGCCTAGAGTCGCCCGTTTTCGCATTATTGGATGGGGCAAACGCGTAAACATAGTTATTTGGATAAAAATGATTCTGACGGCTAAAGCACAGTCATTTGAGAAGGAACGAGGAACAACATTTCAGTTTGTAGAAAAATTGAAGTCGTCAAATCAATTAATTTTCATTAATTAAATTAATATTTTTTAATTATCAATTTTCACTTCTTATCGGATCAATTTCAACTTCAGAAAAATGGAGATGATAGTATCATCCCGATATAATAGAATATTTGAAGCACGTCGTTTTATAATTTCTCTGATAGGAAAACATTCAAACATCCACATGAAATTTCTCTCAATAATCATCTCTTGCGTGTCTTTATCACTAACCCCAGCTTCCTATGTTATAAATAATTTCACTAATTCTTGCTGCTACCGCTGTCATCAGACACATCTGAACGCTACGTCTGCTCCCATTACATCACATTACAAGTGAAATTAACGAATGAAAGTCAACTGATGTACAGATGAAATTCGTTCCACACGCTCATGATGTAAAATTGTACAATAGAGGAAAAAATAACTCCAATTTGCGCATGTTTTATACAACGAGCTTTTGCACATTATGAAGATGGATTTATTTCTCTGAGATGCTTCAATACAGAAATGCCATCGTAATGAGTTCTTTGATTGATTTCGTGTGCAATTTAAACTTAATCATTGGTAATTTAGTTTCCGGAAATTGAAATTCCGATAATTCATTAAAATAATTCCGTTCATTATGATGGAAGGAACCAAGCACAGTGAATCTGTCTGCGCATTACTATTTTCTCGTGAGTTTTCATGATTTCATTACATTAGGCTACGGATGAAAAAATTGAATAAATCAGTGAAAGAAGTTCATGAGACTAAAGAGCAGCATTCACTGAAATATATGAAAATAGAGAATATTGATTTGTTGCATAATAGTCTATTACTATGTTTTCTTTTAAATCAATAAACCTCATACACATTTACAAGTACATGCATATTTTATTTTGATGCATTTTGATTCATCTTCATCGTATATGGAAGCTTTTTTCCATTCAATACGAATCGGTTTTGCAACGATAATGATTGACATTGATAATGCTGCTGTAGCGCAAGCGTTTCTCTGCCGCAACCAACCCAACCGCATAAAAGCTCGCATCTACCACGGCAAGATATCTCGTGAGGACGCAAACCCGTCAATGCACGTCAGAAGATCCGGTATAAAGAGACTTTTCAGACTCGCCTAGCTGTGCTCATCATTCTGAATCTGCGCGGCAAAAGTTCTACGGGCAACATTCATCTAAATCCATCGCATTCGTAACACGTAAACGCTGCTCAACCACTCATAAGGGATATTTTCATGTCTCTGCTGACTTGCTTGTCCCTTCAAATGGCCCGTGTGTTTTAATCCTATAGAAAGTCTGGAAAAATACAGATCCAGGTGGTAGGCTTTGAATCAGGTTATAGCTTATTGTTTCTTCAGATATGAAGCTTAGATACCGGATGTTCATCAAGTGATACATTTTACACTCATACATATCCAAATTTGGAGAAATCTTGAACATATTTCTGGGCGTAGTATTTGTGATTGTTATTGTAATTGCAATTATTATTGTTGTTGTGTTGCTATCATGATAGCGTATTGCTTGTAGTAATGCTGAGTTGCTATTCTATGTTTAGCATAGTCTATATAATGCTAATCATCTCTGTAGTTTTCAGAAACAAATTCTTCGACAAAATTCTTCTCCTAAGTCATTTTCCAAATATAGACAAACAGCGATGTCATTTGGGGCAATAGACTGACCGTTAACTATAGCGACTTGATATCTATCTCACGTCCTCTGAGTTTCATCTTCAGCATTCAATGCAACGTATGTCTTTAAACAAATACTTGAGACGGAATTTTACCGCTCTTGGAAAGTTCTACATCCACAAGGGATAAGAAAACATGGATCCATTAATATTCTAATGGTAAACAGGAAGCGCTGTCTTTTTAAACGGCTTTGATGGGATTTGCACGTGACTTTTAGGCCAAAGCTACAAATAATTCAATGAAGGTGCAAAATTTGATCGTGATATGACAGCCTTTGAACAGCTTCTCAAGTAAACTGGAAAGTATGCAGGGGCGTTTAAATTTAATAAAAGGATAAAAAATAAAATCAAGCAAGTTTATATGATGTTTGCAACGTCTGAATTAGATGTTTGACAATAATATTTCTTATTGCTTTATTTAAAAATGGATGAAATATGTAAATGATGACTTAACGTCTAGAATGAGCTGTCTCCAAACCTCTCCCCCTTCACAGAATGTTAGATTACCAAAGATAAGATAAGAAATGCATATACAGTATATACTTAAAAATGACTATCAAGTATTAATACAACAACACTGGCAACGTAGTGCAAGAGTATAAAATATGAAACTTCATTAAAGCTGGCGCAGTGGCAATGAGGACGCAGCAAGTATGAAAGTGGGTCGACGAAACTTCACCCACAACCCATGGAATGTGTGCAATTTCAAGCGCGCGACAACCTCTCATAAACCTTTCTAAAGTAGAAATGGTGCATGATCCACAAAATCAAAAGTAGGCCTGCATTGCTGAAAAGCTATTTTGTTTAGTTATGATGGGGATTTTAAACAGTTCTTGTTCACAAGCAGCTATACATTTTGTCCTCAAGTTCACTTAATACATCTGATGTAGCACTTTACACAGAAGTTGTGCGTATGCATTCTAATGTTGTGTATCGTTAGTTTGATACTTTCTGACTAATTTTGGTTGTATTTATTTGTTTTGTTCTCATGATTCATATCTCAAGTCTCCAAGCTACAATTTTGGGACGTGTTTATCATCTGCACCGAAAGCAGGGTGTTGCACATTTTTGTTTTCCAGTTGTTTTCTGAACAATAACACATGTCTAAATCTGATAACAAACAAGCTCCATAATATGCGATCGGTTTTCGATTCAACGAGAGTGTTGAACTTTCATGATCGCTTCTAATGTTACCGAAAAATTAGCTTTAATTTCATATGTGGGAGGCAAGCGGTAAGAAAGCTGAATTATGATTGATTATCAATGATGGCTGGACTTCGTATATTTTAATATGTAATCAGGGTAGTGCATGAATTTACACTGCATATTATCGGCTTGTACGTATATGTACCCCAGAAAAACATGTAAATTTTGGTCTAAATATGCTGAAGTGACTACCGTTGCATGATATACGTTTACTTAAAGAACTGAATCGAGGCAAAATTCGAAATTATCATTCAAAATTCGAAGACGATGCTACATTGCTTTCGCAGTACCTTAAGTAGCATATTTACTCTTATCGCGTTTAGCAACCGAAATGAATCTTTACGACCGACGATTTCGCGCAACTCTGCAAGATAATGCCTTCAGCTCATTCCACAAAACGTCATCACGTATCCCCCCAAGACTCATCAATCCTCGATCTTAGGCTTTTCCTGCACACATGGGCTCCCTTCTTCCCATCACAGCGCATGTCAGAAAGATTATGAACGAGGACAATACAAGTCCTTGTATAATGACATTAATTCCGGACAATGATGCATATCAAGAAGAAATAATTGTTGATGACAGCTGCTCATTACTTGGCTTGACATTAAACCCAACGAATACGAAATGCATTTTTATTTAACCATAATAATTCCTTGACCGATGTTTCCGAGCGCAACTTTAGTTCAAATTTTGCGGTTTTTTGTTATATTTATACCATTGTTCCAGCTACAGGAACACATAATTGATGTTTCTGAGCATACCAGTAAGATATTTCGTCGCTTGAAGTCCACTGGGCTTCAAAATCTGACCTTACTGTTTCTTATAACGCATTATTATATGCGTTCTCTTATTGAACATAATGTTCCTGTATATGGTGGTGTAAATGGAAAAAAATCCAACATCCTGACTGGGGATGCAGTGTGACCCGCCGATGTAGAAAGCATTCTGAACCGGGACCAAGTGTGACCCGAGAATTTGGAAAACATCCTGACTCGAGATGCAGTGTGACCCGCCGATGTAGAAAGCATTCTGAACCGGGACCAAGTGTGACCCGACTATTTAGAAAAATATTAGATTATTTAGGATCCGGAAAGTCGCAGACCCATAGGTCACCCTGTTGAATATAACTTCCCTTGATACTAGTCGTGCAAATTATCTCGGTATTTAATGAAAGCATTATCTACAAATCAGACGCATGGGAGGAATAAACGCACTATAGTCGCGCACTCATCGAGCTTTGAAGAGATCAATCTGAGATAAACAAATAACAAAATGGAATTATATCAACGATAGTTGACTCCATGGAAGTCTCGTGTTGTTAGTATGCAGGAAATAAGGGTAGCTGCGTTTCAGCACTCAACAGCAAGACTCAGTCGTGGCTTAAAACAATGTCGACCTTATCTCTCAAGTTCTCTGGCATATCCTATTCTTCCCAAGGATATTGACAAGGCTCTCTATATCTGCACTGTATGCCCCTACTGCTTCCCTCGGAGATTAACCGAAAATATGAGCATTTGCCACACAACCGGGTTTGTATCCCCGTCAACCAGTGGGCTACAGCGGGCCGATTTCAAATTGACACCAATTTTGCTCTTTAATTCTAAGCATCACTTTTCAATCGTGCATCAGTTAGAATATTTGCAGCTTATCACTTCGTCGGAGTTGTTCAAGAGATCTCACCGCTGACTTCTTCAGAGATCAAGGCTATCGAGGCAATGAAAGGATGCATAACTGACCACTTCTTGTGTACCAACAATTATTATCAACAGTAAGTTTTAAAGTTCATAAATCACCAAATAGCCTAACAACATCCAATTGATCAACTCAAAAGGTCGACATTTAAAAGAAACTCAATTAAACTGAACACAACAAAGATAATCTGCACCAGCAAGCGAGAAAAGAGGTGGCAGTTAATGACATACATTTGGAAATTACAGACGTAGCAGGTGTATCAATGAGTTGGTCGTATTTTTGACTTTCTCTCAATCTTAACTCTTTCTTCTTTTCAAATAAGAGTCAAAGGGGACGCGTCTCATGATGTCAAATAGCCGCGTTTGCGCACAGCATCCGAAAACAGAATTGATGATATCGTACAATCGTAGGGAAGGGTGTTTACAGGATTACAAGAGGTAAAGCTCTGCGGGCCGGGCCTTACAACTCGCAACATTTTGTCCCGCATGCAGCTCGACAGATGATGCTGGTGCTTGAACAGCTCATGCGAAAATAGGATGGGGTTAGATGGCGGCATCAAAAACCACCCCCCAACAGCTCTCTTTTCTGCAATCCTGTTCTGTTTGAAAAAGGAATTTATTACAATTCTCTTTACCTAATATGAGCTTTTTCCATCGGACTTGAAGTTCAAAGCTTTCTTTATAGTTCAATAAGTGCACTTCAAGATGAGACAAGGATTCTTCTAGATAAAACGTGGACTCTTCAAGATGAAACCATGACTCTTCAAAAAGACTTCAGACTTTCAAAAAGAGTTCTTTGTGCATCGTCTAGCTCAAACCCGTCTAAGCGCGGTAAGAGTGTAGACACGAGCAGGGATTGTCAAAACCAATTAATTGATTGGTAAGAATATGCGATTCCAATTAATTTCACTGATAATATTTCCTATTCCAATTAATTAATTGATGCATTTTTCAATTCCAATCAATTAATTGCTATCTGTTAGTAGCCTAGATTGCTTATCCAATTTCGACTGTGTAGTCAGTCTTTTGCCTCTCACAATTCACAATTATTGCAAGCATTTCTGCCTTGCATTTCAGGTTGACAAGAAACAAAAACGTTAAGATTCATGAGTAGTTACAAATGCATGTTTGTTTCAACCAGAGTAGACCACACAGCTCTAAAATGCTGATGAATTTCTCCACTCAATCGTCACTGATGAAAACAATAGAGAGAATCACGAACGCCTGTATGAACTGTATGCCAAAGGCATCTCATACAGGCGTCTGTGAGAGATAATTCGGTACTTATGGGTTATCTCCACCCCACGTTTTCAAATTTGTCTAAAATCTGAAAAAATGAATCAATCGTCACCAAACTTCAGGTAGACGCACTTTTCAGAGCATATTTTCTACCCACATACGAAGATTCATGCCGGTCGGACAAGTACTTTATGCATTGGAGGCGATGACTTGAAGTGTAGCGATGTCAAAAGCTTGATCTGACTTTGTCTGTTCGACGCATTATTGTTACTCGTGTGTGCATTGTTTTCTTTCCGTCTTCGTGTCATCTACTGCATTTTGAAATCTTCCCACGACTACTACCTCGACACATCTTTTTTTGGTTACAAATGTTAATGTAGGGGATGTGACCTGGTCATCAACACTTCACGAGTTGTCGAGAAAACAATTTGTTGACCTCAAGTGCTATCTGCTCAGACGATGAGACCAGGCGAAGTCAGATCAAGCTGCAGACATCGCTACACTTCACGATATCGTCTTTAATTCAAAAAGTGCTTGTCCGATTCGCATAAGTGCTTCCATGTGTGTAGAAAGTATGCTCAAATACGTGTCTCTGAAGTTTTGTGACGATTGATTCGGTTATAGAGTTTTAGGCAAATTTGAAAACGTGGGGGGGGAGATAACCCATATGTACCCTTCTATTCTTCCCCCCCCCCATTTCTGTTGTTGACACCCGTATGTGTTGCATCGTCAACGATCTTCTCTTGCTCCTACCTGTTCTCACTAACGTGGCATAGCGTTGAGTGTGTAAAACTCCTCTTATCTGACTTGTAGAACATTTACAGCCTCATAATTAGACAACTGCTCGTCATTTGTCTGTAGACAACAATCACACGAAGTTCATGATCACAGCTGTACCTTGTATTCTAACTGAGCATCCAAGCGACCAATCCTTCATCTAAGGGTTCAAGTAAGACTTCTCAGTTGTGCTGTAGTGTCACTCAGTGACAGATGAAGTCCATAAACACAATGTGACTAACTTTGGCGAAATTTGATGATTTTGGAAAACTTGAAAAATGTGTGGGGAAAGAATAGAAGTACCACCGAGGAATTCTAAGAAATTTATTCGCATGTCTGATAGGTATAACTACGCGCAATGGCTCCATTATCTTAGTCGAATAAACTACTGCAAATTAATAGATATTGCTATTAAGTTACAGAAACTGTTTGAATTTAGATTCCAATTTCAATTAATTAACTTTTTTCCATTCTATTGTAACCAATTATTGACAATCCCTGGATACGAGCATCGATCTCAATCAATAACAAATCAATTGATTATCAAACAAGAAAATCAATCGGTAAAGAAATTTGCTTAATTTTTTGGTAGCAACAAATATTCTCCGTTATTCTCTTATACATCAAGAATATCTAGTAAATAATTCAGTTAAGAATACACATACGGAGTAATGAATCAACTGCTTTCAGACCTATTCGATAAATGAGTGGAGATTATAAACAGACTTCGTTAATTCATGTCATACATTATCTAGAAAAGGTTGACAAAATCAAAGTATGAGCAGAGACTTTTGCATTAATAAAGTTGATGATTGTGTAAACATTAGCTAGGAAAAAACAACCATGTGCACACTGCTCCGCGTATTTCCTCAATCTTCCTATGTTGTCTGACGCCAGCATCACCTTCCCATTCTGCGATCTCGTGCGTTCGAAAACTCCTCCACTGAGTCGTTTGTTAAAATGAATATCATTTGGCGTAGGCGGAGATGATGGTTGCTGCACGCATGACCCAACCCCTTGTGTAGGTTGAGACAGGCAACAGGCATATCCAAGGATTTTTAAAAGAAATACGATATCTATGGGAGATATTTAGTCAATTGAATCTTTCCGTATGCCGGAAAGAGACAATGAAATAGAGAAATTTATGATACAGTGGTAAAGCAAGTAAGTAATCTGGAGACATGTTTCTGAATTGGAAGAATCGATTTCACCTCGCAAATGATATTAGGAGCGTAATGAAAGCGCACCTTCTTTCATCACTGTCATCATGTCAAATGAAGACGGGCTTTTGTCAGTTAACTAAAGTCATGACTTTAATATCTAGTTCTATAAATTAATTTTTGATACACCTATGAAAAAATTAAGAAAAAACTTCATTTGACGCGAAAATGACCGGGACAGTGGCCGAAATATAAAGACTACACATCGACAGGTATCTGTGGTTTTTCCTCTGTAAACGATATTAATAGTGCAGTGAATCAAAGACAATGTAGGTCCTACTCGTGGACTTCTATACAAGCCCGCATGCACTACAGCTCTGGACTGCATACTCCATTGCCTCTTGAAGTCGTATAGATATCTACACAAACATGCGCGATATAGGAACCTCTACCGCAACGAACAAGTTACAGAAATCCAATCATAAGATATAAAATTCAGATTCAACGTGATATTTGACATGGAACGTTTTCAATTTCATGTTTAACTTCGTGATTACTATAGAGTAAGAACGAAGATGCCTGTCTATAACTGAATTTTTCTTTTTAATTTAGAATCAATGAGCGGCTAATTAATTGAACTATTGTGCAATGAAGTTGAATCAATGAGCGGCTAATTAATTGAGCCATTGTACAATGAAGTTGAATCAATGAGCGGCTAATTAATTGAACTATTGTGCAATGAAGTTGAATCAATGAGCAGCAAATTACTTGAATTATTGAGCGCGCGGATTTTGCTAGTGAGCACTCAATATTCTATATTGAATAATCGTGGAATGCCAAATGACTAATTCAGCGTTTTTTCAAGCATTTCGATGTCCAAGTAGCTGACAATTTGATTTTCAATCATTCGTGGTTAACATGTGTAGTTTCATCCGAAAATATAAAATGATTCTGTCTTCTGGTGATTATCTGAAACTTTCAAGTTAATATAATCGTCTAGAAGCGCTGGAATATTACCGAGCGTTCGTGAACGTAACGAAATCGTTAAGAGAGGTCTGTTGTCTGCTGGCATTCATCCGGACCTCGAGTCAATCAGTCTGGACTGAGAGGACGGTCATCGACCCGATGGACTGACGGTATTTCTTCTTTTTTCACGGAAAGGTCCTCGTATGGGACGCCATCTGTAGCCAGCTAGCCACACATTTGCCACTTTTAACAAAAGTGCTTGCGCTACCAATGCCAGACAGTTACGTCATTCTTCACAGCACGATCCCCCATTCTTCAATATAAAACAAAAAGGTGGCAGTGTAGGAAACCAAAATGATGGAATTAAACTTTAAAATAAACAACTAAACTTGCTTGTTGAAATGAGAACACTAATAGTCTGTTGAAATTGTGATATTTGCTGGATGGAAGGCACGTTAGGAAGCTCGTTCAGTCTTTGCTACCTAGAAGGGATGAGTCGCATGCCTTGTGCTAATGAAATGACATACACATAGGTCCCATATTTGAGATCAGAGACATAATAATGGCAAAAAGTCTAACTCCCTCTATCTTCTAGTTGATTCTCTACGCATCTACTCTCGTGTCCATCTTATTCCGGCAGCCAGAGAGCTCCTGCAGGGAACGCGGCCGAGTGAGACTCTGGCAGAATAATGCACACCCTATGACTGCTATAAATGTGCGTGTCTGTCGAGTTCTAGTTAGTTCCTCTGCTTGCCAGTCAGAATCGAAGAAAAATACCTGTAGCAGCTAATATAACAGCGATTTAGACAATCTGCTTGTTACGAGGAATGTCGTATTTCTGCCTGCTGATGGAGAATTCTGCCCTAAAAGTGCAATGATCATCATAAAATGACAAAGCTAATTTTGAGTTTTCAAATGTATGCTGGATCATTGCGTTATTGAGTGCATGAAACTCGGAAGTACATGGATCTACATAAACAAATGAAAACTATAAACAATTAACTTGCAAGACGACTGGAAGTACAAATTATGAATTGTCGTTTGACTAATGTTGGGTGACATTCTACAAATTAAAAATGATAAGAAGCTGGTGCACGAACTTTGGAAGAAAGTGTCGCAGCTCTCGGGCTAAGTAGTTTAATCCACATTTAACTACATTCTCGCATACACTGCCGATCAGAAGTATGATAATAGCACATGCAGATAATTGGAAATGATCTAAAAACATTTCATGTCAAAAATATTGACTCTAGGCTTCGCATTTTTACCGTAATAAGCGAAAACATGGAAATTTCGATCTGTTATCTGCGTCCCATTGGATTAGGATGCAGTTTTCTTTGATCCTGTTTGACAAGGGGAAGGGGAACTGGATAGAACTTGGCAAAAGCGTGGATTCGTTGTAGGCATAGGATATACATCATTCTGTGAAAGTCTCATCTTCTCCCTCGCTCCCTGCAGAAACTCGTTCTGGCTACCGAACTATCTAGTTTACATCGACGGTTGAAGACGAGGGATGCCGAAGTACCGTCCAATCGTGTTACTTCTATCTTCAACACAAAAACCAACAGAAAATCCAGGGGATTTCGCTTTCTGCTTTTGTCGTAAATATAGCACACACTGCCTGCTCTCAAACAATAAGCCATGAATAAACAGGAGCTTTGGAAATCAACCAACAGCATTTTGCGTGTTACATCATTTCGCTTTCGGTCACACATCGCTGTCATTGACAAATTCTGCGAAGTGTGCGGTGAAGTCGCTGAGTGAACTTATTTTCTCACACCTACCCACTTCAAACAAAGAATTTGACGTACTAACATTATTGAAAAAAAATCAATTTTGTACCCAATTACAGGAATTCTTCGAATCGGGATGAACACAGACGATCGAAGCATTTGAAGGAATTCACATCAATCTGCAAGCGACCCAGACATCTAGAATTTCGTATTGCTCACCTACTAAGTTCCTTCGTAGAGCCATCGTTTTGCATTGGCCTGTACTTCTTTATCAATCTAATCCCGTTGCTCTAGACCAGAGATTCTCAACCTGTGGTACGTGCACCACTAGTGGTACGCGGGAGTTTATCAGATGGTGCGCGAGTAGGCCCTACCTGTCCGAAGTAGGCTATATGCATCATGATGACAATTTTATCTATTTATGTCAGAGGCCAAGTTGATTAGAAAGTGTTGGTCAGCTTGAGAAAATTAGATCGACGACAAAATTCGATGCAATTTATCACTTTTCAGTCTCAAAAGGCGAAGATTTGTCTTGTGCACAGATTTCATCTTGTCACATCAAACTTTGCATAAAGTTGTTCAGATTTCAATTCGACAGACGATGCAATGTGACATTTATTGGACGAAGTCGACAGAACAAAATCAAGCATTATAGATTATGTTTGAACCTCAACAAGCTAAAATCACGTATTTTGAAAATGCTGGTGGCATAGAAATTTGCTTTATACAAAAGTATTCACAAATAATATATACGAGTATAGGCTTCATATAAAACGATGCACAACCTGTCTTTGAACGCAGACATTTGATTCAGTATCTATTAAACAGCATTCATGCAGATATCCACGTGATCTTCCGAGATTGATTTCTCGAAACATAGATTTTCAAATCAAGTTTGCCTTGTAAAATCAAATTTTATACATCGGTTGAAAGTACATACGCACTAGAACGGGAGCTACTGACACTTTCTTCCTAAATTCGCGGACAAAGGGCTTAATAGCATGGATTTGTAGATCTTGAAACGCTGAATACAAAATTCAAATTCCTGAATGTCACAGCCAGTCGCATTCGGTTATATGTAAGATTCCCATATGAATCCAATGGTAAAATTCATGAAATATCTATGGATTGTGAAACACTTGGCAATTTTCGTACATTTTCTTTTGCAGAAAAGAAACTTCATCAGAATGCCATGAAATTTGAAGCATGATTGAGTTCAGAACATCAACTTCGATATAAAAGTTGAAGCAAGTCACATGATTCGGTATTTGATGTCTGAAAGCCTCTACAAAATGATTAAATTTCATGTTTTGACTTAATTTTGGTGATTTCACTCATTTTGTAGAGGCTCTCAGAAATCAAATACCGAATCATGTGACTTGCTTCAACTTTTATATCGAAGTTGATGTTCTGAACTCAATCATGCTTCAAATTTCATGGCATTCTGATAAATAGATTCTTTTCTGCAAAAAAAATGTACGAAAATTGCCAAGCATAGAAGTAGATAATATACATTTTTCCATAGCTGTTGTCAAACTTTCCATAGTTGATGTCAATTTCTCATTCACGCAATGTTAACAAAGAATGCATTGAAATGAAGATATCTCTATCCATTGTTCCAGTTGATGACAAAATTTGCATACTCGATGTCAATGTGCAGATATCTATGGTACTTGTGAAATCTAAATTTTCTCAGTGTGTAAGTCGCATTCTTTTTATATCTGTTGCATAAGGAAAGTCTATCTTTGCTGCAAGTCACTAATCATAACTTTCAAACCTGATAAATTCCAAGTTTTTTTCCCGTTAATTGTTTTTCGAAGCAACATGTCTAAACGACGAATACCTGATGTCGATCGCAATCGTTTGATAGACGCTTACATATCTGGCAAAGATTACATCGATTTGGCAGATTCACTTAATGTGAATCAACGATCAGCTTATCGAATAATTCGTCAATATAAGCAATCAGGCAAGCGTGAAGCTTCACAATCTGGGGGTGCTCCTCCACGAAAAATTTCTCCTGAAATGGTTAATGAACTTATTTCGTTCATTGAAACGAAACCGACTGCCACGTTGGCAGAGATGAAAAACTACATATTCCAACTCCATGGAATATCTGTAGGTATCACGACGATCATGCGTCATCTCGATGGTGCTCTCATAACATTAAAGTTGACACGAGCGGTTCCATTCCAGTGGAACTCTGATCTTGTGAAGATAGAGCGCAGAGAATACGCTGAATGGATGATGGGCGGTGGTGTTGAAAAGACACTAGTCTACACAGACGAGTGCGGTTTCAATCTGTGGACAGCCAGAACACAGGGACGATCTGTCCGCGGAACACGAGCGGTGAGAATGGTGGAGGGCCAGCGAGGTCTGAATTTGACTGTTTGTCTCGCTGTATCATCACAATATGGCCTCGTTCATTTCACCTTTATTGAGGGTGGAATGACGAAGGATGCATACTCATCCTTCATCAGTGAAGTTTCCTCATTATTGGAGGATGAGGAAATTGTGATTATTCAAGACAATGCCCCATCACATAAAGATGTCCCACATTTTAATGATAGCCATTCTGTTTTCTCTCTTCCGCGATATTCACCATTCTTAAATATAACTGAAAATGCCATTTCCTGCCTCAAAAGTGCAGTAAAGCGCCAACTATCTTCTCAGGACGTCCAAGGATCTGTTTCAAACAACGATGTGGCTCGACAGCAGGGCATTACTCTGCAGAGACTTCGCCTGAATATTCTGAGAGACATCATTGAAAATAATTTCCATGCTATCACTCCAGCAAAATGTTCTCGATGGTTTGCGCATTCACAAACATACATGGATTGATGTCGTGAATTCGAAGATATTTTGAGTTAGCTTTTTGAATACAATAAATTCATTTTTGAAATGCTGCCTTCTTGTATGAGACTTTGAAACAGTATCCTACGAATAGGTCCGTACATAGAATGCTTTGATTTGTTAGATGATCATTTTAAATTCGTGATTCTTTTATGGGTGATGCATGGAATATACATGGAATACATGTATACATTCGTATACATGAAAATGATGCTCGCGACTGTCCACTTAAAAGCATGCAAACAAATGAAAATTATGTAAAACAGGCTATATACATGTAGAAATCTGAAGAATTTAGGGTTAATTAGCAATCTATTCGAAGAATAGCAAAGATGAATTTTCGATTTCTGCAAAAAGATACGTTGATGTCATTGCTTAGAAGTACCATAGATATCTGCACATTGACATCGAGTATGCAAATTTTGTCATCAACTGTGGAACAATGGATAGAGATATCTTCATTTCAATGCATTCTTTGTTAACATTGCGTGAATGAGAAATTGACATCAACTATGGAAAGTTTGACAACAGCTATGGAAAAAGGTATAGTACACTAGAATGGAATTTTGATATCTTGCCTATATGCAATGATGGCACATGGAAAAATCTATGGTTTGTACATATGTCAGCTTAGATCTAAAACATTATATCATAGTCAAACTATTCGCCAAGAAGTTGGTTGTGGAAGTTGTTGAATGCAAATTGTAGGATTTTCATGAAAGAATTTTAAGTGAGATAGTGGCATTGTTTTATGTGAAATAGCCTACTATTCCATGGATTAATATACTGTGTCTATTTGTAGCAGTCATTGACAACTATTTTCCAATTTTTCCACACTGGAATACGAATTGAAATTTGGTTCACAGAGTCATAATCGAAAGTAGTCGGTGCACTGGTTGTAATAACATCTCAAGAATTCAAAGATAAAAATTCTACTTATTGGATTATTTCTCCTTTTAGCGGTCAAGAAACCTAGCGCTTTACTGGAATAAACACATTGAAAGCTTCTTTAGCTACAGTCATTTATCAGATAAATGGAGCGATGTTTCAAAATGATGATCGTACAGAACGTTTTAGAGGATTTCCTTCTTTGTCATCCTGTCGCTGCACTATTTTGTAAATTCACTCTTGCTTTTGCGCACATGATCTTTGGATAAGGGGCAACAATCCAGATCACAAATTGACTTGATAGTATAAAATGTCAACAAGAAAACAAGAAAGCCATTTCGCAAAAGTTGCTTTTTGCTCTAACTAAGTTCCTCCGGAGTGTGCCATAATTTTCATGCAATTTCCATTCTAGTACTTTCTATGGCATTGTTAATTTCTATGTTGCTAAGTGTTTCACAATCCATAGATATCTCTTGAATTTTACCATTGGATTCCAAGGGGAATCCTTTAACCTTACCTATAACCAAAAGCGACTGACTGTGACATTCAGGAATTTGATTTTTGTATTCAGCGTTTCAAGATCTACAAATCCATGCTATAAAGCCCTTTGTCCGCGAATTTAGGAAGAAAGTGTCAGTAGCTCCCGGACTACATCCAATCATTGTACATGTATGATCTGCGCTACCCCGTTTAGGAAATCTCATTAAAAAAACGTGAGACTTCAAAATTTCTTTAAGACTAAGTTGTACGCGACAAACGTGCAAGGTCTCATGTGGTATTGAGACATTAAAGGGTTGGGAATCACTGCTCTAGACCCTACCTCCTCAATGACCCTCTCGTTTGTAGTTGGACTTGAACCCTTTACCTTCTAATCGCTTTGCCTCTGAGCTACTAGATCAACAGGAATGAAACAAAAATGCCGCTACAAAAGACACCATTTGTCAACATTCGGAAATCGCAAAAGTCCAATCCGATTCATTACCCCGCATATAGCTACGTGGAAGACTTTTGAGAATGCTCGGTGGATGCTTCACAAATATTAGCAAAACTTCACGCAAGTTATTGGTAGTATTCATGGAAAACTGTTGTTGATTGGTTACCGGTATTTGTATTTGTTCTATTTGTTCATCTTGAACTGTTAATTTTGTTATTATTCTCTTTCTTCTACGTGCCTAATTTTGTAGAAGTAAAGTTTGAAAAATCGTCACTTTAACCAATGATAACAAAACCAAATGCGGAGATTTCACCGATATTACAGTTCAAACTGTTTGATGAACAAATTGCATTTTAGTACTCCTCTGTATAACACTTGAATTAAAAACAGCTGCTCTCGGTTCGCTTATCGACTTCGTGAGTTGTTTTCATTGCTCTCAGGAATAATTTTCTCAAGGAATATTTGATGATATTCTAAAATCGACGTGTTGAAGTGCGTACATTAATACGATATACAGCATGGCAGTATTTATCCTATACGTTGTAGGGTATAATAGACGATTGAAATTTACATATTCACGTGCAGTCAAAGAAGATAAGTCAAAAGATGTTTGAACAATATTCATATACCGCATTGCCTTTTTTTCAACATTACTTTCGTTGCTTCGCATTAATATTTTGTTAAATAATTGCTAAGAATTCTTATGTGTTGAATGCAAAATCTTTAATAGCAACTTCAAAATGAACGTCATTGTAATTTTTTCTGCAAAACATTACATTCATGCCGAATGATCCAATGTATATAAACTTTGAAATTCGAAGAACTGTTTAAGGATTTTTCCAGCACTACCTCAACAAAATTAAAATTAAGGTGCAAATAAAATGACTTAAATGAATTAATTAACTAAATTAATGTTGTCTCTACTCGGAAGCACATCAGGCACGTAGCCTTTCTTCCATGTAGCCGAGTTGCTATTTATCCACTCTCATTCTTTCAGTGCTGAGTGTTAAGCAAGAACGCAGAGTGTACCTATCTTAAAAGTCTTAGGTTTGACCCCAGCAAGGTTTGAACCAAGGTCTCCCGGACGCAGAGCGAACGCTCTACCACACGGCCACAGCGTCAGTTAACGAGTACAGTTGCAAGGAGTGAATTACTAGAATTAGCCTATGCCATATCTTGCATATCTGGCATATCGTCATATCTGATTTCAAGAGAAGATGTCCGCATTGATTTGGTGTCGTCCTTAACTTTATACAAACCTACAAATTTTAGATCAGTCGACTCGGTAGCAGACAAAATATTTGTATTGATATTCAATTATGTCAAGATTAGGCATGTGTGTGAAGCGAACGCTCTACCACAAGGCCACAGCGTCGGACTTAGTAAATCATTTAATTAACGCACCGAATATTTCTGAAGCTATTGCAAAGGTTGCATCACGAATGTCAATACAGGACGAAGACCAAGACATTGCTGATATTTTATTCGATTCATCAGCTAAGAGTGAAATCCTGCATTTCAACAAATTGTAGGCCCATTTGAATGACGATCAATTAGAACAAGGTTGTAGAACACACACAGTTTCAAAGAGTGAAAAAGTTAGAGTCATTGTCCACTTAATTTAGTAGAGCTATTTCTAAAATTTGATAATGTTGGGCTGCCTATGCCTTTGCTGGAAATACTGACTTATAAAAATCGCCTTCTATATGTCAGATGATTAGCTTAAGAGTCCTCAACAACGTAAGCAACAAAGTGAAATACTGATATTCTAGTGCAAAAGTGTCTCAATAAATGTCGATTTGCTTCAATTTGTTCTTCAAAGGAATGGTTACATTACATAATAACGAGAAAAGTTGACACACTGATAACCTGTAATTACATCAATTGTACTTTGCTAAACTAATTACTCAGGAAGAAATCACTAATTTGTTCAGAAATAATGAGCAAGATCCCATTTAGTGCAGTAAACTGTCTATACTGCCAGAACAATTTTCCATCTGAAGCATACTCAAATTGGCTGAATTAACATTTCTGACATTGTAGAAATCATCTTGTAGAAACATCTCACAGCTATGAGATGATAACAAAATTCAATAAGATGTGATTGCCATTCTGCATGCAACCTAAAAGTGTCACTAGCATGTAAATTCAATGAAACAAAAACTCAATACTCGTATAATGTTACATTTGTACAAATCTAGAAATTTTTTGAGACACAAATATTACTAAAGATAAACAAAGAACTGGTTTATAACAAATTTGAGATTTGCAATTTCAAGTTAGTGGAATTTCTCCGGGAGTTTGTTAAATATCACTTGAAACTTACTGCTGGCGAATCGCCTAAGTAAGTCCGCATGAAATTTACAAATGCTGCTTTTAATCATTTATAGCAGCTTATTCAGCTCTGCTCTCATTTTTCAACTGACAACTAAATTCGGTCAAACTTTCTGTAGTATGATTTTTATTGCAATGGATAGCAGATTTAGATGAAATGGCATCCCACAATTTAGCAAAACCAGTCTGCATTAAAAATTGCACAGACGCAAACTTTCCCATTTTTTTACATAAAATTATGCTTCAACGGTATAATTCAGTAAGTGATGTTTATTTAAATAATTGAAAATCGCATTCGGTAGAGTTCAATTTTCTTGGGTGCTATTAAATTCCGTCGTCACTGAAGATTGACTTCAGTGTGCGAAGTTTTGGAATTGCCGGAAAAGGTGTCATGCTAGAGGACTCTGATCTCCAGATATTTAGAAAGCTTACGGCTTTAAAGTTAACATCGTTACGAATTTATGACATTATTTTTGATTATAAATATCAGCAAATATCACATGCTCCATCTGGTGCATCATATCACTTAACATATATTATTAGAGTAGTGGTGGGCAACGCGTGGCCCGCCACCGATTCTGACATTCAAAGTTGCCCGCGGATATTATTTGAATCGATGATATGAAAATGACCAACTAAGACTTCGGCATTTAAGGTACTTCTTAAGTTGACCTTGATTTCCTTTAGAATTTTCCATGTCATTTGCTAGTGACTTAATGAGCAACATGATGGCATAAAATTTTCATCCGAATACTCAAGCCATCTTTGCTTATACACAAGTAAAATCACATGTTCCCTCTAGCTTAGCGAAAGTTAAAAATAATATCTACACGCATTGTTTGCGTCTCGGATGTTTAGGGTCCCGACTCTTTATTCTTGTCGATAAATGTAAATAAATAAATATTTATATCTTATCTATATAGCCTATACACATATATATTATATATATCGTTGATTATATATTTACTTAACTGATGTAACACCGAGTCAGAAATTTAGTTTCTCCAAACGTACTTTGCGGAAGTTCTAGGTACAGAGACATATTGCTTTTTCTGAGTTGTTTGTTCTAAAGATGACTTCTTTTAATACTGAAGATCATGCCAAGAACTAGTCCCAAGGGGCAGAAAGATCAATGTCATATTGAACGTAATGAAAATTCAAGCCTGAATTTTGACTAACTTAATCATTGACACATCATTGAATTCACTGTTAGTAAATTTAGGTCGTGGGGACTCGAAAGATGTGAATAATATTTCCATTTGATGAATTTATCATAAAGGAGTCAAAGATAGGTACTATTCACTGGCAGATGTTCAGTCTTCAATTTGACAAAAAGAGCTCGTGTGTTCCCTAATTCAATTTTCCTTACGCCTTGCGCGCGCCTGTCCAGTCATAAGCCAAAGGGAGGCGGCTCTTTCCACGTGTTTCTATCATTGCATACAATGGTTGAGATAGAATCGCGCCACCTCTAGAGTAACAGCGACATACGAATCCATCTACATACGAATCCATCTCTGTGGTTCTAGGCATCATACTGCACTAGGGTGGGGGAAGTGCCACCAGAATCGCGTTTATTTCTTCTTCTTTTGCTCGCAAATGATTGCTGCGCAATATTCTCCCAAAAACGTTGCAGGGTCGCTCAGGTCGCAGTGTCGCCAGAATTCTACAATGGCGTCAAATGTGTTGAGGAACTTATTTAAGTGTGGAAGAGAGTGGTAAGTTAAAATGGATAACAGGATTTTTGTATTGACATCAGCAGAGAAACGCCGTGCTAATGGAGTCATATTTGACGATCATAAAGAAAAGATGTAGATCAGTCCACTTCTAAACATTGGGCTGAATTTTCTGCTTATAGTGTTCAATAGCATTCATTGGCAGATGTGAATTTGCAGTTCGGAGAAATGTGACCCGCTGCATAATTTGTATAGAAAACCAAGTGCAAAGGACCGATTCACATATATTTCAAGACAAAGTGACAATTAAAATCACAACACGAGGCCTTTTGTCCGCACTAAGTCGTGTGTTGACGCGGAACTGATGTAAATCAGAGGAACATAACTTAATAACATACAGTGTGAGACAAGGACGGTAAGTGGACAGCAATCAATGCTATTGCCATGGCAACCCAAGGCCAATCTCGTCAACACACGACTTAGAGCTGACGAAAGGCCTCGTGTTCTGATCTTAACTGTCACTTTGTCTTGAGATGTATGAATTGGTCCTCTGCACTTGGTTTTCTACACAAGTTATGTCTGCGAAAATGTTGAACCAAAACTTTGAATTGTGAGAATACTGCTGTACATCCACGCGCCTTTGATAGCAATGGGAAACTCCACGGAACCAATAATTCCCTCCTTTCAATTCTTCATATTGCAGCTTTCTTTTCCCAAACTGCTTGCATTTCTGCTGCATCATTTTTGCCATTTATTGTTTATTTGCTTATCTTCTGTTAAGATGTGGAAAGAAATGCGGAGAGAAAAGAAAAAATTGGCATAATTGTCAAAAGTGATTATCATTCTTCTCAGTCGTCTGTCAGTTGTATTTGCTCTATCAGTTTCGACATTGACATTGGCTGAGACGCTTCAATACTTTTCCGATTTTGCGAAATGTATCGATAGTGGCAGTTCGTTTAATCTTCAGTAAACATGAATTTGCGGCAATTGCTTCTATTCACTGTGTCTTTGTTCGTTCGCCTCCCTCCTCCCCGATTCAACAGTTTTCCATCAGTTTGATCTGCAACTTCACAAAGATCAATTCAACTGCAGTAGAAGACACATGAGACAGTCAATCAATTGAATCCCTCCCTGTTTCCTCTTAAAATTGGGAACTTGGCGTGAAATAATGAAGAAAGCGTAAAAGCAAGTTGTTGGCTCGAAGCGTCTCCGAAGAGAAAATCAACCAAGTGAAGATGAGAAAATCAAAGAAAAGTCATCGTTATTCCTCATTCAATACTGTAGAGACTGCTCAAAATGTTGATCCTTTATCAGAAGCAGATTTGAAATTTTCTTTCAGAAAATCACATCCTCTACCTACTTAACTTACAGTTGATAGTTGATTGCCTTTATTTGTAGAAACAGGAAGTTCAATCACTATCAAAGAAATTCGTTAATAGTCAGATGTATTCCCTACTAATTACATAGTTGTCAAATCTCGAGTTTTAGTTGACAGACAGACATAGCAGACGTTGGAAATTTCGTTTTCTCGTGATTTCACTGTCTGCATCAGAAATAAGATATATTGTTTATCTGATGTATTGTTTCCCTCTCTGATTTGAAAAATAAAAATCAGATTTCTGAGTTAGGTTTATTGGATTCTAAATTTCAATCCTTGAAATATTGATTGGTTCTCTTGATGTTCTGTAAAATACCAAGGGGCCTAGTGCTGTGCACTATGCATAGGACACCTCGAGGAGGTGGCATTCGTCAGGAGTAACCGACATATGCTTTCAGTTCCGCTCTATCAATGAAAAAGATTTTTGTAGATATCAAAAGAAACTTATTTTGAAAAATGAGTGCATGAAAAAAGACGTCCGGAAAAAACGTCTGATAAAAAGACTAGCAGATAGGGTTTTCAAAATCCCGACTTTTTCTGATCGCGTGATTTTTTGCGTTCCCATTAGATTGGGAAGCTTAATTCATCTACTAATAGCATGCTTAGGCTAGCGTAGACTGAACAATACTAGGCGTTGTTTTAAATTCTTAGACGAGTATTTTGAAAGATGCACTGTATAATACAACTTGTGATATCAGATACACATGTGCCTAAATGTCCATGACTTAATAACAAGTTGTTTTTTCACATGTAGACATAAACTACAACAATAGGTGGATAACATATTTGTACGCTTGTATGCTTTCTTTCTCTCGACTGCCTGAACATAGTCTGTTTTTTTATATCAATGAAAGTAAATAATTTTTGGCATACTGCACAAAGATACGCTGAAATTAGTCTAGTATATGATAAAAATGCATGAATAACTAATACACACTTACATGTAATTATAAGACTATCGTGTCTGATGTGTTCTTGATAGCGTATGTATAATATTTATAATGAAAAAGGAAAAGTTTCAAACATAACAATATATTGCAATTTCCAACCTTGAATTACGTTTATCTGTATTGTAGCTACCTTGTTACTCCACCTTAATGCAGTCTAGCTGCCTAAAAACAGATATCAGCGAATCCCGGGATCCCGGCTGCCTAATCCCGGGATTAAGAATCCAGAAAAAATACGATAATCCCGGGATCTCGGGATTGAAAACCATACCAGTGCATCAATAATTCAATGAAAATAGTACCATGAGCAAGCGACTCGAAAAATAAGGCGTTACCTAAGCGGTTTCATGGTCAGAGGTAGCAATGAACGATAGTCATGTTTTAGATGTGAGGAAAATCCAAAAATCTGGTGATTTTTTCCGCTCGTTTATTGACTTGGCATGAAGATGCATGAGAAAGTGGAGTCAAAGGCACTGATGTGATCTTGTCTTGAAGATATGTTTCACACAATCCGAACTGTATGAAATGCATGCTTATAACTAGTTCAAATGAATTTGTTTCAACGCTAGCAGTAGCTTTTGAACTATATTTTTACTCGCTTAGTTCCGCCTTTTTTTAACTTTCACCACACAGACCACATTATTGAGTTCTCAAAAATGTCAGAATACGACGCATATATTCAGTTTATAAAACACAAATGCTAGTGCCACGACCGCAGGTTGCATATGCTGTTAGTCAAAATTCAACATATCATGGAACTTACATCAGCCATACTGGGGTTTTCACCAATTGCGAACAATTATGTCATACCCAGGTTCACTATTTACCACAATATCATGGAACTGTTGGATACAGCCTACTCGTGTAATTGCAGTACTTGACATCAATGCACTTTGGACAAAAAATGTCATGCATCATGTTATTGCAATCATTTCGTAGCTTGATTTTTAAATGGAACATATTCATGGTTAGACTACAACAAAATACGGCATAAACTAGCAAAGAACCAGCATAAATTAGTCGATGAGGGCTGAAACCCGCAAAAGCTGGCTCCATGGAACCTGTTTCGGCGAGTCGACTCTATGTTGATCACTGAGGAAAGTCTGGAAGCATGTATCTCCGGTTGCATTCTTCTATCCCTACTAATCGAAGTTCTCACCAACCTGCGTGCTCCTGACAACTCAGATTCCGTGATTGACATTTTTGATCAAATTTATTCCAGAAACTCGCGGAATGGCAGTACAAATCATGCTTTGTTGGTTTGACATGACTTTTAGTTTTGAAACGCTAACTGATTTCCCGCAAATTACTTAGGTCTATTTACAAACGTAGTAGGTAGTACTTACAAACGCATTAATAATTTCCGATTTTAGTAAGGTTGGTAGCATTCAAACAGAGACGTTATTACAAAATCGATGGCTGCCCTGCAGATAGATAAATGTCATTTGATGAAACTGAAAGGATATTTATTTTTTCTTTGTTAGCACTCATCTGAACTAAGATCCAATTTTCACAGAGTGATCATGCACTTCAATTATAATTATTGATGAAGTTTACCTAGGCCAGAAAACATGATAGCTTTTTCATAGTAGACTTACAAATAACTGCAGGAAGTAATGGGATAATGCAAATATCATCCGATATAATAGAAGAATATAATAAGCGATCAAAGTTAGTTGAAAAGAAATTATCGATTCTTCGGTGGAAATAGAAAACTCATTTTTTGGTGTGATCGTCTTTAAACTGAAGAGCCTGACCTGAATTGTTTTCGTGACCTTTTGTTTTAGCGCACTTTCAAACTTTTCCACGTTGTATAAGATCAAACTTATGCCACTTTTTGCAGGCATTTTGCTAGATAACATTCAACAAAACGCATCCATTTTCAAGATGAGAACAGTATTATATAAATATGAGGTATGAATCATGTTAGGATCATCTATTACATCATAGACATCGAATAGAATATCTGGGAATCAAATGTTGTGTAGATACTACTTATCAAGATTATATTGGCACATGTAAGTAGTCATTATATAGTCATTGAAGTTGTGTCCAGGGATGTGCAGGGACTTATTTCGACATTGAAATTGAAGTGCTCTTTCTGCCAGGATGTATTCTACTGTGTTATCTGGAAGCGGCACTTAGGGTAGAGGAACTTGAGGTGAGAAACTGGGCGTGCTGATACAACTGAGTGAGAAGAATATCTGGAGTCAAATGAAATAATTGGAAAAGATTGAAGATATAGAGAAAGAACGCGAACTGAACGTGACTTAACTGAAACACTGCAAAGGTATAGAGTGAAATGGGCAAGACAGATTTCGCGAATGATATGAATGCTGAAAGTCGAAACGTGCGGGGGACGAGGCAAATGAAGACAAAAGACCATGAGGTAGACAGGTTACGTCAAGCTAGTCACGCAGCTAGCAAGAACGGGGAAGACAGAAGGTAGTAAAGGTCTCTTCACCCCTGTTTACAAGGTGATGAACTTGCATGATTGCTGACTCTCCATGTATTCCATGGGTCTGTCCTTGTCATGTCATCTTTACCTTTTTATGCAACGACTGGCTAAGTGAAGGAGTTACAATTTTACTGTCCAGTCACTCTTATCACTTTGCAGATAATATCATTGTCAACAGTAATGTGCTACACAAGACATTTTTGATAACATACAACTTTCCTTCCTTATCTTCGAAATCAATACTTCTCTTGACTAAAATTAATGCTTCAAAATCCATGTATTTGACTTTAAGTGATTTTTCTAAAATGAGTAATATTATATAATCAACTCCTGTTTCAGCAGTTACACGGGAAATTATGACACTCCCCAACGTCAGAGTCCATAATGAATTCTTTCTTGCCTCCAGAAAAATGCAAGAAAATGAGAGTTAGAATTAATTCATTTTCAAGGAATATCACATTCAATTCAATAAATTTTAATTTTAACTTTCAGTAAACACTTTTACAGTAATCTTCAGAAAGTCATAAAATGGAAAAATCCTACATACTTAATGTTTGGATGCAAGACTGATCCAATGTGGATGAGAAAGTTTGATAATGTTGCCAAAATGTATTGCATTTTCAATGGCCCTTCGATAAGTCCCGATCCGGCTAAAAGACCTTCGGTTAACGACTTTCGGTAGATTCGGTTCCGGCTAACGACTTTCAGTAGCTTAGTATCCGGCGATGACTTTCGATAATTTCGGTTCCGGTTAAGACTTTCGTTAAATTCGGTTCCGGTTAATACTTTCGATAAATTTGTTTCCGGCTAACGACTTTCGGCAAATTCAGATCCGATTAAGGGGGTCACGGGTCATTTCCATCATTTGTCCCTAATCCATCAATTTTATATTCACGAATTCATCATATATATCTTTAATTAATGCATTGCAAGCATAGACAAATGCATCAGTGCAATGTACTAATTCATCCACGTAAAGATTAGTAAAGATTTCTGATCCTAGTTTATAAATGCTAACCGGCATTTCTATGGGATTATGTAGATATGAAATCCTCTGCAGTAAACCAATTTTCCTCGCCTAACGGCTCGGATTTCAAATCAACGAATCCCATGTAAATGGCGGTTAGCATGATACTATCCCAAAGAGAAGTCAATTCAAATCATGACACTAGTGGATCTTTCCAAAGTGCTGACCGCAAAAGTCTGACTTTTCGCTTTGCTTAAGTTAGTGAGACTAGAAGGGACAACATCAGTTTGTTAATGGCAATTTCAGGTCATTTAAGCACTGATTTAATTCAATGGTGCTAGATCTCAAGAAGAATCAAAAGGCTGAAACATGCAGCAGTCTTGGATTCTTGTCAAAAGGCGATCTGTTATCAAAATTCTCAAAAAAGAAATTATGACAATCATCAATGTTCACAAAACTCACTCACAAGCTTCCCATTGTCAGCCACTGGAAGCCGCCATCGGTCAGGTACCGTCGTCATGACATCGCATGTCCACGTCACACTACTGCTTTCAATGTCCATATCAACTCTAGTCCTTTATTATTACAGAGTGTCGAATTTCTATGATTGCAACCATTGCCAGTCACTGGAAGTTGTTCTTTAGCTACAGCATATCATGGTAAGGAGTAATATTGATTTCAGCATAGAAATAAATTGCTTTTCTGAAGTTGACCAGAATATAAATGGTCCTAAAGTCGCGGCACAGCCAGGAATAAAGTTGGGGCATAGGTGACCAATAAAAAGCTAAGAATTACACATTCAATGCCTCACTTCAAACTGGAATTGTTCCGGAACAATGGAAGCTAGCTCTTGTTAACCCTATACATATGATCACACGACCAAAAGAACCAAGCAATTTCCGACCGATCTCGACAACACCAGTTCTGTCACGACTTTGCGAAAAAAATATTACTAAGAAATTCATAAATCAAGCAATGACGGGAACAGTCTGTACAATGATCAGAACGCTTTCCGACCAACAGGAGGCACCACAGCAGCCTTGATAGTAATTCTAAGTGAAGTAACGGCAATTATAGAAAATCACAGCTCTGCTCGAGTGGTCACCTTAGACTTCTCGAAAGCTTTCGACACAGCGAGAAGATCCAAGTCACTTGAAGACCTTGACAATTTGAAAATACCCGATTGCTGACTTTTATGCATCACGTAAGCAGGCAGCTAAGATGCATGGGCAAATTTCATATACAACAGAAATCAATGCAGGCGTGGTTAAAGGATCGGTAATTGAACCAAATGTATTCTGCACGATATTGTCGAACCTGAAACCAACCATCGCAAACAATATCATCATTAAATATGCAGATGACACAAATCTGATCGTACTGAGATGAGAATTTCGATACAACAACATTCCAGTTACAGCATATAAAGGAGTGGACACTAAATAAAAACCTCAACCTCGACCTCAACGAAACAAAATCGCAAGAAATTATCTTTCTAAGACCCAGAACCAACACGGAGCCGCCACATCTTTCTAACATCAGAAGAACAACAGAAATCACAATCCTCGGTGTCACGTCTTCACACAAAAACTGTCATTATCGTTATGCGTCTGTCATTTCGAAATATAGCATATTATTATTGCAATTAACTGATTCTAGCCAAATAATGCAGTCATTGATAAGTGTATCTAAGTGAAAATGCGTGCGATTTTGTACCGTTGATGTGTATTGCACGAGGCTACATTTCCGTTCTAGAGATTCTATGCTATCTATCTCCATGGTTTTCGATGTGCATGTCAATTCTGGTACTTTAATAATACAGTGGCGATTCCTGTGCCACCGAAATGTAACTAAATTTCCTGCGTGGAGTTTAGAATTATTCGCAATTGCATCAAGTCTAGTAATATCACTCTGAAATCTGCATGTACAATTACTATTTTAAAAATGAAGAATAGCTTTCGGAACTCTATTCAGACATATTGAAGAAGTCTTTGTAGCAGAATTGAATAGAACTGTTTGATTATTTAATCAATGGCGCTGTTTGTATGGATGTCTGAATAAGAAATGAAAAACGAACGTATGAATTGTGGCTGCGTGCAGTGAACACATCTCATAAAGGAAAACATTTCAAATAGAAACTGATTCGCGTATTGTGGAAAAAACGAAGCACCTATTGTGATCATATCTTTGCCTTTATGACTTTTCCTCAGACTGTCGCAACTTGGTTTGTATAATTAATCAAAGAAAATGCCGTGTGCTATTGGTCTACCTACTTTCATTTAAAATAATCCAATAATCAAGCAAAAGAAATATTTCCCTACACTCGTTTAACACATGCACAATATACATCATGAAATCAATACACAGTAGATTGATCCTTTCTTCTCTTTTCTATGCCGCCAACTCTACATACTTAAAGATTTGGATTCATAGTTGTGGAATTCAATAACTTGTTGCTTTTAATTCCTATCACTCTAGTGTTTTCAACTTCTAGTTTCATTCATTCTTTCATTCATGACGTTGGCATGGTCGGTGAAGCTTGGTTGACAAGTATATTTATTGCAATTAAATCCATTCGGTAACATTGACATGACTGATAAGAAAGTCGTCATAATGCCTTTTATGTGATATCACTCCTCGCAGTAATGTCATTTCATATTCATACATGAAAGTCTGCATATGTCGCTATTTAACTTCGCTTCAAATCGCATTGACTTCGTGTTGAAAGTTGACATTATTAGCACAGAAATAGAATACTCACTTGACTCAATTATTTGCAATTGCAAAGCGTGTTCACGTGTCTGCAGAAAGTGTTGCATAATTATTAAAACAACCAGAATTCATTAACAGCTGACAATTCGCTGTCTCATAGTCAATTTCGAACGTCGGGATGGGACATGAGGGTATTATTTAGTTTCATGTTTACCAAGTGGAAATCCAGATTATTCTTCCACAATGACTCTATTGTCTGTGATAAGATTTGAACGATCCTTGCCGATCTCTGATCAATGTCATTGATCACCGAGCCACCGAAATACCACCCACCTTAGCCAGAGAGCAGGACAACAAACTTTCCCGCCTTCGTTTGCAAAGAAAGGAAGGTTTTCTGCCATAGAGTAAGTATATAGCAGGTAGTGTTTCGACTCAAAAATGTCGGCATACAGTGAATATTGTTAAATCAAAAGATTCAGTTTAGCAGTCCCGTGGCCTACAAAAATTTTTGATCGGTTTAAAGGCCCTAAACTTTTTGAAAAATATTCCTGTGCTTATATACTAGCGACGTGAAGCCACTATAAGTAGTATGAAACTTATTATATATTAAAAAGAATGAACATTTGCTTACACGTATCCTAATTAAGCAGAAATTGAGCTGATTATCAAAGAAATTTCATGAAACCCATTATAATACAAGTCTTCGTGGAAAAGTTGAGATCTTATTGTGTGCTTCTTGATTAAAATTTCAAGGTATTAATTCAATTTGCATCGGCATTATAAATGCTATAATTTACTAAATTTATGTTTCATTTCTAATAGCATTGAAAATACTATCATTACTTCTACATATTGTTATCATTGTTTGCACATACAAGCAGTTGTTTATGAAGACAAGCGGCTTGAAAATTAATTTCAGATAGATGCATTTAATGTAATGCAAATACTCATTTACATCACATACCATGTTTTTTGTATCTTTCTAAAAAAGTACAAGACTTAAGGTATAGCCTGCATGTTTAAAGTGAGTTACTCCGTGAGTCCAACTGTGCTTTCTTTCACGACCTACACATTTGCAGAGTGTGTAAAAATGCCATCGGCCTCCATTTTAAAATAGGTACACTGCATTCTTACCTAATACTCGGCCACATGGAAGAAATGCTCCGTGCCTAATGTGCTTCCGAATATAAACAGGTTCATTTATTTATTCATTGCGTTTTGAGTGAATAGGAGTTGTAATTTTCCGTAGTAATATAGAAAAGAAGTTCGGATAACTGCTGCAATGAAAGAGTTTTGAATATGACACGAACAGTGTACGTGTATGCTATTTATTGACATTGACTCGATGTCCTACTCAATATACAGAAACCATTGAGTAAGTATATTAGGTAGAGGGGTAACTCCGCATTTATTAAATCCCCAATGTGTATGCACTTTCGATTTTATTAAATGAACTCAAGGGGATACAGTCGGAACTGTTTTCAAATGTGAGATATGCGCATTTATGCAGTTTCGAAGAAATTATAAGGGAATTGAATGATCATGAAAGCGTAAAGCAGAAGGAAGTGATATTATTTTGCAGATCGTCCGTGTCATGACAGCTGACAGCCTTGGAGAGGCAATGTTTGTTGAATTGGCAACTCGATGACTTCATGGCAACTCAAAGACATGATTTCAATCAAATTTGAAAGATGTAAATGGGTCCACATCACCATTCAGATTAAAACAAGTGAAACATTAATTTAGTGAATCATATATTCATGACAATGAAAATTGAATTAAGAATATGAAATTTCAGATCAAAATGAAAAACTCGACTTTTTCATGAAGACTTCCATTATATTGACGTTCATTAGATTTCCTTGATCATCAACATAATTTCCGCTTAGTTAGGATGCTTGTTAGTGAATGTTCATTCCTTTTGATATCCAACATGTTTCATACTACTTATAACGGGGCGTCATGTCGGCAGTATCTAAATTGACAAAAATTTAGCTTTTTCAAAGCTGCTCAAATAATTTTTTGGACAGCAGGAACGTAATCTCCGCAAAAAACTGAATCTTTTCATATGAAAATTTTCACTGTATACAGATAATTTTTTGAGTGGACACTACTCCGGCTCGACACTACTATATACTACACCTATATATTATGCATAATTATGCATGAACTTTATAATTCGGCTTAGAAATTTTTGTAGGTCATTTGAGCACATTTACGTTGATCGAAAATGATGTGTGCATATTCTGCCACTTTCTATCACATTATATTTATTGTACATTTAGCAATTTTGATCTCTGAATACTCCATCAATTTCAAAGTGCCCACCGTTTTTAAAGGCAGCTTGACTTAGTCTCAGAACTAGACTAAGGTTATTAATGCACTTTATATATTTAGCACATGAATGCTACTTGATGTTGCTCCTATTCAGTTGTATGCATAATGAAGCATTCTTTGATACACAAAAATAAAACGCGATTTTGAATACGCTGAGCATGTCTGAGTAGAACAGATGACACTAAAAGGTGTGCACTACAGTAACTAAACTCGTGACACACTTGACAACCTTTGAAGTACTGATTTCAATGCTATCTCTGATGAAAAGACATGATGAACTTGATAATAAAAGTTTCATTCAAGTTCTTATTGATATAACATGCGCTTGATAGTTTATCTTAGCCTTAGAGATTTGAATTAAACAATAGCGTGTTATTTGAATCAACCATCCAAACCTAATGATCTCTCGAGTACTCCATCCTTTAATTTCTTGAGTAAGATTTGGAATAGAGAACAATCAATGATAGTTTGAAAAGATGAGATAGCTGATGAAATTGTGATGTGAAGTCATTCGTCTTTTTGAAGAAAAGTAAAGGCATTTCAGAAATAATTGCTAAAAACATTTACTCGACATGTTTGACGTTTTTCCTTATTGAACTATGATTTGCAATTCGATCCTCACTAATGACGTTCTTGCAACCATAGAGAAATTATATTATGTGGAGTAGTAACTCAGTATTACATAGATCCCCAATGTGTGTACAGTTTCTATTTTATTAAATGAACTCGACTTGGGACTCAATTGGGAATTGATATCAAATGTGAAATATGCAATTTTTTCAGTTTTGAAGAAATTACCACGGAATTGACTGATCATGATAACATAACAGAGGGAATGATAGTATTTTACAGATCATCCGTGTCATGACAGCCTTGAGAGAGGTGATGTTTATTAAATTTTCATACAATGATGAAAGTCATCCCAGTAGCCATTTATAATAGAATATAATGCTTACTAATTTAAATTATTAGTTAAAGTAGTCCTAATGAGGACTGATGGCGTTCTCCAATCCGCAAGTGTACAAAGGCAATGCTACTGTAACCATTGGATTAATCAGTTCTTAAAAGAACTCAATGTAGCTTTGTCGTGGCAACGAATTAAAATTGATCAGCTTTGGCCAAGTATCTGGTAAAAATGGAAATCTTAAGACTTGTACTAATACCATAGATTCCAAACACTGCCGTATATACGTTCAAAACAGACGTCTAATATACTGTACCGACTACAGATGTTGATAGTGGAAATAGAATAAGACAATGGTCACCATAGGTTAAGAAAATTAAAAATGGATATTATAAAACAACAGGAGACCGATGGATAGAAATTGGAAAAGTGGAGGTAAAATATGGAAATACAATGATACTACTACACCGATTACAAGTGAACTATATCTGACACTACACAAAGTGGATAATGGTAAGAGTGGATAAGTGGAAAGTGGATAATGGAGGTAAACAATAGAACTACAATGACACTCTACTACACCGAAAGCAATGAAACTATACACACTATATCTAAGACTACACATGGAAAATACTATTTCTTCACTTAAATTTGTTATCGCCAGTTTCTTCATCCGTCTATAGTACTTCATGTAATTCCACATTTCTTCATTTGAATTACAATACATCGACCACTACTTCAGCTACCGATTAAGGGATATAAAACATAATACTGCAGTCCGTCAGTCATCAGCAGGTACTCGTCTAGTTGTGTTTCGACCCCTAACCTGAACACTCAAACCCAGACAAGCGGGGTCCCACACATAGTGGCTGACAAAATACTGAATAGGTAATGATATGTCTTGAAAGATATGTCACAAAGATAAATCAGACATCATTCAATTGTTGCGATCCGCACATGTAAACAAATCCTGTACATCAATCTTTGCCTTTTCGATTCCCACAAGTAAACAGATCCTGTTCATCCTCGAATCCCATAAGTATGTAATCGCTGTGTGATAAATATGTAATCCGCCTTTACACAAACTTCGCCTCATACATCAAGACTTAACAATGAGAGCTCTCTCATCTCCCGTAAGCCACGTTAAGCGCTCTGTATTCACTCTTCACCGCTCCCCTCCATTCCGGCAACATTCGAAATTAGCAATTCGAATGTTGCCATTACTGTAATGCTCAACTTCAACCTTCTTACTATTAGCTACCTGCCACTGGAAGAGCAAAATAACATAATCAAAGACAGTCATCACAATTAACTTTAATGATGTAAATGGGTCCACATTACTATTCAGATTCAAAAATGAAACATTTTTTAATTTAGTGAATTGCAAAATCAAGCCGATGAAAATTGAATTAAGAACTTGAAATTTCAGCCAATAAGCATCGAGATATCACGTTTCCATGAAGACTTGCATTATAATGCGGTCATGAAATTTCCTTGATAATTATTTGAAGTTCCGCTTAATTAAGTTGCTTGTATGCAAATATTCATTCCCCGTGATATCCAACATGTTTCATACTACTTGTATAGTGGTTTCATGTCGTTAGTATATAATCACAAGAATATTTTGCGAAGATTTAACTTTTAAAAGCTCATATAAATATCCGGTTTCATTAGGTTCTCATATAAATATCCGGTATCATTGGGTACTCAAAACAATATCCGGTTTCATTCAGTTCTCATATAAATATCCGATTTCATTAGGTTCTCATATAAATTTCCGGTTTCATTGGGTTCTCATATAAATATCCGGTTTCATTGGGTTCTCATATAAATATCCGGTTTCATTGGGTTCTTATATAAATATCCGGTTTCATTAGGTTCTCATATAAATATCCGGTATCATTGGGTACTCAAAACAATATCCGGTTTCATTGGGTTCTCATATAAATATCCGGTTTCCTTGGGTTCTCATATGAATATCCGGTCTCATTGGGTTCTTATATGAATATCCGGTTTCCTTGGGTTCTTATATGAATATCCGGTTTCATTGGGTTCTGATATAGATATCCGGTTTCATTGGGTTCTCATATGACTATCCGGTTTCATTGGGTTCTTATATAACTATCCGGTTTCATTGGGTACTCATATAAATATCCGGTTTCATTGGGTTCTCATATAAATATCCGGTTTCATTGGGTTCTCATATAAATATCCGGCTTCATTGGGTTCTCATATAAATATCCGGTTTCATTGGGTTCTCATATAAATATCCGGTTTCATTGGGTACTCAAACAAATATCCGGTTTCATTGGGATCTCATATGAATATGAGGTTTCCCTAGGTTATCATATAACTATCCGGTTTCATTGGGTACTCATATAAATATCCGGTTTCATTGGGTTCTCATATAAATATCCGGTTTCATTGGGTTCTCATATAAATATCCGGCTTCATTGGGTTCTCATATGAATATCCGGTTTCATTGGGTTCTCATATAAATATCCGGTTTCATTGGGTACTCACACAAATATCCGGTTTCATTGGGTTCTCATATAAATATCCGGTCTCATTGGGTTCTTATATAACTATCCGGTTTCATTGGGTACTCATATAAATATCCGGTTTCATTGGGTTCTCATATAAATATCCGGTTTCATTGGGTTCTCATATAAATATCCGGCTTCATTGGGTTCTCATATAAATATCCGGTTTCATTGGGTTCTCATATGAATATCCGGTTTCCCTAGGTTATCATATAACTATCCGGTTTCATTGGGTACTCATATAAATATCCGGTTTCATTGGGTTCTCATATAAATATCCGGTTTCATTGGGTTCTCATATAAATATCCGGCTTCATTGGGTTCTCATATGAATATCCGGTTTCATTGGGTTCTCATTTAAATATCCGGTTTCATTGGGTACTCACACAAATATCCGGTTTCATTGGGTTCTCATATAAATATCCGGTCTCATTGCGTTCTTATATGAATATCCGGTTTCATTGGGTTCTTATATAAATATCCGGTTTCATTAGGTTCTCATATGAACATCCGGTTTCATTGGGTTCTCATATGAATATCCGGTTTCCTTGGGTTCTTATATGAATATCCGGTTTCCTTCGGTTCTCATGTAACTATCCGGTTTCATTGGGTACTCAAACAGATATCCGGTTTCATTGGGTTATCATATAACTATCCGGTTTCATTGGGTACTCAAACAAATATCCGGTTTTATTGGGTTCTCATATGAATGTCCGGTTTCATTGGGTTCTTATATAAATATCCGGTTTCCTTAGGTTCTCATATAGATATCTGTTTTCATTGGGTACTTATATAAATATCCGGTTTCATTAGGTTCTCATATCAAATTTCCGGTATCATTGGGTACTCAAAACAATATCCGGTTTCATTCGGTTCTCATATAAATATCCGGTTTCATTAGGTTCTCATATAAATTTCCGGTTTCATTGGGTTCTCATATAAATATCTGGTTTCATTGGGTTCTCATATACCGTAAATATCCGGTTTCCTTGGGTTCTTATATGAATATCCGGTTTCATTGGGTTCTCATATAAATATCCGGTTTCATTGGGTTTTGATATAGATGTCCGGTTTCATTGGGTACTCATATGAATATCCGGTTTCCCTAGGTTATCATATAACTATCCGATTTCATTGGGTACTCATATAAATATCCGGTTTCATTGGGTTCTCATATAAATATCCGGTTTCATTGGGTTCTCATATAAATATCCGGCTTCATTGGGTTCTCATATGAATATCCGGTTTCATTGGGTTCTCATATAAATATCCGGTTTCATTGTGTCCACCAACCATTAATGAACTGATGAACTGCTTTTCCAATATCATACCTGGATTGGCCACCACTGCATTTAAAAGATTTATTCGCATTGTGGCAACATGAAACAATGTTCTTGTAATTAGGTTAATTATCCAGTACCAATAATCACTCATGTAAGCCACCTGGTTCCATTTTTCAGTTGAGTTAGAGCAGAACAGTCAATAATGGTTTGAAAAGATGAGATTTCGATGTACATGTCATGCGTTTTATTGACGAATGTTGAAAGCATTTAAGAGAGAGTTGTCAAAATAGAAGTTTGTCATTTTTTCTAATTAATCTGTGATAGAGTTATGAGGAGGAGGTAAATGTATCAATGAAAAGTGTTTAGGATTCTGCGGAAGAGGGAAAGTTATCATACGATTTAAGCATGTCCCTAGGCTGTGAGATATTTACATCCCAACGATCGATAACTTTCTTCCCTGGCTTTCACGATACCACAACTTTCTCATACATCTCTTTGTCGATATGGTGGGATCCCATTTTACGGATTCGATTCGAAAACAATATCTCACATTTCCACCTGCTTGTTTCCCAGGACCTTTACCATGCCGGAGAGTGAACTGCGCTGTTCGTTTCCACTGGTGGCCCTTGAGAGTAAAATTCTAGAGATTGAAGTAATGGAATTACGCTGCCAATTGGAGGTCATGTTTGAACAATTTTGAGACACTGATGCTTCGATCAACCTCTACAGGCGGCGACATGGAAATGCGTAGCAAATGAAATGAGTGAACTACATACCTTGTGTTCTAGGTGAAGTGAAACAAGGTCAGTGATTGATGAAAACAAGATAATTCACTCAGAAAATTTGATATTGAATCGACCATCTAAGATCAGAAAAAATTAACCTTTAGGTTTTGAAATTGCCTAAGTAAAGCCAGTGTGTGCTATATTGATGGCTAATGGTAACAATATTCTTATGAACTCAACAACTGCAACGTAGTTATTCAACATACTTTACAAAAGGCATGAACATCCAATGTTTTGTAAGGATAAAAAAAGTCTAACTGTGGAAGGATATGAAGAACAATTATCCAGTGCAATTATTTTCGTCTCCATTCATTCAGAGTTGTAACTTCTCCGAACTGGTCCATTGCATTTAAGACCAACTCAAAATGTTAACGGTGCATGCGCGCAAAACTACCGTGTCGTCCATCAAATGGGCTACGTCATGAATTCACTTCTATCTCATCAGAGACCTGAGCAAGCTTTTAATACTATCCAACAACGCCGCAGTCCCAGACTTCACAACAATGGCCCTGCCCCAGATTTAATTATTCTCCTTCAGCACCCCTCCACAGACTTAACTATTCTTCTGCAGCAGCCCTGTCCCAGACTTAACTATTCTCCTACAGCAGCCCTGTCCGAGATTTTAACTATTCTCCTACAGCAGCCCTGTCCGAGACTTAACTATTCTCCTACAGCACCCTTCCACAGACTTAACTATTCTCCTACAGCACCCCTGTCCGAGATTTTAACTATTCTCCTACAGCACCCCTGCCCCAGATTTAATTATTCTCCTACAGCACCCCTGTCCCAGACTTAACTATTCTCCTACAGCACCCTTCCACAGACTTAACTATTCTCCTACAGCACCCTTCCACAGACTTAACTATTCTCCTACAGCACCCCTGTCCCAGACTTAACTATTCTCCTACAGTAGCCCTGTCCGAGACTTAACTATTCTCCTACAGCAGCCCTGTCCGAGATTTTAACTATTCTCCTACAGCACCCCTGTCCGAGATTTTAACTATTCTCCTACAGCACCCCTGTCCGAGACTTAACTATTCTCCTACAGCACCCTTCCACAGACTTAACTATTCTCCTACAGCACCCCTGTCCGAGATTTTAACTATTCTCCTACAGCAGCCCTGTCCCAGACTTAACTATTCTCCTACAGCACCCCTGTCCCAGACTTAACTATTCTCCTACAGCAGCCCTGTCCCAGACTTAACTATTCTCCTACAGCACCCTTCCACAGACTTAACTATTCTCCTACAGCAGCCCTGTCCGAGACTTAACTATTCTCCTACAGCAGCCCTGTCCGAGACTTAACTATTCTCCTACAGCAGCCCTGTCCGAGACTTAACTATTCTCCTACAGCACCCCTGTCCGAGACTTAACTATTCTCCTACAGCACCCCTGTCCGAGATTTTAACTATTCTCCTACAGCACCCCTGTCCCAGACTTAACTATTCTCCTACAGCACCCCTGTCCCAGACTTAACTATTCTCCTACAGCAGCCCTGTCCGAGACTTAACTATTCTCCTACAGCACCCTTCCACAGACTTAACTATTCTCCTACAGCAGCCCTGTCCGAGACTTAACTATTCTCCTACAGCACCCTTCCACAGACTTAACTATTCTCCTACAGCAGCCCTGTCCGAGACTTAACTATTCTCCTACAGCACCCTTCCACAGACTTAACTATTCTCCTACAGCAGCCCTGTCCGAGACTTAACTATTCTCCTACAGCAGCCCTGTCCGAGACTTAACTATTCTCCTACAGCACCCTTCCACAGACTTAACTATTCTCCTACAGCAGCCCTGTCCCAGACGTAACTATTCTCCTACAGCACCCTTCCACAGACTTAACTATTCTCCTACAGCAGCCCTGTCCGAGACTTAACTATTCTCCTACAGCACCCTTCCACAGACTTAGCTTATCTCTTTGCAAACACAATGTAAATAGAATAATTAAATATTAAGTTGCATCCTCAGTTGAAAAATGGGAACAGACCTGGATAGCTGACCAATTCATCCAATATCAGGAATCAGTGACAGACATAGCTCACATCTCTCACCATCGACACAGCTCCCTATATGGCAGCTATTCAGGTCTGTTCCCATTTTTCAACTGAGGGTGCAACTCAATGTTTAATTACTCTATTTACATTGTGTTTACAAAACCAGCATTTATTAATTATTGCAGGCGCACTAACTTAGGCGATTTGCCAGTAGTGTGCTTAAAGTGATGCTTAATGAATGTCCGTCTAAATTCCACTAACTTAATAATAGGAAATTTCACTTATCTCCTGCAGCAGGTATGGTCCAAGTTTCACTTCTTTCCTTCAACGGGGGCCAGTTTGATCCCCTCTAGACAACTACAGCCATAGATATTAATAATACCGTAGAAAGTCCTAGAATGTAAATTGCATGAAAATTATGACACACTCCGGGAGAACTTAGTTGGGGTAAAAAGCAAATTTTGCGAAATGGCTTTCTTGTTTTCGAGTTGGCATTTTTAATTATCAAGCCAATTTGTGATCTGGATTGTTGCCCCTTGTCCAAAGATCATGTACACAAAAGCAATAGTGAATTTACAAAATAGTGCAGCGACAGGATGACAAAGAAGGAAATCCTTTAAAACGTTCTGTACGATCATCGTTTTGAAATATCGCTCCTACAATCAATCAAGAGCATAATCAGACACATATGCACATATGTCCTTTTATAGAGCATGCATTGCTCCAGCTGGAAATCAGAGGCCAAGAAATCTTACAGCATTCATTTTACTTTGAAGGATTCCCCTGTTCAATATATTTGAACAATTTTCAAAACCTTTGCATGCTTTCGAATATGAGCCTCCAAAATATCATCACACTGTATCACATAAGTCATTTAGTGATTAATTGAAAGGATCCAGCGACATTTTATTCATCTGATAAATGACTGTCGGTAAAGAAGCTTTCAATGTGTTTATTCCAGAAAGCGCTAAATTTCTTGACCGCTAGGAGGAGAAATAATCCAATAAGTAGAATTTTTGTCTTTGAATTCTTGAGATATTCTTACAACCAGTACACCGACTACTTTCGATTATGACTCTGTGAACCAAATTTCAATTCGTATTCCAGTGTAGAAAAATTGGAAAATAGTTGTTAATGATTGGTAAAAATAGACACAGTATATCAATCCATGGAATAGTAGGCTATTTCATATAAAACAATGCCACCATCACGCGTGAAATTCTCTTCATGAAAATCCTAAAATTTGCTGTCAACAACTTCCACAACCAACTTCTTGGCTAATAGTTTGAATATGATATAATATTTTAGATCGAATGTGATCTACAAACCATAGATTTTTCCATGTGCCATCATTGCACATAGGCAAGATATCAAACTTCCATTCTAGTGTACTATCATCCATTTCTATGACTACAGCTCCTGACGAGTTCAGGTTGTTTTCATTATGTTGTTACACGCACTTCTATGTAATAAAGATATCTAAAGCAAGAGGTTTGTGTATGTGCTTTCAAGAAAACAAATCATTTGAGATTGTTTCAGGATCTTCCTATATTTTCATTCCAATAAACCATTAATTCTAGGTTTTCGGGTAAATGAGTTCAGCAACGACATGCATATTTGCATGGCGACGAACCGGAAGCCCTTATTTTCGCATGAGCTGTTCATAATACAGGAATTTCATAATGCTACAATGCGCATGTTGATGTCGACATCAATCAATTAATAAATTAAATTTCCAGACTCAGATAATCATGTAGGATGATCAACAAACCTTTGGAATTTCAAAGAATCTGAAACTTTCATAATTCCGTTGCAAGATAGAAAAGAGAAAGAGGACAAAGACAAATCCCATTAGTACATTATATAATCAAGCTAATCAGATTCAAGTCTACAGGATGCAGCTGTTTCGAATATCTCAGAGTCAAAAAGTATATTAATTTATCCTCATGCGTACAAGGCCATGTATAGGCTACATTGTACATTGTAGTTCAATCTCTCTGTCATCAAATAATCAATGTGGCTCATTACAAGGAAGAAAAAAACTGATGATTGACAATGGATGTGACAAGGGCTTTTAAAACATGTTATTTGAATGTTTTGAAACAAAGAGCATGATGCTCTTTTATGTTTTTGTTGTTTTTATTTCTTTTATAAATTCTATAACTATGTGATTTCTTTGAAATGTCCAAGCTATTTGAATGAGTTGTCGACGTTGTGGGTAGTTTTAATAGATATAAATAGAGACCCCTGAGCTGCAGTATCTGATACATCGAAACTATATATGCCACATCAACGAGCAACATTCATTTACATGGTATTTACCATTTGTTCGGTAGGTCGGCACGCATCGAATTTCATTCTGTCTACTTACATTTTGTTGCTATGCTGACGTTTCTTATAGAAAGTCTTCTAAAATTGTAAGAAATGTTATGTTCTATCCGCGGCCACATGTGTCCCTAAAAATCACGCTTCTATTGTATTGCCCTAGACTTCTCCCTTAGTTGTATCCTAGGCTATTACCTTGCATTGACGTAGGATGTCCATCTCAATCTCTGTAAATGTCAGCTGTTCCTCCCTGTCACCAAATAATTGGGGGAGCAGGACGCTATACGTGGACTATACAAGTCGATGATTTCAACAATAGCACCGGTTTATTGCAGACTGAAACACGTCTATATCTCAACGACCAATAATTGAATGATAGGGAACCTCTTGAGTCTACTTTAAAATCTGACTTGTTATTCGACTAGAACAAAGTTCCGTCTTGTTGTTAACTGTTATGCTCCCAGTCTCCCACGAATGAGTTGCGCTTGCATGAGTTCAGGAATCAGCTCAAATGAATACTAACTCAAATATCAGGCCCAAGCGCGGCACGGAACACCTACAAGCCTGGATGGGCGTGTAAAGTATTGCTGTAGGCGCCTACAAGTGGTTAAGAAGGATTCCAAGAGGTGGCTAGAACAATGCGTCAGATATCTTTGGCAATAATATCTAAATTTGACGCGGAATGTCTACAATTTGAACATTCATTGAAGTATAGCAAAGAGTTTTCATGTCTCAGTAATTAAGTGTCACAAATGTTGCTCGAATTCCCTTCATTATCAGCCCACTCGTTTTAAACTGAGTAATTTATGTAACTAAAAGTATGTCATTTGTACTACAGGCCTACACATAAGCAGCTTATGCATTATTTTAAAGATGTCCTTACTGTTCCTTTGACAGAACAGCTATTGAATCGATGCTAGAAGCTTTCTTTCCTTTAGATATAAACAAAATGAGGTAATTGGTTTTTCTAAACCTCAATGTGTACTCTTATGAAGCAACAAATATTACTATATGAATGTGCAATCAATGACATCCATCTAAACATCAATAAAAAAGAACACTGATGTTGGCAATGCATGTTTTCAAAGCCAACGCTAGTTTATATAACTGTGAATGTTATATGGCATCTAATTCGAAAGAATGCAAAAAAACCAGGAATCATTTTCAAAATAATGAACCTCTGGCGAGCATTTCAAGTCAACGAAATATTGAGCAGGAACGACCGTTTTTCGAAGACAACGACACGGTCCGGCCTCATTCAAGTTCAAACTCAAAGCGAACAATGAATTGATGAACAGTTATAAGATGAGCGACAGATCTTATACCGAATGAGCAATAAGAAAGGAAATTATAATTGTTGAGATAAAAGCAGCTCATTCAAAATCTCCTTGACTCAATATTCAAATCAGTTAATCGAAAAAAGACCGAGATCTTCAAGCAGCATTTTCTACTTAATTCCGTGCCAGCTTAATTCGCCATTTTTGCGCTCTCCCAAGGGTATAGGAATTATCTGAAATGTACTATAGAACTAGAAGAATCCTATTAATGATTTCATCCAGCTGTAAATCATCGTATCCACTTCTATTCTCCAATGCGTGTTGAAAACAGTGGTTGAAGTTCAGGTAGCCTTAAGTCAATCACTACCATAATGGATTGAGTTCAAACTATACACTGCAAACTGAACACCGCTAAAAACAGCTAAAATAACCGTTAAACTTCACAGAAAAGATTCACAGAAAACATCCGTAAATATCTCTTAAAAAGATGACGTCACAAAGTGATGAGTGATAACGTAACAGTTAAAATCCGTTCCAATCAGACAAAAATGCGTCTGTTTTAACGGATATTTACAGTTGAGACTGTAAAAAACTCGTGAAACTAATTTCAGCTGTTGATTTTATCGGATATTTGCGGTTTACAATTTGCAGTGTATAACCGTTTTCCGACAGTCTTTGACTTTGAATGTTGTTAAACCTAATAGAATGGTTTGAAATGCATGGATGACTGATATTTTTCGCCTTAACCTACATCGCTGACATATAGAATGCATAAAGATGAGCTCCTTCTCAAAGGATGTTTCACACTCACGAACGGTATATCTAATATCTGAATATTACACGATCTGCCTGCAACTTGCAAGTTCCATGATGGCAGTCAGCAGGAGGATCAGAATAGCATGCTTATAACATGCTATTCTACATCAAAGCTCTCCCTCCTATATTTCCGCGCATAGATAGAACAATTTAAGTCAGGTCTTTCTCGACGCATGTAAAGACATGTAGGTAAGTATGTCTAAAGTTGAATTCATCCTCCTACCGTACAGCACACAGAATTAGACAGGTCGTCTCTTCTTCCGTTTGACTAGAAGGGAAGCATTGGAACATGTTACGTAAATGAAATGGCACAATCTCCTGACTAAATACCATAGCAATTGAACAATGTGCAGCCAGTTCAACATTGAACACGCCAAATTGTTCAAAGTTTCAGTGACTGTTATCAACCGGATCACACAGCAAAGAGACACAGACGATGTCAAGTTCTACAGAGAAGTTTGTGAACGTTTTTTCATGCGCCTGCTAACCTTTTTTAAAATGATCGGAGGGCCCAACATCATCGAGAAAACTTTTGCGCAATGATCTGAATTCTTCGAATCTGAAGGAGTCGTGTCGATCGGAGCATTTTGAGGGAATTCAGAGATATCCGCAAGCGACGCACGACGATTTTTCCTATCTCTGTAAGGTATTAAAAATTTCTTTTTGCCCACTTATCAAGTTCCTGCATGTGCCATCTGTTTGAATCAGTTTGCAGTGATACGATTAAACAATCTAATTCTGTGGGTGTACAGCATGATTGATGAACATGATTGCGGACACTGCATTTCAATTTGCTGTGCATAGATATTTTTGCTGTAACAGCATGCTGTGTGGAAATAAAAGGGTGCGTCATTCCTCACACAGCAAAAGTCAGTTGAATCAGTTATTATTTGGTGAACGATGCCGATGGATGACGAGAAACTCACCGAATTTTTTAGAAATTGCCCGCGCCTGTGGGATTGTAGTTTAAAAGTTACAAAGATCGCTTCATGTGCGGTAGAAGCTGGGAATCGATAGGACAACAGCAGGGAGGATTTTCCTCAATAGAGTCACGGGAAAGGTGGCGAGTTATGCCCGGGCTAAAAGAAATGTAATGAAAAAAAGCAGCAGACAAAAGGCGTCAACAAAAACAAACAAAGCAGACAAAGCGGGCAGACAAAGTACCAGGCTTTACAACTCGACGAGCCCTGCTGAGACGATAACTAAAAATCTCTTTTCCGTCTGACAAATTTTGACCTGAGAATTCTAGTAAATCAAGAATTCCTTCGCTATTTCCTCAAAGCCTTCCATGAATGGTGGGCGGAGGTAGTCAGTTTGTAAAACACTTCGAATTGCTATCAATGTTTCACGGAAGATACTAAATACAGTGGATTTCCCAAGACGGAAGCTGTGGGCCACATTTTGTTATGAATTACTCGTGACAAGTAGAAGTAGAGTCACAGCCAGTCGGATGCGGCTGCTGATAGGATGCTGGTGCGTCATAATTCTAATCTGAGTGTTGAGTTTTACGGATGAACCTCAAGAATATTGATTGAAAGAATGTTGAATTAATAATAGTGCTTAGAGAATTGAAAGCTTGGCTACTGGTAAATAGCATCCAGTCCCGACAAATATCGGCAGAAATTCATTATTTCATTGAATTGGTAATTTTTTATCGTTAATATGCTTCTTCATAACTTTAGATAAATAAACTCCAAGAAACGCACTTACATGAAAATTTTTTGTGATGGAAAGACTTTCTAATCTGAAATAATACTGCGAATTCTTTTCGGACGTTCTTATCTTAATCTATTCCTCTTTCGAGTCGCCTTTTACGATACTTTATCAGTATTTCATTACTAATTATTGCTATTCATGTCTACATTTTGGTCTCGAATGAAACAAACTTTCATATCAACATCATTATTTTGATGTCAACATTGATTTTTTCAAGTTACAGAATTTCAATTTTCCTCTCCAACTATTTCCACTATGCCCATGAAAGAATAGGCAAGAACAATCATTTAAAATCGATTATTGCGAAGTGTTATGTAATGCACATATCACATGAATTAGGCCATTAAATGTCAATCATTATCAGTGACATTGGGTGCGAATAAAACGAATCATTAAACTCTGCAAATTGCCATGAAAACCAACTCGCAGCAGTTATTTGTGTAAGCCAATTTCCGTAGACGATGTAGATGACATTCGTTGATGTTTAAAAGTACAAAACGCTGATAAACAGTTGACTGCGGGCCTTTATAATATAAATTTATTACATGAATATATTATGACATATTTATAATTATAGCAATTGTAATATATAACTTATATATAAATTTTCGGTCCGAACGGCGTGTAAATAGGCCTTTACAATTTCAGTAAAGTCACTTCCTTTTATTTTGGGTCATTCCTTGATACATGTTGCAATATATCTCAGTTTATTTGTTGCACTTACGGTCAATCTAACTAGGCTACTTATCACAAATTTTTGTCGCTACTACTATTGTGCATGCGGTCTACCATTGCGCATCGGATTGAAGCATCACACCCACAGAATTAGATTGTTTAATCGTATCACTTTGCTAGAAGTGCAGACTGATTCAAACAGATTGTACATGCAGGAACTTAATAAGTGGGCAAAAAGAAATTTTTAATACCTTGCAAAGATAGGAAAAATAGTCGTGCGTCGCTTGCGGATATCTCTGAATTCCTTCAAAATGCTCCGATCGACACGACTCCTTCAGATTCGAACAATTCAGATCAATGCGCAAAAGTTTTCTCGATGATGTTGGGCCTTCCGATTAATTTTAAAAAAGTTAGGAGGCGCATGAAAAAACGTTCACAAACTTCTCTGTAGAACTTGAAATCGTCTGTGTCTCTTTGATGTGTGATCCGGTTGATAACAGTCACTGAAACTTTGAACAATTTGGCGTGTTCAATGTTGAACTGGCTGCACATTGTTCGATTGCTATGGTATTTAGTCAGGAGATTGTGCCATTTCATTTACGTAACATGTTCCAATGTTTCCTTTTAGTCCGGCAGCCAGAACGAGTTTCTGCAGGGAACGAGGCCGGAAGTGAGACTTTCACAGAATGATGTACACCTATGCCTACTACGAATCGTCACGTCTGCGAGTTCTAGTGAGGTGCTCTTCTTGCCAGACAAGATAAAAGAAAAACACATGTAAATCCAATGGGACGTAGATTGCAGTTTTTGGCTAAAATGAAATTTTGCATGTTTTCTCTGATTAAACAAAACGTACTTAGCCCAGAGTCATAATGTTTGACAAGGAATGTCTTCAGGTCATTTCATATGATGTGCATGTGCCCTTATCATGCATCTAATCGGCAATGCATGTGAGAATATGGTTGAATGTGGATAAAGTTGCTCAAAATGCTTGTGCTTCACGACATTAAGAGGCTCGCCAAATCTAAATGCTTTATAGACAGGGGTGCATGAAAAAGAGAGGAAATGACTTGAAGACATTTCATGTGAAAAATTATGACTATGGACTCAGCACTTATCGTTTAATCAAAGAAAACATGCAAAATTTCATTTTAGCCAAAAACTGCAGTCTGCGTCCCATTGGATTTGCATGATTTTTTCTTTGATCCTGTCTGACAAGAATAGGACCTCACTAGAACTTGGCAGACGTGCAGATTCGTAGTAGGCATAGGGTGTACATCATTCTGTGAAAGTCTCACTTTCGGGCTCGTTCCCTGCAGAAACTCGTTCTGGCTGCCGGACTATTTCTAGTCGAACAGAAGAAGAAGAGACGACTTGTCTAATTCTGTGATTACACCTGACGAACAAGATGCGACTTCGTTTTATCCCTAGCAGATGCGAAATCAATCACTGATCAGATGAAAGTAGTTTTTACTAAGTTTTATGACCCGGTCTGATCATGCTGTGAGGCCATAGTGACTTAAGTGGAGAGCATGTTTCTTCAGTTGTCTCATTCGATTGTGAGACGGCCCGAAGCCTGTCAACGCGAAGTTCGACAAAAAGCTCTCGACAAGAACATTGCTTCCTTGAAAAATAGCATTCATGGAAGCCACTTGTCATCTGTTGCTCCGAAAAAACGGATAGAGATCGCAGCAAGCGGAGACTTTCAGATGGCAAGGGGGAGATGCCATTATAGCATTCGAGGGTTCCAGAAATTTGCTGAGGAGGTTCAGGTGGGGAAGTCATGCACTTGCTCTGTCCTCCGTGCTCAAGAAAGATAACATCAAGTATACAGCTCTACATGTACAAGAATTGATATTTCTTATCCATTTCAATTTTATCTTTGTTGATCGAACACCACATATGCCATATTTTACAATGCTTCCTGAATTGCGTCAAAATTAGAATAGACTTGATCTGTCACTGAGTGATAGCACAACACTACTGAGAAGTCTTTCTTAACGCCTGGGATTAGGGATCGGTGCCTTGGATACTCAGTTAGAATACAAGATACAGCTGTGCTGTGATCATGAACTTAGTAGGATTGTTGTCTACACTGCAGCTAGAGTGAACGGCAAAGCAAGTGTTGTGAACTTTCTACAAACCAGAGGAATTTTACACAATCAAGTGAGGCTGCAATTAGGGGCAAGAGAAAATCGCTGACGATGCAACACTCGCGGGTGTCAACAGCAGAAATGTGGGTGGGGGAAGGGGGAAGGAAAGAATAGAAGTACCCAGGATTGTAATTTCATCTTTAATATCAACTTGCAGCTATGGCGCCAGATACGAAATTGCCGTGACTTGATATTGTGTCGAAAAGATGAGTATGAATTGTGATGAAGCCCTTTTTTATTGGACACAGTAATCACAGATGTTATTTTCCGTACTTATTATCAAGCGATGTGAGCCTGCATAACCTGTGATTGAATTCACATGGAATACTATAAGTAATTTCTGAAATAAATTTATCCACTGGACTTTGAGTTTGGACCTAAGTAATATACGTAGCTTAAATAACAACTGATGAAAATCCGCAAGATGATCGCACTTACATCCGAAATCAAAATTACTTTAGTGCATGATTCATTTGTGATATTTGGGTCATCATTATGGGGATTATCTGAGGCGGGCCCACTACGGCATTAATGATACATTTATTCATTAATTAAGCATATTCCATATATTTAATTAATGCATCCTATACATTATTCATTAAAATTATTCAAGCCCTGTGTCTTTCAAGTAGGCCAGCATGCAGTAGACAAATCGCAGAGATCAAGAAAGTTTTGATGTTATCGTTTTATGAAACACAAATGCTGATAATCATTAAAGATTGCAGACTGCCAGCTCGCATAAGATAAAGAATAATCAGCCGCAATGCAAAGCAGCTTGTAAATGCAAAGAATAAATGCATAGCAGCTTGTTGTGCAGTCATTCAGCCTTTTCAAATATTCTGGATATCATGAGGCAATTTGGCTATTTCCAGCCTCAATGAGGAGCTCCTTTTAAGACGAAACGCAGCGTCTACGGCTGCCAAAGAATTTAGTACTTATTTTGTTTATGTCTGATGTCATGTATCTAATCATGGGTAATCTATTTCACCAGTTGATCAGATATTAAGATTAGGTATATCTTATTCAGGTTATTATTGTCTAAATGTTCAGATGAGATAGGTCCCTACTTGTCATCGTCAGAAGTTCAGAAAGCAAAATCATCTTTAAAGCTAAAGTAATTCTAGAATCTAATTCTTGATAAGAATTTCAAGATTGCATAAAGTATGTTTACTTGAAACATCTCCATATGTAGAGACGAATTTTCTCTGACTGAAGGTCAACTGCGATTGATGCTTGAATGAAGAATAATGAGCTACAGTATTTCGGGATACCATTTTTGAGTAGAATTTATTCTGATGATTTATTGGATGACTTCACAGTCACAAACAATAGTGCCGGCATTGGCCTCACCCCAGATGATAATTTGTATGTCATTTTAGGTAATTTTTATTTGCTGCATGTGAATAATAATTCATGAACGTGTTCCTAGTTTACACATTTCATATCGAACAAAAAGAAGCGCCCTCATGATTTAAAATCTTTTAATCATTACGTTGGCACTTTCGGCACTATTCCTGTGTCATTGTCAAGCCAATTTGATGCGCTTTAAACTTAAAAATTTTCAAATTATTTCAACATTTCTACTGTGTGCAAAATGTCTATAACTTGACGTAATGAAGATAACATATTGAAATCATTAATATACATACAACAAAGATATCTCATTACATGAAAAATAGTCTCTGTAAGTTTGAAAGTAGTATGCATGTCCTCCACGGACTGGAGACAATTGAATACCCGGCTAACATATTGACAAAAACGGAGGCTTTAGATGTTGCTGAGAACGCTCCTGTTACTTGAAGTTCAATTCGAGGCATTCCGTGAGACGGGTTTGTCGAGACTGGTGATCAGCGTTATCAAATTGAAGGTGATGAACAGGAGCAAGTTGAATGGCATGTTCAGAACAAAAAAATCGCCTATCCTTCTTGTATTATTACCTTTATCACCTGCATACTCCAAGGTTCACTCTTGAAATGTCCGAGACACGAAACGTCGTTGAAAAAATTAATATCAAAAATTTTAAGTACAGCACCTCGGAAGGTAGCCCAATGCGGAAGGATAGACGAAGCATCTTTTATTCTGAACATGCCATTTGAGGGTCACATTGTATAGAGACCAATAATAATAATGTCTTTATTGCTTCACAATCATGACAAACGTTGAACGAATTTCAAATGACAGAATAATATACGAAGTGAGAAGCACAGGGAAAGTTCAGGGGCTATCGCTTACAATATTTGATGAAAGATGAGCTGAAGCGGGTGGATTTTGCAAAAGGTGGACGGAGTATACTAGTAGATCGGCTCACACGACTGTGATCAGGCCGAAGCCGTAAGGGATGTGGCGGAGATGTCTCAATAGAAGACATCATCTTGCTACAAGTACTTTTGGCAACATCGGCAATAGCACTTGAACCTATAATCTTGAGTGCTCGTTTTTCTAACCGAAAAAAACAAATGCTACAGACATTCCGGTGCGTTACAAAATACATGAAGCCCAAACAAAAGCAACGAGAGTAGAAAAGCAGCATATGATTTGTACATAAGAACAGGTGGACATCCCAACCTGCGTAAATTATACATTCTCTTTCTCACTTAAGTGACCATGCTGTCAAAATGTAAATTCCATCGCGTTTCATTGGAACAGCACCAAGAAAGCGAATAGAAGACACTTTAGAAATTACGCTATCATCTGGGAAGCATAAAGGCCACTGTTGACCAAGAACCGTTGATAAGCATACTAAATTTCTGTATAACCAGGATTTATATAAATCAAAGCTGGTAGAAGAAATAAAATCACAAGAACCTTTCATTGATTAACAAATCTTGTGAGAGTATTTATCATATGATTGAACGACCATCAAGATGACCGAAGATCGGCAGCCTTATTGTCCTGGATGCGAATGCTCTTTTCACAGAATGTTGCTTCCCAAAGCTCTATCAAAATGATCGATCCCTTGAATTTGATGAAAGTTATCTTTTGACTTGTCACTACCTAATGCTAGTTCATGATAATACAGAAATCGAGGTGCTGCACTAAATTCAAAAAAGGGTCAATTGGAAAGCAAGTTTTTCAACTTTTCAAGAACTTTATCAAATCTTAACAGATGTAGCCACCACGAGACATGTTTCCGCCTGTTGGGCCTCATGTGTCGTGGGTAGGTTTGAACTAGCGACGTTGGAGCTAGAGGACGTGCAAGCATACCCTCTAACCACAAGGCCACCGGACCATCTGTTGAGAGCTCGAATTACCCAGGAAGAACTGCAACATCAAGTTACGAATTTTTGTGGAGTGAACGACGTCATTACATTGATTATTCTTGCGCCGAACATTCGAATGTCCTTTTTCTAATAAATAACTGTTTGATGTACTCATAGATATGAAACGTTTGGAAGTATGCAGACGTTTAACGCACTTACAAAATTCAAACAGAATTTCGCCGTTAAGTTTAGACACTTTGTCATAAACGACATCGGAAACGCTACTCTCGGGAAATTTGATGAAAACAAACAGCAGAGATTTTGGACAGCTTCTGCTACTGAGATTGAGCATTATAATCAAATTTCGGATCAATCCACCATGAAGTGTGAGAACTGAAGTTGCAGAACTAAAGAATTCAATTATAGCAATCATCGCCACATCCGTCAGTTATAATCAAAAAATTCCCTGAGCAACTAACAACAAGTGTTAAGTGTTTGCAAATATTCAGAATGCATTCATCAAAGCAGGAAGAAAGGTTCAAGGTGATTGAGAAGACGAAAATCATGCCAAAGTAAAATACATTGTCACATCATCAGAGAAAATGAAAAGAGACTTATTTGAATTTGGATGCCATCATTTCATAACTAGGACAGAGTAACAGACTAGTTGAGCTGCCTTCTATAATGCTTGCTTAGGCATAGAATAAGGTAGAGTGTCGAGTCAAACAAATATTGGCATACAGTGAAAATTTTAATTAAAAATTTAAAAGATTCAGTTTTTTGCGGAGATTACGTTCCTGAGGTCCAAAAAATTATTTGATCAGACAATTTAATAAGTAGCTAAATTATTCCTTTGTTTGTATACACTGTAAATCGCTGGATACGAAAATTACATACAAACATATACCAAAATCACACACAATTTGAAGCACATCTGATACGAGATTCTCGTATGCTTACAGAGATCTGGTATGTTTTTCATACGAAATCTCACTTACTTTTGTATGTGATTGGTATGTAGCGATGCGAACCATTCTATCTGTGATTGGCTGTTTTACGATGAAATACGAGTTGTTGGTATGTTTTATATGCGAGACCCGATGCAAATTCATCCTGATTCGTATGTGTTTCGTATGAAGAGTTTTAAGTCACATAGCAAAAAATATGTATATATTACATGCCACTGTCAAGTGACTTTTTTTTGTTTGTTGATGGCTGAATACTAATTGATTATTTATGAAATGCCTTAGACTTACGTGTATTATAATCGAATTCAGTATTGAAAGTATGACTCTTGAATGTCATTGTCTTACTACTTACAAAACAGTAGTAACATTAGTGTGATCTTTATTGACAAAAGGCCTTAAATCAACATACTTTAGACATGATTGATGCTTTCTTTTGAAATTTGCTGGTATGGCTTTAGTATGTAAAGCATACCACACTTGAAATAACATAATAATGATAACAATAATAATAATAACACATGAAAAAGCATAATACAAATATATACCAAGAGAATACAGAAATATACCAAAGAAATATTTTGGTGTGCATCCTTCGTATGTGATTGGTATTGAGCGATTAACAGTGTACTAGCGACGTGAAACCACAATATAAATAGCATGAAACATACTAGTTATGACAGCGAATGATTACTTACTATCAGGCATCATCATCAAGTGGAAATTGAGCTGATTACCACGGAAATTTCATGAACCAAATTATAATGCAAACCTTCGTGGAAAGGTTGAGATCTTATTGTGTTTGTTGACTGGAATTTCAAGCTTTTAATTCAATTTTTATATGCATGATTTTATGATTCACTAAATTTATGTTTCATTTCTTGAATCTGAATAGTAATGTGGACACATTTGTATCTCTTTAAGTTAATTTTGATCATAGTCTTTAATAATGATATTTTGCTCTTTCAGTGGCAAGTAGTTGATCACGCTAAAGATACTCTTATCATGATCAGGCTGAGCGCTACAGTAATAGTAGCAACCCATCGAATTGCTAATTGAATAAACTATGCTACCTCTCCAAGATTGACATGATACGGACGGAGGATTTGTAAAGCACTATTATTCTATCTGTTTCTGTATTGCCATCATGATCAATCAAATCCGTGTAAATTTCTCCAAATGTGCAAAAATTTGCACATATCACATATGGTACTGTGCCTCAACTCGAGTTCATTTAATAAAATTGAAAGTGTGTGTACATTGGGGATTTAATTACTACTGAGTTGTTGTCTACCGAACATTCTTACTCTATGCTTGGAATATTCTTGTTTAGATCTAACTTGTCCCTCTTGTCATCCAGCAAATTAGGTTACTTATATGCATGTGAGCATTAAATGAATAACTCTGACTTCAGCTGCATCTCCTTCTCAATGATCTAACATTGCCTGCAACACATTTTGCTATCTACACCTGAATAAAAATATTTCAATTTGATAAAGCTCTAAAAAGATAATCTTTTTAAATACCCTCTTCTGTCGAATAGCAAGTTTCGAGAAGCTTTTCATGCATTAGAATGGGGAAAATGGATTTGTTAAACCATCCTGATTCCTTAATTACATGTAAGGCAAAAATGTGTTACACAACGTTCCGCGCTTAATTGTATTCGCTATAACATGTGCCAAAGTGAATACATGTCACACCAGGTTGCCGCTTGCAACGTGATTATGAAAACAGAGAGGAAATTAGGATTCATTGGTGAACATGTACAGGAATTCCTCGCATAATAAGCATTTGGACAAGAACATTTTAAATAAACCAATGACGCCTTTGATGCACTCATTGATCCACTGTAATGTTTTTATTCAATTTATATTTGATTGTGATTGTCATTGAATGCGTGATGACCTTTCTCATATCTTGTGAAATACTTAAATATGACATAAGCGGTGAATTAATGACATTAAGAAATAGCTTTAAGACTGTTTTTATGAAAGCTTATTAGATACAATGCTTCTTCCGAAGTGTTTGAAGGAGAAAGCACAAAGACCAAAAAGTATTGGAGAAATGTATGTATATGTCCTGTATAGATGCACACATTGGAGAAGTCTTCGGTGTATTTTTGGACGCAATCACACCTCGTCGGACACAGTTACATAATAGGAAGGAAATAAAATATGCCATCTTTTATTTCTATTCAAAGGATGTTTAAATTTAAAAATGGATTGTCTTCTTTACTCTCCCTGTCGGATCTGGTTGCGTTATCAGGAAACAGATAGAAAATCCCCGCTTCAAATCTTCATTTATTTCAGACTGATTCAATTGCAAGTTGTATGCATTTTATTATATATTGATTAATATATTGATCAATGCATGCATATATCATTCATTTGTTATTTATTATTTTGATTATATGCATGCGCAGTGGCGGCTCGTGACATTTGGTCCAGGTGGGGCATAAGCATGAAATTTTTACATAATCAAAAATCTAGTCTAAAAGGATCTTATTTTGTAAATGAAAAGCAAAGAATATGTTAGCAACATGCTATACATGTGTAATAGTCCGGGAGCTAGCGTGAAGTTGTGCAGGGAACGAGGTAGTACATAAAACTTTCACATAGCATAGTACACCTCTAACCTACTGCAAAACTTCGCGTCTGCCGGATCAGATCATTTGCTTTTCAGAAATAGAGATGATAACAAAATCCTATGTATTTCCAATGGTAAAATTGTGACATTTAAGGTGTTGACTCCGTTTTTTCGAATTTTTGCTCATAAAAGTTACACAAATTGGCATTTTGTTGAACTGGTTATTATAGAAATCATCTAAAGATCATGATCTTTCAAATGAGTTATCATTCAGTGACAGAGGATGAAGTAAAGTGTACAAACAGACACTTTTCGTTAAAGTATATCAACAATTTTCCTGAAATTTCTATGTTAAAATTTGCAGTTACACCAACGAAAAGTGTCTGCTTGCACACTTTACTTCATCCTCTGTCACTGAATGGTAACTCATTTGAAAGATCATGATCTTTAGATGATTTCTATAATAACCAGTTCAACAAAATACCAATTTGTGTAACTTTTATGAGCAAAAATTCGAAAAAACGGAGTCAACACCTTAAATGTCACAATTTTACCATTGGAAATACATAGGATTTTGTTATCATCTCTATTTCTGAAAAGCAAATGATCTGATCCGGCAGACGCGAAGTTTTGCAGTAGGTTAGAGGTGTACTATGCTATGTGAAAGTTTTATGTACTACCTCGTTCCCTGCACAACTTCACGCTAGCTCCCGGACTATAAGTCTATGTCACTGCATTTAGTTACACGGTTGAAGCAACATTTTGTCTATCATTCAGGCTTTGAATAAAGATTACAGATACCGAAGGGTATTGTATGCTGATTCATGGACTGATCGCTGGTGCTAACCTCACATCACCTCACTCAGTAAAAAGGGAATCACAATGGATTGTCTTTGCATTGACGGTTAACCAATCAGAAGCGTTAGGGCTCCCTCTCGAGTGCCCATTCTGTGACGCATTCATCGCGTGTTAATTCTGTCTATTCGCTCAGATCGTGAAATGAACCACTCTCACGTCATCTCAATCTCGATGTTTGGGCGCGCCCATCAGTCTTGAAAACGATTGATGGATTCTGCTAGCGTCACTGTCGCGCAAATGGAATAGATGTACATGAAGTATAGTTGACATTTATGATAAAGAAATGGAGTCTACTACTGATGTTGCTGGTTATTTAAGTTAGACAACATTTCAATAGGTGGGGCAGTGCCCCACCTGCCCAAATAGACGAGCCGCCACTGTGCATGCGTATGCATATGTCGATATTTCTAAATGCAAATGATTAACATTTATACTCGCTTTATATTCTATTTTTATTCTGTGCTCTATTCTTTGCATTTATATACTCCTCCTTGTCATTGTTTTTCAATGAGTCTTCAGAATATCGGCAATCATGAAAAATTTTATTCTTCAATGAAACAAACTTCAGTCATAAAGCAGTGACGGTTCAACATCGTCAAGCATGGTGATGATGCCAGCAACTTCTGTCAATTCAAGCACACAGATTCCATTGATCTCATGAGGATTATACGTACAATACTTTGTACGTATAATCAATGAGAATCTATTGCCGATTCTATGTCGAGGTAGTGTCAAAGTAGGCTAAAGACTCGCTCTGAGACTGGGACACAATTGTCTACAAATTAATCAAGTTACACATTTAAAAAATATATTTTGCTTTAAAACAAGGCTTTTTGGCTTAAGACATGTTTTTTCATGTTATTGTTGTTCTCTGTTATCGTAGATTTTTTTCAAATTTTGACATGCGACATGAGAATTTCGTATGCAAGCTAATGAATATTGGTTTGAAAACATATTAAGAGTAAGTATAGCAAGTAGAGGGTCGACTCAAAAAAATGTCAGCATCCATCGAAAATTTTTATACAATAGTCCCTCTCTATAACGACCACCTCTTTTTGTCCAAAGTTGTTTTTTGCATCATTAGCCTAGGTTATGACAAGAAAGCATCACATGATCCCGAGATTGCAATTCATTTTTGGATTTTTTGGAATTCCAATCTGCATATGTGTGCATAATGTTATTTTGATTGATCTTGCTATTTTACTAATAGCTACAGCAGATAACCTAACATTTTGTCAATCTCAATCCCCGGGTAAAACTTGCATTCTGAAATCCAGGGATCAATATACATCTAGCCCCAAGTCAGGATTTTGCAAGCTGGCCCGGGTTTCCACTTAATCAACCTTATCAAATAGTGCTTAAAACGGAACATGCTTTAAATCTTGTCAATCTCGGTTTTGCATGCAAGCAAGCTGACTTTGGCAATCCGAAGCATCTGAGAATTACTATAACACGCACATTATCAATAAAATTATGCATGCTTAATGTGACAGTATATCTACGATTCTATCCAATCCCGGGACTGCGATTTTCTGGGATTCTGGAATCCCTGATGAATACTTTCGCATATTTTCCAACCGGTCTAATCATTCATTTTTGTCTAAGTCGACCATGATGTTGATGTATTTTATTATTGCATCTTTGCAGAGGGTTACATGCAAAAACCGTAAATCAATACTTTATCTATGGAATCCTGGAACTCCATACAATGTTTTCCATGAAATTATCGAATTCAAGAACCTGAAAGTTCCTTAAAAGTCTCTTCAAAACTTTCTCTAGTTGAACAACATCCATGTTATTCAATGCATAATTTATTATCGAATGATGAGAAAGGGCGCTCACATTTTTCTCGATAGCAGACTTGAAGTTCGGAATTTGTCTATTAGACAAGTTGTTAAAGGAGCAAATGCAGTTCAGTGTTCTTCCTAATCTTCCGACATTTTGCATTTTCCGCATAATCTCTTGAGATATTTTTGTCTGACAAACATCTTCTCGTGTTTCCTTATCTCCCAAGCAAAGTCTTATCATAGCTGTATAACGTTCGCAAGCAGTGTTGAGTACACGAAGAAACTCATTCGTGTCAATCATTTTCATATAAAGTTTCTGACTGAGTCGAGAAAGGTAATGGTATTTCTTCATTTGATACAATGAAACTCGTACCGAACAGAAAATGTAGATAGCAGGAAGTAGATGATTATAAGCAAGCGCAGACAGAAAAGGAAAAACCAAGTTTTGCGACTTTCTGTTATCAAAAGCAAATAGAAAAAAGATCTTCCATATTCGATATCTTTTAATCAAAAGCTACGATACTTGTAAGGTCTCCACGTTTATCTATAAAACGCACAGTGCAAAAGATATATTTCTTTAACTGCATCATCTAAATTGTGTTTTCAAATGCTATTAGCAGAGCATAGCTGAATTCCATCAACTGATTTTGGTCTGTTTTGCTTGCATTTGCTACTGTTTGTAGCTAGCACTTTATGTAATGATATACCATGTTTATTGAATAATGAGTATCGTGGGACAAGACCTCAAGTCGCGAAAGATAATATATAAAGTTCTAGTCAAACACAGACAATGGAGATGGAGAAAGAATGACTTTTAGGACGGGAGCTACTGACACTTTCTTCCTAAATTCGCGCACAAAGGGCTTAATAGTATGGATTTGTAGATCTTGAAACGCTTAATACAAAAATCAAATTCTCAAGTGTCACAGCCAGTCGCTTTCGGTTGTAGGTAAGGTTAAAGGATTCCCATATGAATCCAATGGTAAAATTCAAGAAATATCTATGGATTGTGAAACACTTGGCAATTTTCGTACATTTTCTTTGGCAGATAGGAAACTATTTATCAGAATGCCATGAATTCGAAACATGATTGAGTTCAGAACATCAACTTCGATATAAAAGTTTAAGTGAGCCACATGATTCAATATTTGATGTTTGAGAGTCTACAAAATGAGTAAATTTCATGCTTTGACTTAATTTTGGTGATTTCACTCATTTTGTAGAGGCTTTCAGACATCAAATACTGAATCATGTGGCTCACTTAAACTTTTATATCGAAGTTGATGTTCTGAACTCAGTCATGCTTCAAATTTCATGGCATTCTGATAAATAGTTTCTTTTGTGCAAAAGAAAATGTGAGAAAATTGCCAAGTGTTTCATAATCCATAGATATTTCTTATATCTTAATATTGGATTCCAATGGGAATCCTTTAACCTTACCTATAACCGCTGTGACACTTCAGAATTTGATTTTTGTATTCAACAAGCGAAAGTTCATAATGACAAGCACCTTCTGCAGGGCAGAACCTTGGACCTTTGCTTTAACCTTGTCCATGGGTGACATTTGGCGCCGTTCCAAAGGTTCCAAAACATGGGTCGTTTGACTGTTGTAACTTGCTTAACTGCTTTGGCTAATTTTTCATAAATATAAAAAGTGGCACCAGCCAATCAGAAAATACAGAAATAATGATATTTCAATTCATACATCCGCACTCTTATAATATGAGTAGATGCATGTATACGGCACATATGCGACTGCTATGTGCAGGGTGAGCTTTTAGTAAAGCAATGCTTGAGTCAATCAGAAGACCAACACAATTCGAAATACACGTCAGTTTTTGCAATCGTCTTGTAACATACGCGTTGGGATTTATGTGTTAGTGGTCAAAATTTTTCACATGTTTCCTACAAACTATTTATATTTCCTGTTTATAATTACAAGCCAAGTGCGATTAAGTGCATGTATCATAGCATAGAAAATGTGTTGATATTAGGAGATTGCCATAACTCGTGACAAAAATATGCGCCTGTTATGCACGTTATTAGTTTAAACAGTTCGATGGCCGCCGAAAGACTTTGACATTTAAATCATTGATCGATTTACAAAGAATACCGCCACTGCAATTGTTCACATAATCGGAAAGAGTACTTTTGTCTTCAACATGCCTGTATGCGCTGTGATTATGTTCCGTAAATTGATTAAAAAAACTTCAGCTAACTCAGACTACGTTCAAAAGCAGCTTACATTCATAACGAAGAATCGACAACGCGTGTGACTACTCAGAAAGATAAAATAAGGCTTACTGACACCAGAAAGATGGATGACAACATCTTACTGCTGTCATATTCCGCTGCCAGTCATGAACTACTCGGAAGTATCAGAAAAACGACAAAATAATAAAAAAGACGAGATATCGGAGAAGATTTCTTGACGCACATCTACATTGGCCTAAAGGCTTGAATATACTCAGTGCGAATCTCCCACGCAACGCAATGCGTGATAACTCATCTCACTTCCCGCGTTGATGGATGCAAGAAAACGCTCAGCAGTGTGCGTGCGTATTTTCACGCAGTAAGTTATCGATTAATCTATTACACGCACTGAGATAAAAATCCTCCCGCAGTGAAGTTAGAATCAGTCAAACTTTTTTCTCCACGCAGTGAAATGGGAGCATCTGGTACAAGCAATGTTGACCAGGGTTGGAACCGGCCGGCCGGGGATGGAGCGGTGAATGGCGTCTCTTGCCGGTTGGTTAAGGCTTTGATCGTCAGACATTATCTAGTCAACTTGTGCCATTATACATTATTCAATTTCCACATAGCATGCGTGAGCGTGAAATACATGAATGGTAGACCATCCGGTACTCGAAAAGCAAGAGTTACCTGTTGCAATGCAATTATTCGCACTTTGAAATCATGTTTTGTGTGATGAGCAGTAATATGCGTAATGACTTATTTATCAATCTAATGAGTTGTAGGCCTACGTTATAATTTACAATAATGCCAGCTGCATTTTCAAAGTCAATCAAGTACAAGTAAAATGAAAACAGAATCAAGATAATGACCCAAACGAGCATTGATGTAATAATACTGAAGCAATATTGAAATAACATGACGTACAGATTGTTTCATAAAAAATGGATCACCCTTAAACATCGCCTTAACTTCAACTTTGTCTAACTCCGCCAAACTTGAACGAATTTCTCTGAAATTCGGAAGATATGTCACTTGTGCTTACTAATATCATTGTTGGAAATTTTAAGTATGAATATTGAGTTGTTTTCCTGTTATATATAAAAAAGTAGTACATAATTTGATCTTCATTTAGCAATGTTACACAAAATCATACCTCACTCTTATAAAATTACATTTGTTTCCTTTGTTATGTAATATGTTGTTCTACAAGCCAAAAGCTATCAAGCAAAACAAAAATAAAGAAAATCTGTCAATCAGAGCCAGTATAGCACCATTATTCATCAACAATAATGTAACTGCTACATGTGATTAACTGGACTTCATGTTCCATAGCTTCCTGACTTCGTTGCGGTGGTGTTGGCAGCACTCCTGATTGCTTTCAGCTAGAAATCTATCTCTTACCGGTTAAAAAGCACAAACAAACAAAGCACAAAGCACAAACGAACAATAACGAGATCGCATTCACAAAAAGCAAAGTGTCAGCCTTGCTAGAACTAGTGTTTTCTTTGCGAGCTACAAGCAAGCGACTAAATGTCCCTTACACAAATGTGCATCGATGGCATTATGATGATTTTCGACTCTGTCGTAAAGAGGACTCTGGCCGTCCACGCAAAACATCCAAACGTAGAGACCGCCTAATATTTTGAGATTTGTTAAAGTTGATCCAAGTCTCTCGTTAACTGAGATGGCTGCATTAGTCTCGTCTATTTCTAAGTCCACTATTCGTAGAAGACTTATTGAGTCGAATTTCAAGAGCTGTAAGAGGCCCTCTCAGATCGAATTATCAGATCAGCATACAAAAAGACGTCTCAGATGGGCAATGAGTCATTGTCACTGGCGAAATCAATGGGATCGGGCTGTCTGGTCTGATGAGGCATCAGTCCGTCTGAAGGATAGTGATGGTCGATTGAGATTATGGATAAAATCTGATCAGGAAATTCCGAGACATTTACATCGTCCCCGGGTGCAAGGTGGTGCGACTCTACTGATTTGGGCTGGCATTTGGACCAATGGCCGCTCTGAACTTCGCATACAGCAAGGAACCATGAATTCTGAACGCTATGTGAATGTTTTACGAATGAACATTGGCCAAATGACAGATCAACTTGGTGATCCATCAACTTGGTTATTTATGGATGATAATGCTACGTGTCACAGGAGTAGTAGAGTCAACTTATGCAAGTCTCAATTAGGGCTTAGGACATTATCTTGGCCAGCTCGTTCTCCTGATCTGAATCCCATAGAAAATGTATAGAGTATTCTAAAACGTAACGTTCGTCGTTCACTGCTACCTACAGATGGTGTATCACAACTTACATCACTGTTAAAAAGAGAGTGGAGAAAGTTAGATCAGTCAAAAATCAACGATATCATCGAATCAATGCCTAGACGAATTGGCAATGTCATTGACAATAAGGGTAGGGCCACAAAATATTAGCTTCTTAAGAACCGTTACTGTATCATAGCTTATCAGATTATATAAGGACATTTAAATATATTAGGGACATGAAGTAACATGAAAAATGCTTTCTGTATCATACTTATGTTTTATTTAGTCAAATTTTAGGATGATCCACTTTTTATGAAACGGACTGTATTTACCATCTAAGCTGCCAATACAGTTAGGAAAGGTCCATGTTTTTCTCAAACTCATATGCTATATCACGCCATGGCTCCTTATTAATTGTATTGGTATACTCCTGAAGTGCCGTAATAGGAGCATCACAAACTTCATGTATGCAATTTCTGACAAATTATGGACTGACACGAAAGTTGAAATCTATAGATTGCATCTTATTACATACATAACTTGAGCTCGGTGCAACAAATACAAATATAGTTCTTACACAAATAAACCTACGTTCGATGTACAAAGTCATTGAGTTGAATCACTGTTCAACTCAAGAGACAAAAGAATGACCGAAAGAAGATTGCACATAATCTCCAGTAGCCAACAGTCTGACAAGTGACAATCATAGCGAGACGATGAAATGCAGAAACTAGGTGCTTATGTGAAGGAGCATGTTGCAGGCAAGGCTAGGTAAGTGGAAAAAGAATATCGAACTTTTCAGAACTCATGCGAAAGTATTTGAAGTGTGCTTCGTCGTCGAGTTTGCGTAGATCATTAATTAACAAATAATCACCACGCAAATCGATATTTCTTTTGATGTTGAGCGGTGTCATATGACGTCGTCGCAAATTCTTCTTTTTCAGTTGTTGATTTCGTCGAAGTATCAATAAGGAAGTCACGAGTACTTTTTTAGTAGGACGGGTGCTACTGACACTTTCTTTCTAAATTCGCACACAAAGGGCTTAATAGCATGGATTTGTAGATCTTGAAACGCTTAATACAAAAATCAAATTCTCAAGTGTCACAGCTAGTCGCTTTCGGTTGTAGGTAAGGTTAAAGGATTCCCATTGGAATCCAATATTAAGATATAAGAAATATCTATGGATTGTGAAACACTTGGCAATTTTCTCACATTTTCTTTTGCACAAAAGAAACTATTTATCAGAATGCCATGAATTCGAAACATGATTGAGTTCAGAACATCAACTTCGATATAAAAGTTTAAGTGAGCCACATGATTCAGTATTTGATGTCTGACAGCCTCTACAAAATGAGTGAAATCGCCAAAATTAAGTCAAAACATGAAATTTACTCATTTTGTAGAGGCTCTCAGACATCAAATAGTAGGTCTATTCATAATCAATGAAAAAAAAATGTTCACGCATCTGTGTGCAGAGAAGTATATTTGACAACAGATAAGACAGTGCGTGAAATTAAATGGCCTCTCTAAAGGCAGAGGGTCAAATCACGTACGGAATGAGTATATTCCAACCTTAATGCAACATTTGCTCTTGTGTGAAATTGAAATTTTTGCTCGATGAAAGGAATTTAATATAGAAGATGATCAATACATTTTTCTTGTTACATCACTTGTGAATTTATGAATCTATGATCAGTTTAATGTTCGGTCAATAGGCCCGTTTTTTCGAACGTACATTCGCTGAAGCCTTCGTCTCATTTCGGCGTTTCCTATAAAATGTTATGGAAAGTTACAGTTCATAATGAAATAATTGCGGTAATAATACTTAGTGTGGAATCAAAGCTGCAATGTAACACTCAGTGCATCCATTACAGCAACATTTTTGCTCCTTATCTACTATTGCCATGAACTAGCTATCTGTAGAACTTTTGGCTGATATGACATGTGCTTGTTTATGCTGCCAATGCTGCAGATCCGAAGCATTTACAGCTATGCAGCATTTGTGAATACGATTTGCATTGACAGATTTTGTTCACGTGCAATTTGCAAGCCATGGTGATTTGTAGTGAATGGTTGATGAATTTGGATTATTTTTCCTCTGTAGCCTAGGATTGGGAACGGGTATCCGAATGAGGTCAAGTTTGTACATAAGACAAAAATTTTTTTCGTAAAATTTGAACAAACTATGACTAGGGTCGAAGGCAAAATAAATTCCTTGTACAGTCTATTTTGAAAGATAAGCCTTCAACTTTCAGTTGGGATTTTAGAGTTGGAGAATAACTGTTAAATGAAATTGACACATGTGAGAGGTCGACGGGCGTCCGGCAAACAATCAGGGGGTTTTAATTAGCTAGAAAGGTAATGCTTATAGTCAGATAGAACACATGTCTAGACAAGGAAATGCATGCCTGTCGCTTGCCTGTAAAATACCCGCTTCTTGCATAGTACAGTAAGCTTCGTCATCGAAGGAAAGCTTATCATGAATGCATGAGACATCGCGAAGCAGAATGCACTTATCAATCATCACTGCTGATGAGAACAGGTAACCACTAAAATGAGAACTACCCATAAACTGGGAACTAGCCATAACCTGGGAACCAATCCTATACTTTAGTAATAAAGGCAGCTTTCTCATCTCAAGATAAAAATATGGTACTTATATGGGTTGTCTCCTCCCCCCAGGTTCTCAAATTTGTACAAAATCGTCACCAAACTTCAGGTAGACGCACTTATGAATATTTTCTACCCACTTGCAAAAATACATGCAGATCGGACAAGTAGTTTTTGCATTAGAGACGATAGTGTTCAGTGTAGCGATGTCAACAGCTTGATCTAACTTCGTCTGTTCGATGCATTATTGTTACTCGTGTGAGCATTGTTCTCTCTCCATCTTCGTCTCATCCACTGCTATTTGAAATCTTCCCACGACCACTAACTTGTCACACCTTTTTTAAGTTAAAAAATGTTATTGTAGGGATGTGGCCTGGTTATTATCACTTTACGTGCTGTCGGGAAATGACTTTGTTGACTTCAAGTGCTTTCTGCTCCGACGATGACGTCATAAGCAAGGTTAGGTCATTGTTCGGTCATTGTTCGGCAAATGAGAATTAAGAACGAAGTCGCGATGAATGTGTTGAATCTAGCAACAAGATGTTGTCTCGCGCATTCATGTTGATATTTCTTCGATGAAATCAGTTGCTATCCAGTTCGAAAATTGCGGTTCCTGCAAGCTGTCCTTTTGAGCCAATCCAACAACAACAACATGATAGATGATCGGTTCTTTTCACAGATGTATACTTCCTAACCAGCAACATACATTACACCTGGAAATCTGTCCAGCTACGTTCAACCTCTTGGGCGCCTACTTTAACAAGAATTTCAGCAACAATATATCATCGTGATGTTGATTAGACTATTCGAGAATTTTTGAATCAACGTCGAAATGCTATCCAATCATTTTTCCGCTTAAGAAAGCGCCTTCCAAAAGTATCATTTTTAGAAGCTTTGATGACTTTAATGACTAGACTCGTAAGCGAGCCGGCTCGGGCTTAGGCATGAAAATTCTCGATAATGCGGATCTGGTCTGGGACAGAAAATTCAGACTGCTTATAACTCGTGATTGCATCTACAGAATCATAGAGTAAGTATATTAGGTAGAGTGGTAACTCCGCATTTATTAAATCTCCAATGTGTATTCACTTTCGATTTTATTATATGAACTCGTGGGGGGATACAGGTGTTATTGTCATCAAATGTGATATATGGAATTTTTTGCAGTTTTGAAGAAATTACAACGGAATTGACTGATCATGATTGTACAATGCAGAAGGAAATGATATTATTTTACAGATCCTCCGTGTCATGACAGCCTTGGAGAGGTAATGTTTGAAAAAAATTCGATGACCTGCAATTGCTTTCATGCTTAACCTCAAGAGAATCTTCTTAAGCGGGATCAAGCAACCTTCCACTGTTAGAGCAAAATAACAAAATCAAGGATAATGATTTCAATCAACTTTGAGAGATATAAATGGGTCCACATCACTATTCAGATTCAAAAAAATGAAACATGAACTTAGTGAATCACAAAATTATGTCGGTGAAAATTGAATCAAAAACTTGAAATTTCAGTCAAGAAAGCACGAATAATATCGCGACTTTTTCATGAAGACTTCCATTATAATACGGATCATGAAATTCCCATGATAATCAGCTCAATTTCCGCTTAGTTAAGATCCTTGTTGGATTCATTCCTTTTGATAACCATCTTGTTTCATACTACTTATATTGGGACGTCATCTCGGTAGCATATGAATTGGCAAAATTTTGACTTTTTTTAAAACTGCTCAAATAATTTTTTGAACCACGGGAGCGTAATCTCTTCAAGAAACTGAATCTTTTGATACAAAAATTTTTACTGTATACAGATACTTTTTTGAGTCGGTACTATATCTATATATCCCTGCTCTATGTACAGAGCAGCCGAAAATGTGAAAAGTTGACTTGATTCGATTGCGTTGTCAAAATTATTTCAGTTTAGATTTTCTTCAATAATCAGGGTTGGCCGGTAAAAACCACCCTGGTTTAAAAACCGGTAAAAACCTGGTAAAAACCACCAGATTTTGTCAACTTTTTTTCGGCTAAAACTATTTTCCAGCATTATTACTTCAGTTTTTGGGTACATACCATAGAAGGGATCATCGTGATTCCTTATCTTATTGATGAACGTTAGTCATATGTTCATTTTACTTTTTCAACGTTCGATAAATATTTAGGCTTGTGTTATCACAATTCAGACCTTATCAATGTCATATTTCAATCAAGAATATGTCCACGTATACGTGTAAGAACATGAATCATTATAAAAAATATTGTCGCAAAGCTACAGCTCATTCTCTCAAACGTCCATGCTAGTAGGAAATCACTTGGCTCTACATATATAAAGACAGTGTTTTTGCTTGAAAACCTGTATTCCATGAAGCTAGAAGGCCAAGAAAATGCAGAAATCAGGATTTCTACTATTATATTGCCCGCTGGCTGCACAGAATAGCTTGTCTTCTAAATCTGTGACAAATGTCCCATACCCATGGTGATTATACCCATACCCAGGAGGGCAAGATCAATAATCCTGCCCTGCAACATTTTTCATGTCATGGCAAGTTACCCTCACCACATATTTAGAAGATAAGATGATGTTGAATGAATTGAATGCCGAAAGTTAAGTCTTGATTTGAGATCAAAATATGGAAATTTGAAGAACTTTAAACAAATTTGAATATCACAATAATGTAGATAAATGTCACAATTGCTTGCCGCTCTCAGATTTTATCAACGACCAATTTGCAGCTTACTGGAAATTTTCTCTTGTAGAAATTATAACTGAAGCTGTTCAGACATGCACTATACCTCACTTTATCAAGATTGCTGCTGTGTGTTATCTAATTATTATTTGTTCTTCCAAATCATGATTCTCTGCTCCAGTCACACGCATACGTACATTTAGTACATTTTTAGAAAATGCAGAGATGCATTCTAAGTGGCTGTTGCACATAGCTTGATTTGAGAGCTTCGGTGCATTTTCCGGTGCAGAGACCTTTTGATAGTGTATTCTCTCTGCGTTCATGAGACCCGGGTTCAAGTCTAGATCTAAGACTATTGAAATACACTCTGCATTCCTGCTGAACACTCAACACAGAAGAATGACAGTGGGACTATTGAAGCTCGTCGCATGAAGAAAGTGGCTTGCTTAATTTAGTTATATTATAAACCAGTTTCATTCATATAATTATTTTCTTCATTTTTTTACATTTAACGGAATCACATTCTTTGATCTAAAAGAGCATTCATTTGATGATAATTTAGGAAGGATCTAACAACTTCTATTACATGAACTAATGGACCAAATTGGTGCTGAAGTCTACATTTGTTCTAAAGGTTCAAGAAAAGGGCAGAGCACTCGTATACAAAGACAACATCGTATTTCGTTCGTGATAAAAACAGATCATGTGGTTCTATTAAGTCAAGTAGGTGTGTATTTCTCTTCAAAATGGAGATCGCAAGACGTACAGATCATAAAGATGCAGAAACAACATCATCGACGTAAACAAAAATTCGAGTTACATAAAATATCGGAAGAGTATGGGTAAGAAGATAGAATGTCATGTTTTGTAAGATTAGAGTTGCAATCTGTAGACCCGCATGCATCGTAATACTCAAAACCGAACTTGCTGTCGATCATTTCGTGAAGAAATAGACTAATTTTTCGGAATTTTAGCTTTAGCCGGTTTTTACCGGGATTTTTCCACTTAATGGCAAAAACCAGTTTCAGCCGGCAAAAAGCCAACCCTGTCAAAAATAGCTATAACTCTGGCTTCAACCTGTCTCTTTGTATCAACCTTGTCTTCAACCTGTCAATTTTTATCTTTGTAATAAGTGACACAAATTTCCAACAACTTTCATTTCAAGAATTCCATTGCAGAATTCAAGAACTTATTTTCATCTCATTCAGGCCAAATTCTAAGACTTCTTTTTCAACACTTTCCATATGCCAGTTATCTCATGGTTGTTAATAATTAATTGCTTGTTCTTCTCTGCCAAACTAAAAACGAGTCTATATCCATAAATGAATGAACTCAAACTTTTAGCTTTGAACTTTGTTGACGACTGCTTATCTATAAATCCATCTTAACATTTACATCAACAACAAAACTCCATACAAGGATATTATTCTAACTGATTACTTCTAAGAGCGTAGAAGGATTCCATTGACATCTAAGCAATTAGAATTATAGAAACCTGTCTTTAGAACTTCTAAAATTAACTCCCATTATTCTTGTATGATGGAAATCAATACCTTGAAGAATTTCTTTGATTCATTTGGATTCAAAGTAGAAGCTGATGTGAAAATGAGGAAACTTAACATATAACGAATGACAAGAGTTTAATGACGCAGGTTACTGTCATATAGCACGTGAGGAAGAGGATGTTTTCCTAATGAATTTGTACGTGAAGTGTTTGTTGACTCATAATAAAATAAATGAATTGTAGTGCATGATTATGACATTTTATCGTAACAGAGATTCTTAAAAATCGCAGCATCATGGGAACCGATTATGAGGACGAAATCAATGTCATAATGTCATTTGGAATGTAATTATAACACAAAAGATTAATATCCGAGGCAGAATCGCCGTGCGTGAAGGCTGTGCTTGGGTAGCGATGATTAGGTTTGATTACTAGGTGTCAAAGTTGGCTATTATTGAGATCCTGACACCTACGAGCTAGTGCTTATGGTTGTGAGAGACAGCCCGTAGCTGTTAACGTGTTTCCAAGACCAGGGGCTATAAAAAATTGATTACAATTAATTGATTGGTGTCATCGAATAAATGCAATTAATCGATTAATTGATTTGTGTGTAATGGAAAGGTATTAAATTGATTGATTTACTTGCAATGCCGTCATCACTCGATCACCATCGAAGGAAGAACATTCTACCTTCAGTGATGAAGTTAGATACTAAGGTTGCTAAATATCTTATTCACAACTGATCGCTTTCAGGATTGTAATCAGGAACTGCTTGATGAGTGACGTATTTAAAACCTCTTTATATTACAATGCTTTTATAATAACTTCTAAAGCTCTTATCTATGTTCCACTACATAAACGTGTGATTATTCATTCACAACTGTTTCAATAATCGATTGTCACCATAACTATGATGCAAGAAATAAAGTTTGTAGTAATATTGATCAATATTCATTTACATCCAAAGACGAACAGGCCTATAGTTACATGTATTTCATGTAATGGGTCTATTAAAGTCACTGTCCGAGTTGATATTAACCTATTATGCGACTGGATAAGTCTGTAAGCCTATGTAGCCTAAATTCGTTAGTGAAATATCAAAGTAAAAATATGAAAAATGAAGATCTTTAAAGATAAAAGCCGAAGAGATTTCATCGAAGCTCATCGCTATGTAGCTATTGTTTCTCTTTATAATTGTGATCTTTATAGTTGTTCGAAAAATAGGTTATTCAAAATTTCTATTAAGTACTGGATATAGCTTGAAATTGAGTTTACAATTTGAGACTATGTTCATAACCTTACTGCCAATTTGCCACTCATGATGGTCACATCGACTGAAACATGTTTGGTAGCGCAATAAAGTTCTCATAACACAATGAAACCAAAATGAAGATTCAAGTAGGACCTACTGATAAGTAATAATTGCAATTAATTAATTGCTTCCATCAAATAGTTGTAATTAATTGACTACTTATTACTTAAAATTAGTTCAAATCAGTTGATTGCTTGCCCAAAGCTAATTGCAAATAATATTTGATAACCCCAGCCCGGGACGCCATGTTCAGTGCTAGTGACTCCTTTCATAATAAGGGCGATTGCTGACAGCACAGAATTAGATTCATCTGCGCGTGCGGCTTCGGTTTCTAGGATAGAAGCATCGTATCTGTCCTTAACATTGCAATGGCATATCACAAACTTAGGCAACTTACTCCTTTTCGAATGGATAATTCGTATATAGACAACTATTGGAACTAGCAAACAATAAGCTGTCAGCCGGTTTTGGACACCAGTGAGTGAGTGGCGTGCTTGCGCACTTCGGACACACCAAAACATTCCGTGCATGTCCTGCTACATTATGTGTATGCAGTGAGGAATGCTGAGGAGAGGATGTGAAATCATCAAGTGAACAAACTTTCATGTGCCTGCTATTTCCTCAATGATCGGAAGGACCAACATGGAGAAACTTGTGCGCAATGATCTGAATTCTTCGAATCTGAAGCAATTGTGGCAATCGAAGCACTTTGCTGGAACTCACATTATTCCGCAAGCGACGCACGACTTTTTTCCTATCTCTGTAAGGTATTAGGAATTCATTTTGCCTGTAATTTACTACGTTCCAGCATTTACCATCGTTTTGAATTAGTCTTTACTTCTAGCAAACTGAAAGAGTAAAATAATCCAACTATGTGGCTGACAGGGTTGTCATCGCTTGAGGACAGCATAACACCAGTGCAGACGAACCCTTGTCGACTTATCGGAGTGTCCCTGTATGTCGGCATATATTGTAGAATATCAGGGCGTCCAGTATTGGTGCAAGGCTGCTGTTGGTGTGGTATTAAGTGGTTTAGGCCTGATCTTTGCTACTCTGGGTCCACTTCACACCGGTGTTTCCGATAACAACACAACACTAGAGATTGAAATCGCTGGACAGAGATTCTCAAGATAAAGATTCTGTGAGATTTTCACGTCGCTCGATAGAATTTATCGCACGTGTCCTCCATTAATTAGGAGAAGCTTCACACTTTTATGTAACTGCTATGCAACAACATTCTGTGTTCGCAATTCACTTGGGATGTTAATTTGGACAGAAACTGAGTGATCACTATCGACTTGTAGCTTACGTTCATTTGCAAACAGCATCTGAATGGAAACAGCTAAGTATGGTATGTAAGACGAAGGCACAAAGAAAGTATAGTAGATAAAGTAGCAACTCAGTATTAATTAAATCCCCTATGTGTATACAGTTTCGATTTTATTGAATGAAATCGAGTTGAGACTCAGTACCACATGTGATATTTGCACATTTTTCCCCTCTCGAGAAATTTACACGGATTTGACTTATCATGATAGCAATACAGAAACAATAATAGTACTTTACAAATCCTCCGTGCCATGTCAACCTTGGGGAGGTGACATTGGGTGTTCAATTAACAATTGGATGGGTTACTATTACTTCAATGCTCAGCCTAATTAATGAAAGTGTTTTCTTAAGCGTGTTCACTATTTGCGTGATTATGTCACAAACTACCTGCCACGGCGACATATCATAATCAAAGATAAAGATCATAATTAACTTTAAAAAATGCAAATGGGCTCACATTACTATTTTGATTCAAGAAATGAAACATTAATTTAATGAATGAAACAATTATTCCGATGAAAATTGAATTAAAATCTTTCAGACGGAAATTTCAGACAAGAAGCACAATAAGCTCTCCACTTTTCCATGAAGACTTACATTATAATGCAGTTCATGAAATTTCCCTTATAATCAGCTCAATTTCCGTTTATTTAAGATGCATACTAGTAAACGCTCATTCCGTTTGATATTTTGTAAGTTTCATACTACTTATGTAAAGGTTTCACGTCGCTGGTATATCAGTACAGGAATATTTTGCAAAAATTTCACTTCTTAAAAAGTGAGCAAATATTTTTTAGACCGCAGGAACGTCATCTATGCAAAAAGCTGAATCATTTGTTGTAAAAACTTTTGTTTCTAAATTCTTTTTGCTTCACTGCATGTCGACATTTTTTTGAGTCGACACTCTACGTGCCATGTACTTACTCTATGGACGGAGACGTAGGCTCTAATGGAATTTTTGTATTCAGTTGCGGGCAAGTTTGAATGACCTACTTTCTCATTTTTCGATCACTGACTCGGTTGATCGCAGTTAGTTAAGATTTCTTTTCTTCGGAAGCATAACATCAAATACATCGCATGTGAATATCTGAAGACTTCTATAAAAGCAAAAGACAATGAGCATCAAAAAATACATTTTTTAACCTAAAAGAATTTTGAACAGTCTTTTATAATTCGATCTTTTTTTCGTCACAAAAGTTATTGGCTTCATCGGGAGCTTGACAATGTGGCAATGGTAGCATTTTATGTTGATCCAGGAACTCATGAGACATGATACACCAGCTCATTGACTTTTATCTAAATGTTCCTTACTGAAGTAATCTTAAGTAAAAATATTTACATCATCAGTTTAAGCTTAGCAAATTTACATGCACTCACTTGATGTAGGGCTGCATTGAGTTGACTAAAATCATTAGCTTCAGCTCAAGCTATCGACGCTCAACTGACATGATCAAGTGTAAATTTCGCTCTTGTGAACGATCCTTAGGGGACAGTTCGTTATAAGTCTCTAAAACATTCTCTAGCATATTGAGTTAATGTAAACAAATCTTTCGAACTGAAACTAAAGAGATGGCAGAAGAAACATTTGAAACGTAGTTCACCCATTGCAGCTTATGTGTATCCGAATGATGACATGATATCTTGATGAACATGCATTTAGTATATTGTACTGTTGTAACCAAAAACAAATATTGATTTATTAGTGTGCAAATTAAAGTGAAATATGTTGTATTCAGCAACTGAATTTCAATCCGAACGAGTAGTATCTGGACTCAGATCCATGCAAAGCAGGGGTGCACAACTTGTTTTCGTCGAGGGCCAATTTTAGTGAGCAATATAATGGCAGGTCACTTTCATTTTTAATTTTAGATTTGTGCATTCTTTTAGAAATCATTTATACTTTATAGTGCAATTGTTTATTATCTTTACTTCAGATTCATTCATAAATTATTTGCAAGTGATTTAAGTTTAGGACAATATATGTAGTATCCTGTGAAGACTTCACAGAATGCAAGTTCACAGGATCTGTTGTACGTAATCCTTACATGATTATGCATCTCTGTTATCCACATCGTTTTCATATAAAAAGGATTTCCTTGACAATGGAAGTTTTCAAAATTCGCAAACGACAAATATTATAGGTAGTCGTGTAATCACAGAATTAGACAGGTCGTCTCTTCCCTTCTACTAGAAGGGAAGCATTGGAACATGTAACGTTATTGAAATGGCACAATCTCCTGACTAAATACCATAGCAATCGAACAATGAGCAGCCAGTTCAACATTAAACACGCCAAATTGTGCAAAGTTTCAGTGATTGCTATCAACCGGATCACACAGCAAAGAGACACAGTCGATGTCAAGTTCTACAGAGAAGTTTGTGAACGTTTTTTCATGCGCCTGCTAACTTTTTTTAAATTAATCGGAGGGCCCAATATCATCGAGAAAACTTTTGCGCAATGATCTGAATTGTTCGAATCTGAAGGAGTCGTGGCGATCGGAGCATTTTGAAGGAATTCAGAGCAATCCGCAAGCGACGCACGACTATTTTTCCTATCTTTGCAAGGTATTAAAAATTTCTTTTTGCCCACTTATTAAGTTCCTGCATGTGCCATCTGTTTGAATCGGTTTGCACTTCTAGCAAAGTGATACGATTAAACAATCTAATTCTATGGGTGTAATAGTCATACGATCTGTACTTAGGCTACATGTTCATTCATTCATTCATTCTTAATCGTATATTTAATTCAAATGAAAATCAAGTTAGTCATGCAAAAGTTACAGTCATGAGACAAAGATATAGAAGTAACTCAACACATGTCATGAAGACCACCATTCACCAGAGTCATATAAATAAAAAAATGATGACCTTCGTCTAACTGTCCTGATTTGATGCACTATAAAGCAATCAGAGCGGTCACTTTTACGTAGAAGAAACTGGAAGAGGCAATTAGATGGATCATGTGATCTTGAAAACAGTGATGATGCGATGCTCTTGCGTCTGACATCAAGTGCTTCTAGGCAGTCTTTGTCACAATCTTTCCCACAGATGATGCGGTGGGCACGATTTTGTAGCTTCTCAATTTTTGTAGACAATTTCACTGGTAGACAAATAAATAAAGGAGCACAGTATTCCAAAAGTGGTCTGAGTGAAGTTTTATACACACACAAAAGCTCTTTTCTAGATAGACATGATTTCAACACTATGAGACAAAAGGTTCTCTGTATGAAAATTCGTGTTACATTGTCAAAATGCTCATTCCATTTCAGGTTTCTACACCACGTTATTCCCAAGATATTATGAGAATCAACAAACGTAATTTCTGGTAGAGGAATGGGTTCACAGTCAGCAGATTTCTTAACAATATACACTTAGTCTTAAAGAGATTCACTGACAGTTAAACATCAGCAGCCCATTTCAAAATGTTGTTATGCTCCTGTAAAACATGTTTATTGCTACAATTTTTGTAAAGGGGAAGACAGACAGTAAAATCATCAATGTATTTGACCAAAACATGATCTTGATTAATCGCTCGAAGAGCTCCGCAAACCGCATTAAACAGCAAAGGTCCAAAAACAGACCCTTGACTGACACCCGAGTTCACACTGACAGCTTTGCTGACGGTTGCATCGACACGAACACTCTGTGTGCGACCAAAAAAGTAAGACATCATTAAATTTACAAAATAAATTGGGAAATTACACTCCTTTAGACGCTGAATTATCATTCCGTTGTCAAGACTGTCAAACGCCTTCTTCAAATCACATGCCATGATTTGAATTCCCACAACGTCACTTCTGTCGAATAGTTTCAAAACTTGCTCTTGAATTACGATAGAAGCGGTTGTTGTCGACGAACCTCTCATTCCACCATGTTGGTGAATATCAGCTGCATCATGAAAAAAATTCTGAAGCTCCTTGGCAAGAAGTCTTTCAAAAATTTTGCTTGGTACTGGTAGCAGGGTGATGGGCCTTAGGTCTTTAACAGTAGGTCGGGCAACCTTTGGTACTGGTATCACATGACCGTACTTCCAAATGCATGGAAAAGCTTGGCTTTCAATGATGACGTTTATGAGATGAGAAAGAGGAGGGGTTAGGATCATGGCCGCTGCTTTGTACAGAATGGTTGTACTATCTGCTTTCAAATTGGCCAATTCACTCTCAACCTGCTTGATACCAATGATTGGGCGCCCTTCAGTGCTATCTAAATGACAATCAAGATCATTTTGCCACCAAAAAATGTAGAGAAGACGTCATTAATGTCGTTAACTGCTTTATCAACAGATGAGAAATTGGAGAGCAAATGATTAATAGCGTCGCCACCTCTTCTTTTACAGACATTATTGACAACCTGCCAAAGTTCCTTTGAAGAATTTTTTGATTTTGAAGCCCATTTTACTTATGCTTTTTTTATCTCGTCCCGTATTTTTGTCCCTGAGGTGACAGTATAAAGGAAAATTCTTCGACCGGTAAGCAGTCCAGCGCTGATTGATGAGACTCTTAATCACTGGTGTTATCCAGGGCTTGTCATCGTCCGATTGTTGGACTTGAGTAACCGGTATGGTTTCGAACATTCAAAGATGAATTATAGCATGAAAAATTTCACATTTTTCATCGGCAGAAAACACATGTTATAAAACTCAAGCCAGTTCACAGCTCCTAACACATAGTTTCACTCTTTTATTCCATGTTACGTTGCTAGTACAAACAGATTTTGGTACACCGCTGGAAGCAGTGCATAAAACTGTATTGTGGTCAGAGCCAGCAATAGGAAGACCTACTTCGCAAGAATACAAATCTGCATGATTCTGACAAACCAAAACTTGATCTAAAATGTTTGAACCGCGAGTCGGATCCTTCACAAGAGCTTCTAAATTCAGTTTGCATGACAAGCTCCAAGTGGAAAATTTGTTGAAATCACCAGCAACATAAACATGCAGGCCGTATTTATTATCAATGAATTCATCAGAAGTCGAGATAACGAAATCTTCAATTCCACTAAGTATACCGACAGACAAGCTAGGTGGGATGTACATGCACACAAGTAAAATTCCACTCGATGGTAAGGAGACCCAAATTGATTCAAAAAAATCAGGATGGTTTGGTATAGTGAGCTTAATTACACTTAATGTTCTTTTGTAATACAGACATACACCGCCGCCGATTCTATTAAGTCGGTCAGTTCTTAGCACAGAAAAGGAAGGTATTGATATTAAGGAATCTGGAATGCTTTCATTTAGCCATGTTTCAGTTACACACAGTTCTGAGGTTGCTTCGTCGAAGCGAAGGCGCACAATTCATCAATCTTCATTAAGATGGATCTAATGTTGAGAAGAGTAAGTTTTGGCACGTTAGTAGCAGGCCTACATCTGTTTGAGTCGATGTTATTTATGTCAAGAGAACACGGTAAAACATTCACTGAAAATTCTTGATCGATTGCCTCAGGACAACTCGGTTCTTGTGACAACATCTAGACCACTCAGTCGCTTCTCACGCATCTCAAGTAACAACTCTTTCCTTTGGACTTGTTGGGCTGGTGTCAAGTCTTGCTTTATAAAGACATTAGGGAAGCGGCTCGAGTTGCGGAGAGAAGACGCTGCTTTTAGGACTTTGTTTATTTGATAAAAGTTCTGAAGCTTTAATGCAATCGGTCGCTTGCCACTGTTCACAGAATTGATCCTTCCAAGACGATGGTGATCAGAAATGGAGATTCCAGGAATGCGCAACTCTTCAAAAATGTCGGACACCTTGGCTAAATCGTGGGCCTTCCTTTCTTGCAAGGTACCATCGATCATCTCGTCAATGCCAAAAACAGCAACGTTTAACTCTCTATTTTTTCCTTAATTCGATTTCCTTCACAGCACACTCAATCACTTCATCCCTCATACGTTTGCACGAATCTTTCAGCGACGCGTTTTCAACCTCTAAACGGTCAACACGCTGTGCAAGAGATGTAATTTCGTCTCTCCGTTCAAGAAACTTGTCGCATTCAATTGCTATGCATTCTTATCTTATATATCTATAATTGACATAAGACCAATCTCATGCATCTGATAAGTATGAAAGGACAATTCTTGTTCATGCGCATTCAATTAAAAACGCATCAACGGCTCATGAAATACTGCGAGTATATTGCATGAATAGGCCTACGGGATGCATGCTGAGATTATAACTATGAGTCAACGTGGAGCTGCGGTCAGTGATTGATATCTGCGGTACGCACTTTTCGATCGAGTTTGTAAACGAAAACTGACACTAACACGTTTAGCTGATGCATCATACAACAGCATCAGCTTCTGGTTGTCGATATTAGCGAAGAAAGGTGCGTATGTGTTTTCTCGCATGTCTTGTAGACAAGAAGCAATGCACCCAGAAACATGGATATGCGATCATGACTCGGTAGACTAGTTCTTTGAAACTTCAACAGTCATCGTCACAGCTAATTGATAAATTTTGGGAACTTGGACTTTGGATTTTATATTTTCTGAACTATAGGCTTCCTTAATTGTTACACTCTGACGTTGCATATGCAGCTACAGAATGGAATTTCACTTGCATTGACATGAAGCGATAAATCGCATACAGCTCTCTGTATGGGACATGTAGTGGCTGCATTTCGCTTGCAACAACAGTTACGAATTAATTCTTTGTCTTGTTTGAAGCTAGATGTAAATCAATGAAAGTGATATTCAATCAGATCACTGCAGTCGTTCTAATCAGTTGTTCTGATTAGATGAATGTCCAGCAGATTGTCCATGTCACACCTTATCTGAGGTACTGCGAACTATGGAGGCGTCTAGATTTTCGATAGTAGCAAGTCAACAAATAGAAGATGTGGTGAAGAATACCAAGTCTAAGAACACTGAACGCAACAGTACTTGGTGCATGCGACTGTATACTGATTGGGCTACATGGAGGAACTCTGAAACTGATCAAACTGTTCCACTGCTGGATGAACTACCCACTGCTTCGTCAAATAAGTTGTCACGTACTCTAAAGCATTTTATCTTCGAAATTAGGCGGCAAAATGCATCTGAATATCCAGCCAACACGATCTGTAACATTGTTTGCGGTTTGGCAAGATTCATCAAGAACGAGAGCCATGGACGCAATATCCTGGACAAGGAAGATCCCGAGTTCCCGAGTTCAAGTCGTTTGTTGACAATCTTGACGGACGAATGCGACATCTGACCGCACGGGGTGTTGGAGCTTCTCAAAGAAAGGCAGATCCAGTGTCGATCAATGATGAACTGACAATCTGGGAAAAGAATGCTTTTTCGCTGACGGATTCATATGGTCTACTTCGCGCAGTGTACTTTTACAATTCAAAAGCCTTCGGTCTCAGGGCTGCCGATGAACACCGACAAATGCAACTGGAGCAACTATCGTTCGGAGAGGACTCCGACGGAAAGTTTGTAGAATTCAGTGGTCGAAATAACAAAGTCTACCACGGAGGGATACAGGACCGGAAGATCAGTAACAAACTGATTCGTCAGTACGATACTACAGATAACCCGCGCTCAATATACAAAATTCTCGATATGTCTCTGCCCTACGTCGACTAGGGTTCTCCACTGGTGCATTATACAGGCGTCCTCTAAAGAACATTGTCAGCGCTTCTCCTCGTTTCGCTATGACATCAGTTGGCATTAACAGCATCAGAAAATTGCTTCCAACTACAGCCTCCATCGCCGGAATCCATGCCAACATAAAAGGCCATTCAGGAAAAGTAACCTGCGCGACAAGGTTGTTCCAACAAAATGTAGATGAACAATTAATAATGTCAAGAACAGGTCACAGAAGTAGTGCTGTCCGAGCATACAAACGAAAAGGCCATGATCACGAGAAATTGCTCAGTACCTACCTGGAATCACCTCCTCCAAAGAAATGCATTGAACATTTTTACACACAACCCGAAATCGATGACTTTAATTATGCTGCGGAATTTGATTAATGAATAAATTTAATACTTCTGGAATTGTTTTTTCCTAATTTAGTATATGAAAACACCACGAGTTATTACAAGTCGCGCAAAGCGCGACTTTATAACGGGTAGTGTAATTAGCAGTTATCAGTACAAGAAGAAATGTAGAAGTGTTGCGATAAATCACTTGTCACTACACTTTCTAACCCACCAGAGTGGTAACAATTCGGTTGCAACACTCTTGTCGCGATCTCGGGCTTCGCCCTCGATCGGACACTCGTGGTGCAACCTTCAATTACTTAATCTACAAATTTTCTAGATGCGTTTCTACATTAACCTCGCGGGATACAAAATAATCCTCTACGGACCAGATATGGCCCTCGGGCCGTATGCCGTACACCCTTGATGCACAGTGTCAGCTTTGGTCTATCACTATTGCATCTGATTTTCATCTTCTCAAATGTGATCTTTGTCATTTCAGTATGTATTCAGACCAACAGAAAAATGATCATTTTGGCAAATAATAAATGTAATCCTACAATAAGGAAGCTATAAATTATTAAAAAAAAATAGCGCCGTTCAAGAAACTTGTCGCATTCAATTGCTATGCATTCTTATCTTATATATCTATAATTGACATAAGACCAATCTCATGCATCTGATAAGTATGAAAGGACAATTCTTGCCGTAACAACACTTGACTTGATTCCTGAGTGTAATGCATATTATGCGCAATTTCTCTACTTAAATGTCCTCCTATTGAGTAAATTTGAAAGATCATCAGCGAAGTGATTGCTAGCATAGAGGGGGAGTGGCCGGCCAAGTGAAGCGAAGGGATGCCGGTGTAAGCTATGGGGACGCCCGGTGAAACTTATACTTTATGGATACAGTTTAATGGATTATTATTAAAAAATTATTTGTTCTACGCAACACCTTTTCATTACTGCTTAGCTAGGCAGAAGGCGAAACCGGAAATACGACAAAAGCTGGAAACACCTTTTCATTACTGCCTAGCTAGGCAAAGGGGACGAGGCCGTAAATCCGGCAAAAGCCGGAAGACTCACATCCCTATATCATGCAGAAATGCATATGACTGTAAATGTTATCGAAATCACTTCAAAATACATACTTAACCTACAACATCCTAGTGATAGAATAATATAAGCTAATATGCAAATAGAGCTACCCATAATATGGCAGAAACTGTCAAAGGCAATTGATTTTCAGATCCCTCAATACTCACTAAAGCAGGAACCCTTCTTAAATTGGAAGCTATTACATAGGTTAGGACAGTATCTTTGTGTGCATTGAGGGGCAACTGCAAGAGTTCGATCACGACTCAGCAAATAGACATTGAAAAGATGTATTTTTAAGATGAACCGTCTTCCTTGGGGCCAGCTTCCCATGACATTACCCACAAAGCTGTGAAATATTCAAAATGTAATCGCTGACTTTGGAGCATTATTAAATGTGCTGGTATTCTGACACCATGATTGGTTGATGTTCGGCTAATGCTATCACATCGAAAATTCCGACAAAATATCGGGGCTCTGCTAGCATGAAATATACGTGTGCATGCTTCTTCAATAAGGCTGACATTACTATTTGAAGGCTTTCAGAGCATTACAAGATCAGAATAGCTAGCAGAACCGAAAGTCCATGTACTGCTTATGCAGTGGATGGGCATCGTTCCGTTCAGGTGATTTGAATAGTTTTTATAAAAATCTAAGTCAACCGTGGTTAGCATTTCAAGTCCCTGGTAGGCATATTCAAAGCTATGTATGCACATAGCTATGTTCAAGTTTCTCTTTAAACCTGATAATAATGAGAAGTGCACTTAAAGGAGAACAACTTTGCCATGTGTATAGAGCATAGCCGACTATACATGCTCGTCCCACTTCAAATCATTTGTGAAAATGCAACCCCAATGCAAAATCACAGACAGAGCAATGCTACCTATGAATGAGCTAGCAATCATACCAGCCGCACATCTTTTGCATGGCAATTTGATCTATCGTGTTTTTCATTTCATTTCTGTTAATTACATTCACGACATGGCTTAAGATGCTTTGGGGGACAATCGATCCCCGCTACTTGCCTTAATGTCGGCGGTCACAATTGTGACGTGTTATTTATTCATTAATTATTATTGCCTTGACAACTGATGTGTGGTGGTGAATATTTGTTCCTGCCAATTGACAGAGTCGCGTAAGTGGCTGGTAGCTCAGTTGGTTAGAGCACAGGTCTAGTTAACTTTGGTCGTAGGTTCGAATCCAACCAACCGCACATCTTTTGCATGGCAATTTGATCTATCGTTTATTTAATTTCATTGTTGTTAATTGTGCAATATCTGTAGATCCGGTCTACACTTTGTAGATATCAATACATAGTAATTGGTAAGCTCAAGAATTTGACAATCCTACATTGGATTTGGAAGAATGAAGTTCCATTGGAGTTTTAATTAGAATAACCAATTATCGACATGAGTTAACATCGAATTAATTAAACGGCTTGAGCATTATTGACAATAACTCGCGACATATCGTATTTGTCAAGTCGTCTATGAGATAAGTGTGCGCCAAGATTTTGTTTTTGAAATAACCAATTTAACGAGATACAACTGTGACAAGATAAGAAATACAACAGCGACTGATAATTGAAAATTGAGGTTTTAATTACTAGTTGCCTTGATGCAAAACATTCCTGATATCAGAGCCAACAGAACTATGTGCTTGAGAAATGAAATCAATGGAAAATAAAGTATTAGGAAATAGTTGCTCTTGCTACCTTGTCAAAGCCGTTGACTAACCTCTAGAACGAACAAAAAGTCCGATAGGAAAAGAAGTGTCAAAGCGAGCAACAATTTGTTTCCTGGACTATATTCCCTCCTTGCTTTCCTCATAAGTCATGGATTCATTCAATATGGACATCACAGAAATTGAATGTCGTTTTATTTGAAGATAAAGAAAACACACGAACGACAGAGCATGACAGATCACCTCACACACAAAGGACGAATTTTCATCACATCTTTATAGTAGATTTCCTCATTTCCGCTGCTTATTCCTAGTGATAATTATTTTCGTTTTCATAAATACAAGTTTGAATATTTGCGAAGAATCGATGTCTGCATATTTCGTTTCATGCCACTATTGATTGTGTTTTACACGCCAAATTAAATCTTGATAAAAGTAGCCACAGTGTGTTGCGTTTTCACCACCGTGATCGATAGTCTGCAGTTTTGAACCACTAACGTTGAAGCCGCAGAACGGCATGTTCGCATCCCATTCTCTTGCCACACGGCTACTGCATCATCTACTTAGCGAAAAAATTAGGCAGCAAGTCACTGGCTTCAGCGAACACTTTCGAACGCTTCACCGCCGTACTACTTCTCGCATTTGGATAAGCAATTCGGCTATATAAAGAAACCAAATATTAATTAATGTAATCAACGCCCTCTGCTACCTTCAAAAGTCAAAAATCGGGTTGAAAACATTGCGTGTTTTGAAACCATGTTTTTAAGAAATTTCCAAATAGTGCCAGTAGGATTTATTCATGCAAACTAACAAATGCTATGTTGTCACATTCTCAGCTTCTGTAAGTGCATTTTTGATGTTTAGAATGATCTTCATGGTCACCAGTTGCACATTTATGCAATAATTTTGCTCACCATCTAATATGCAAACCAGTCTAAATACGACTTCTGCATGTTGTATCTTACTAAAGAAGACGAGGTTTCTGAAGATCAATTGAATAGCCATGCTGTAAAAAGGACAGAAGTTGTGGTTTTGACGCAATGCTGTAGACTTAACTACATTTTGCAACTTCATTAATACAGTGTTCGTGTTTCACACATGTTTTTCAGCCGTGCTTTCAAACATGCTTTTAAGTGCATGATGTTTTTAAACTATTATTGAGATCCCTGCAATAGATAAATACATGCAGACTAGCATCTATCCATGGCATGTTTCGAGAAGTCTATTTTACACATCAAAGCAACGATATTGATCGTTAAGTATATTAAGTGCTAGTGAAATCAGCAACCTCAAGATTTCCAACTTTGCATGTTGATAGGCCAAGAATAATCATTTTATTTTTGAGGTCAATAGATATATTGACCGCAAATATATTGAGCTCTTTTATGAACTAGTTAATCCAATAGTCACAGCAACATTGTATTTATTAACGCCTTCACCCCTTATTGTAACTACTTCAACAAATTATTCAAATTACTAAGAATTATCTTATATTTGAGTGTTTTAGATAATTTTCATCATCGCATATGAAATCATTCTTCACGAAATGGTCTGAAATTGTGATACGTTCCTTGCACATTTAAAATCAAGGTATGAACGCGCTGGTTATAAAAACATCATCGACGTACTCAAGTCTGAGATAGACGAACAGAATGTCCTTGCAGTACACATATTGTCATGAATTTTTCTCTTTTGTCTGGAGCAAGTTTATTCAAGTGTAAAGTCAATATAAACTGACGAATAAACCTGCTGATTTTGCTGATGTTTTCATTTCGAGACAATCAGTTCATCATTTCATTTTTCATTCAGCGTAATAAAATCCAATATGAATTCATTTTAAGACTGTAATGAAAGAAGCAGGGAGTTGCACATCGACTTTAAGTGCTCAGATCAAAAGTTAATTTATGAAACTACTGTTCTTCTGACGTGTTACTTCTGTGTTTCTCCTTTTAAATGTCATCATTGTTGACTTTATTCACTTTTTGATTCTGAAAAGTTCATATTTTATCATTCAGAAATGTCTGATGAACGATTCTAGTAGACATTCGTATGTGTTGATGAAAACCGCTCCAATGTTTAAACGTAAAATGCGCATTTATTCATTTTGACAAACCCCAATTTCCCTGAAAGGGATACGTAGGAAATGTCATACATACAAAAATAACACTATATTCATTATCAAAAGCGCAGTCAGCAGTCACTTCATGTCGTTTACATCAGAACCTTTGACGGGCCATTAACAATTTGCCGCAATTTCAATGTCATTCCCCTTCTCCTTCCAAGTCCTCCAGTCTTCTTGTATGCTTTCCAGGTCTCTCTTGATTCAGTCATTGTGTCATCCATCTCTACCACTTGTTTCACTACCGTTTCGTCTCACATCCTCATCACATGCCCTGCCCACCTCAGCCCTTGTCCACCACTTTCTGTGTCACCGTTTTCTTCAATCCTACTTTCACCCTCAGCTCCGCCATTCTTCGTTTCTCCACCGACCTTTCACCACAGATTCTCTCGATAAATTTATTGGCCAAATAAACGATAAGTTATGATACAAACTGACAGGGCCTTCGGCGTCCAACGCCTTCTCTCGGTCGATGTTTTTATTGTGATTTTATATGAACATCAGGGATGTCCATGAGACGAGTTCTCCATGGACTTAATGCCATCATTTTCAGCAGACAAGTTTGCCAGTTTGCACATAATTACATGCATATTCAAAGTTAAAACTGAAGATAAAACTGGTATATTGATAGGCCTACTTGAAGAGGTACATACAATGAATAATCGGGGAAGTCATGCACCAGCTTTAATATAGAGTTGCAGTATGGTGAAAGTAACAAATTGGCCTACATTCAATGAATTCACCTATGTGCGAAGTGCTATCCATGCCAGCTAGTATATACATATAGCTGTCTCCTCTTGCTTCGGTCACAAATCGATTTGGCAATGAATCAATTTGTTGATATACAGTGAATTTTCCCTATTTGAGGATTTTAATAGAATCTATTGAATTGATGCATCAGCATATCAAGCATCAGTCCAAAACAGCACAGCAACGTACTCATCATTGCATGAGATGGTCTAACCGTATCACTTTGCTAGAAGTGCAAACTGATTCAAAGCGATGGCACATGCAGGAACTTACTAAGTTGGCAAAAAGAACTTTTTAATGCCTTACAGAGATAGGAAAAATAGTCGTGCGTCGCTTGCGGATTGCTGTGAAATCCTTCAAAATTCTCCCATTTCAACGATTTCTTCAGATTCGAAGAATTCAGATAATTGGAAATAATTCTTCTCAATAATGTTGCTGCTTCGTCTGATCATTATTAAGAAATATAGCAGGAGCACGAAATAAACGCTCACTAACTTCTCTGTAGAACCTGGCATCATCTGTGTCTCTTTGCTGTGTGATCCGGTAGATAACAGTCAATGGAACTTCGCACAATTTGGCGTGTATAATGTTGAACTGGCTGCTTATTGGTCGATTGCAAGGGTATCATGTCACAGATTGTACCATTTTATGGGCATTACATGTTCCAATGCTTCCTTTCTAGTCAAACAGAAGAAGAGACGACCGGTCTAATTCTGTGCATCAATCACTATTACGACGAGGTTGTGTCATGATATTGAGCTAGACGGAGACAGTGCCGCACAGCACATACAGTTCATAGAAATTGATCACAATAAAACCCCTAGAGTGGAAGTCAAGCTTCATGCAATATTCAATAGTGACACATAAATCGCACACATTTTCACTTATAGTTCGGGAGGTACCAACATCTTCTCCCTAAATTGGAGCACATAAGGTTTGTTATCATGGAAGTGTTGATCTTGTATCGCTGAGCACGAAAAACAGATGCTGAAACTTCACAGCCAGTCTCGTTCGGTCAGGGGTCAAGTTAAAAAATGCAAAAAGTTACATTTCTTACTAAATTCACGCACAAGCATAAGAATTGTACATTTAAGTCATCCTTGCATGCTACATAATCGCAATCTATACTTAAGAATTGCAGATTTCAATCCTTAACGTATTTAAGAGCGATCTTTTGTCTGTCTGTCTGTCTGTCGACGGATTTTCCCTAGCAACGGTCCTTAGCAACAACTAAAATGCGTCTATATTTGTTTCTTTTTGAAGCTAGCCTTACCAAACTTTGTACACATGTTATGGATGATATGCTTTAGTAGCCCCATACAATCAATTTTATACTTGAGCTGTTTATGACATAGACGCTCAAAGTTGGCAATATTATTTCCAAAAATTGCGAAAATTGCAAACTTTGAAGCTGAATACCCAAACACGCCCACTTTAGACTTCAATGAAATTTTTATGGCACCATAAATACGTGCAAGCCAGACATGTGTAGTGACGAAAAGATTGGCATGTATTTTGTTTTACTTCCTTTAGGAGATAGGGACAAAAAACGACATTTTTCAACATTTCCTTTTTTCATGCTACATATAAAGAAATAATCCACGAATGATCATTCTAAGCGCCTATTTCATGCCTGTTATGCTACATGGGATGAAAATATATTGTTTCACACCAATTGACTTCTTCATGATTCGATCTGTTGGATTACATTGTGTTTAAGAAATCGTAAAGCATAACTGTTCATTTTCCTTTAATTGTAGGCCTACATGACCACCAACAGCAACTCCTATTACTACGTTCTTCTTGTAAGCGTTTTGTTCTCAAAGAGCGACGACGAACTTCGTTTTGAATAATATATAAGATCAGAGATAATTCCATGGGAATTCTACAACTCTGTGTCTGTCTCAACTCAGGGACTCAATTCTCATTGTGACAAAATAAACTACTTTTCGTTCCAGATCTTCTGCAACGGAATCATGTCAATGACTCACTTTCTGTTGACCTCCACTTGATTAAGCGATGGTTCTCACAGTTACTAAACTACGGAAATGGATGAAATTGAAAGTTGATAGTTTGCGAATACCATATAGGGGCCTATAGGTTTATAAGATAGCAGTTTGCTAATATCACATAGGCTTACCTGCATTTCTCCGTTGACACGCAGATGTGTAATATAGAAATTATTAAACAATGGTTCTAACAGTTCAGAAACTATTGAAGTGGATGAAACTAAAAAAACAGAAGTGAACGAAGTTAACAATACAGGATGGCTACCAATGTCATTAGTGTAATCGCTTTTGGGATGTCAATTGAACAGTTTACGGGATTGCGGCACCCAATTAATAAGCGAACTACTTAACATCACTGCTTAGCAGATAGCGTGCTGACAGTGATTCACTTCAGTAGAATGACAATCATGATAAAAAACAGTCATGAAAACTGATGCTTAAAATCATGATTAATCTATTGTCTTATGCTGGTATTTCAGAAGGCCTGATAGTGAATAGCAGGTGACTAGCATCCAACCGGATAACGAATAATCCACATTGTTTTCCCCTAGTGCAATTTGAGCCTACAAGACCGATGAGTGAATTGATCACGGTTGTTAGTGTCAGTGCAGAAAGCGGTACTACTATTTTTTCACCTTCCCCCTCCCCCCACATTTTCCAATGTTTCCAAATTCATCGAATTTTGTCAAACTTAGTCACATTGGATTTAAAATAGACTTGATATGTCACTGATTGATAGCACAACACCACTGAGAAGTCTTATTTGATCACTGGGATGAGAGATTGGTCCTTGGAATACCCAGTTAGAGAACAAGATACAGCTGTGCTGTGCTGTGATCATGAAATTCGTGGGATTGTTGTCTATCTTGCAGTTACAGTGAACAGGCAAATCAAATGATGCGAATTTTCTACAAACCACAGGAATTTTACACACTCAACGCTTTTGCGACAGTAGTGAGACTGCACTTAGGAGCACAACAGGATTACTGACGATGCAATACTCAAGCGAGCTATCAACAACAAAAATGTGGAGGAAAGAAGATACTAGAAATACCCAGAAAGCAATATATCTCCACCGAAAGGTCCTCAAAGAAAAGACAGTGAAACCAATGATTAAGGTGGCCTTTATAAAATTGCTTTAGATATTTGGCCACATTATTAGGTGATATCATTTTAATCTAAAAAAAACAAAGATATTTCGCATTAATAATTCTTTTGGATAAAATTGCTCAAAACAGCCAATCATCTGAAGGGAGAAAAAATTTGACATACATATCAGAAAAAGAATTCAAATTCCAAATTCACGGTTTCATTTCAACATCATGTGAATCTTTTGATAATTGGTGTTTGATCATTTCTATATTACACATCTGCGTGTCAACGGAGAAATGCAGGTAAGCCTATGTGATATTAGCAAACTTCTATCTTATAAACCTATAGGCCCCTATATGGTATTCGCAAACTATCAACTTTCAATTTCATCCATTTCCGTAGTTTAGTAACTGTGAGAACCATCGCTTAATCAAGTGGAGGTCAACAGAAAGTGAGTCATTGACATGATTCCGTTGCAGAAGATCTGGAACGAAAAGTAGTTTATTTTGTCACAATGAGAATTGAGTCCCTGAGTTGAGACAGACACAGAGTTGTAGAATTCCCATGGAATTATCTCTGATCTTATATATTATTCAAAACGAAGTTCGTCGTCGCTCTTTGAGAACAAAACGCTTACAAGAAGAACGTAGTAATAGGAGTTGCTGTTGGTGGTCATGTAGGCCTACAATTAAAGGAAAATGAACAGTTATGCTTTACGATTTCTTAAACACAATGTAATCCAACAGATCGAATCATGAAGAAGTCAATTGGTGTGAAACAATATATTTTCATCCCATGTAGCATAACAGGCATGAAATAGGCGCTTAGAATGATCATTCGTGGATTATTTCTTTATATGTAGCATGAAAAAAAGGAAATTTTGAAAAATGTCGTTTTTTGTCCCTATCTCCTAAAGGAAGTAAAACAAAATACATGCCAATCTTTTCGTCACTACACATGTCTGGCTTGCACGTATTTATGGTGCCATAAAAATTTCATTGAAGTCTAAAGTGGGCGTGTTTGGGTATTCAGCTTCAAAGTTTGCAATTTTCGCAATTTTTGGAAATAATATTGCCAACTTTGAGCGTCTATGTCATAAACAGCTCAAGTATAAAATTGATTGTATGGGGCTACTAAAGCATATCATCCATAACATGTGTACAAAGTTTGGTAAGGCTAGCTTCAAAAAGAAACAAATATAGACGCATTTTAGTTGTTGCTAAGGACCGTTGCTAGGGAAAATCCGTCGACAGACAGACAGACAGACAAAAGATCGCTCTTAAATACGTTAAGGATTGAAATCTGCAATTCTTAAGTATAGATTGCGATTATGTAGCATGCAAGGATGACTTAAATTTACAATTCTTATGCTTGTGCGTGAATTTAGTAAGAAATGTAACTTTTTGCATTTTTTAACTTGACCCCTGACCGAACGAGACTGGCTGTGAAGTTTCAGCATCTGTTTTTCGTGTTCAGCGACACAAGATCAACACTTCCATGATAACAAACCTTATGTGCTCCAATTTAGGGAGAAAATGTTGGTAGCGCCCGGTTTATTAGATACACTTGTCAACGGTTGAATCATTGGCTTAGAATCAGTCACATGTGTAAATCTAAGCTTTTCATTGATGGTTCATGCCCCAACTTAGTTTCCCCGGATGTGCCACGACCTTCAGTCAATTTCCATTCTAGTCTACTTCAGAAAAACAGTTTATTTCTATGACACGCTCATGCGAGCCAACTGGCGAAACTCTAGGATCCAAATGTACGGTGCATTTTTTCATTCAAAGTTTTAGCCATCATTTGAATACAAGTGTAAGCTATGTTTGGATAATCGAAAATCATATTCTTATATTCACTCAAGATTTTATCATGTATAAGAATGAATCAACGACAGGTTACTGTCCTCGCTGCTAATAAAGGGTAACATCAAAGTGGTTGAACTCAAAAAAACATTTGAAATTTCCATTTTCATCTGATCCTTCAAAGAAATTGTCTAATTCGGCTATATTTATGAGAATTTCTTCAATTTTTTTCACTCTTTTCTCGTGTAAAAACAATTAGAGTGTAATCGATTAATGTACCTTAAATAATTTCTGAAATCTTGATATGGCATCGCAACATTCATTTCAACCTTACTATACTACTTATAAAATGCATTTATTGATGCTAAGTAAGCAGCAACACTTCATCTACCACGTCAATAGATTTAAGGAAAAGCCAGAATATTAATTTAAGTGCAATAAAAGCAAGACTGCGCAAGTTCATTTTAGAATGAAAACTACTCATTTTGAGGGTCAAACATGTTTCAAGCAAAATTGCTCATCATCAGTGACAGGAGAAACAGATATTACAATAAAATAGAGTTCATATACAAAGGAAGGAAGATGAACTACATTCCATCAGTTCATGTCGTCGGCACATTTGTAGTGCATGGATTCACCAAAGTTCTAACTGCTTCACAAGTTAAATATTCATCAATATTTCGTCATTAATCTCGCGAATATACTGAGCTTCAGCCAACTTTATCAACTACTTGTGACGCAGTTAGAACTTTGGTGAATCCATGCACCACAAATGCACCGACGACCTATGAACTGATGGAATGTAGTTTACTTTCCTTCCTTTGTTTATAAGCTATATTTTATTGTAATATCTGTTTCTCCTGTCACTGATGATGAGCAATTTTGCTTAAAACATATTTGAAACTCAAAATGAATAGTTTTCATTCAAAAATTAATTGGAGTGTTATGACTATAAATAGTTACTTAGAAAACATGTTGAGATATAAAGAGCCCTTTTTAACATAAAAAGCCTCCATTCTGAATATCGGCCTTTTAAAAAATCTGAGCATTAAATATTTTTCCTTTTGACAGTTATGTAATCCAGGAGCGTCAGGGACAACGAAAAACAGGTTTGGCTAATTGTATATTTTCTTAATCGAAATGTTGAATTGAAGACATATGAGTAGACTGAAAGAAAAGACTGACGCGGATAAAACACACATAGCACAGAAAATCAGGAAGGATCGCAAAGAAAGTTCATGTTTAATGAGAATTTGAAAACGGAACTCATAGAAGTCAGACAAAGTGCTTAATCAATTATGTATACATGGAAAAGTAATTTGGTATACGTCTGAAGCAGTAGTAAAATCTGCAATTCTGAAGGGATGTCAAACACACTTCGACAGCCGCGGCGAATCGAACGAATAGATCAAATTCAATGAATAATGAATGTTTTTGCATTTCATTAACTGATGAAAAACAAGGCCCCACACCTCACAGATCATTCGAAATTTGAATGTCAGAATGATATTCATGACTGGAATGGCTAGAATATTCATGGCTGAAGATGAAAAAAGAAGCTGAAAAACAAAGAAATGGATTAACCTAATTAATTCTCATCGCTAATAAGTCGATTACTTGCTTCCTGTTTCAAGAAAGCAGGAGAAAGAGATTATCCGTACGTATGTCGCAGTTGAAATTGTAGACGTGTTTGCTTCACACACATGCCCAATCTTTTCCGGCTTTGACATAATTGAATATCAATACAAATCTTTCGTCTGCAACCGAGGTGACTGATCTAAAATTTGTAGGTTTGTATAATGTTAGGGACGACACCAAAACAATGTGGACATCTTCTCTTGAAATCAGATGGTATAGGCTAATTCTAGCAATTCACTCCTTACAACTGTACCAGTTAACCTCCGCTGTGGCTTTGTGGTAGAGTGGTCGCTCTGTCCCGGGAGACCTTGGTTCCCCTAGGGCTTTTAAATTTTGTACATTCTATATTCTTGCTAAACACTCATCACAAAAAGAATAGATAAAAAATGCACAAAAAAGGGTTAAATAACAACTCGGCCACATGGAAGAAAGGCTCCGTGCCTAATGTGCTTCCTAGTATAAACAACGTTAATTTTAAAACTATATTATATATAATTAGGCCTACGTTAAGAAATTGAACGCTTTTAGGAATGAAGCTTTCAGTCAATTTTCTTATTATATGAGGAAATTATAAACTGCTTCAGTAGATTAACTTCACCGTTTACTTCATTTGGCTTTCTCAAGAAAAGATCAAGAAAGACAGTGATAGCAACAACTTTTAAAATTTCGGAGAGATGTTTGCTTAAAATAAATGTAATCAATTGAAAGGAAACGAGTGTGTCTAAATAATGAAATTCGATTTTATTTGTGATGTCATCATTTCAATTCAGTTTAATCACAGGATGACAGATTCATGGCAATGCTGAAGTAATACTGAGGTATTGACATTTCAGGTGGGTTCTTCTTATTGACAATGAAGATTGCAATGAAATCAGCAGATTTTTTTCTAAATTTTGTAAATGACTTTTTAACTTACATTACTAGAACAGTTTGTTATTGTTTATTATTCCCAATACAAAGTGGTTCTTGCATGAAGATTGCTAAATAAAATACTCAAATATTTGTGTATAGAATGACATGTGACAGTACTTCCGCTAGAGTTTGTTTTCATTCTACACATTCTAATCTGTAAACGACATTATTTTTGAAGCATATTTTAGGGATTTTGATCTGACAGTTGTTGAGTTTTCGCATTTGTGATTATTGCTTCCAATATTTGTGATCATTAAAAGTAAGAAACTTTTTTTAAACAATTCATAATTCGCATTCACAGCTTCGCAATCACTATGATCGATAAGAAAGCAATACAATAGGCAAGTATATTATTTCAGTCGATCAAAGTTTTCCAAGATAGAGAGATTTACGATTGCATCCTGAAACTCGGTTCGGGGAGGGTTTTTCTTGCATTCATTTAATAGCTCTTATGCTTCGAACTTCTATGCTAACACAGATTGCGCAACATAGAGCTTAATTCAACGAATTTTACATGCGCAAGCTATTGCTCCATTTGTGTCTTTGAAGAATGTTGTACCCGAAACATCAAGAAAGTACGATAAATTATCTATCCATTGTCGTGCGGAAATTTTGTAGAGAATGTTTTTTAGGAAAAGACGAGCGTGCTCATAGAAAACATTTTAATTTACGTAAAGCGCATAAAAATCAAATAGCCCAATGACTCGCAATCTATGACTAAAGAAAAATCGACATAATTCCCCAATGTTGTGCTATGTGCACCTCCATGCAGATCTCAAGGGGGGTCGGGACAACTGGATCTTGAATCTCAGAAAGGAGGCTGGTTTTCATCGTGAATGTGCTGCACGAACACTGTCGCTGACATAAATGGCCTTCTCCGTCATTGTAAACTGGTTGTCTATTGAGTAAACCCAATTGATTATTGCTTTAAATCCGATGTTTTATGTGAATTCAAGTTCAATTTAGTACTTGTAATTATGAATTTTCACCTGTATGTACCGTATTTCTTGAAAGGACCGGCCCGTGGTTCATGTAGTTAGTGGTTATTTACTCGTATATCTTCCCTACTGACATTTACATCCCTATCTGACCTCTACTGGCTGGACTCTGTCCTTCTTTCAAATGCCTGAGGTACATTTCAGTCAATAGTGACTCTATTTTTTTGATAGATGCTAATCTTTCTCTATTATAAATTTTTTGAGGTTGTGCATCTTAAATGTACAAGACCGCGCTTGGTCGGGTTTGAGCGTCCAGGATTAAGCGGTCGAAACGCGATCGTCCTGACCAAGTTCCTGTTGATGACTTCATTAAAAATAGTCAAATAATTTCAACTAATTTCGTCATATCAACTATAATAGACTCGTCCTCAAATAAACCCCGCATATCAAAATATCCCTTCTGTTCCGGAAGTTCTGGACGAAGAAACACAGCATTTCTAAATTCTTCTCTTTCTGCACTGTCTTCAGCGATATGGTGGATAGCTCCCGATCACTGGGTCTAATTTTAATGTAGAAATGCAGTCGAAGATGCATCATTGTAAGCACCACCTTGAGAATTTTGATGCATTTCCTTTGTATTCGCTCGATTGGCAAAAATCAACGAATTCTTCAAGCACTTCTGCCCCATTTAACATTCCATGAAAACATCCGATTTTATTTAATGATAAATCGGCTTAATATAATAGACAAAGACACTGCACACTTCACGGGGAATATTAACAACAAGGTGTATGCAACACAGTCGATCAAAAAACAGCCTCCTTTCGGAGTTTTTGTTCCAGATTCATTTCGGTTTAACTCAGACTGTAGACCCTGAATTTAAGCATCATAAATGAGCTTTAACTATAAAGTTCACTTTCGGAGAGTGTGCTCTATAAGCTAGACGAAAGCAATTCATATTATGCAGAGAACGATGTCATCCAACCTATCTACAAAGGAAATTTCCTTTAGTCATCAATCGGATACGCCAACGAGAAGAATACTGAACTCGCGAATAAAGGGTATCTTATTACTGCCGTGCGAAAATGAACGTTCATCTTAGAGAAATGAAATGCCAACGCTATGTTTGACAAATTCGAGTAAAACTTTATCACATGACTTCCCATGATTCTCACTTTTCTTGAATGAAGATCGTCAAGAGAATACTGAATGGTTTCTTCACATATATTTCGTAGGGCTGCAGCTCCGACTTTTTTCTTCAAAAGAAGAAATCATCAAAATTACAAGTGCCGTGAGTCTTTTCAGCTCCCTGATAGCAATTCTTCTTCGTGTAATTCGCTAACTGTTTTCACAATTTATTGTAGAAAGCAGTCCCGTTGCGTTCTACACACATTCCTGCGAGTGCTATTACTCGCCATCTCCAAGTGTGCTCATTAGATGTTTCGGGTCCTCGTAATCGTTTCACACTATTGCACAGCTCCCATTATTTTATGAGGCTGCGCATATTAGAAGCCCTTGTTGTTAAGTATTTTTACCACGATTTATGTACACAGAAAGATTCCGTCCTGACTTTGTCTTTACCGTTGTAATTATTATTGTCTTTCCTTTGACTGTCTTTGATTCTATTGTTTGGTGTAGCGCGCTTTCATTACAGATGTCCATATCAAGCTCATGTGCATTTATGCATCAGGTGACAATTTTCAGTTAAAATGATTGATCAATGCATATGAAGTCATTCCGCCGTGTTCGCCAGACAGACGAGACGTTTTTACAGTTTCTCTAATCTTGGGCATTATTGCTGGTATTTTCTCTTCCCCTTTCGATCCACATAACCATGGTTAAACAAAAAAATCTTTTAATACTGCAAGGATGCTCCTTCAAATGTATCATATGACTGCAAACTCCTGCTGATATATTTATAGTTGAGGAACTAACTTTGTGACCAACTACGACTACTACGACTGCTAGCCAATGATTGTATGAAAATATACCCTGGGGCCCTAATGCAGTGCTATTATGGGTTTATGCCTGCATTTCGTGTGCCCCATGGGAATTCTCATAGATGAAAATCCATTCCCACACCGCACCACATGGGAATTCCCATACCCACTGCAACTCTGGCGAATAGTTGTCTGGTTCAGTTATCTGCAGGTAGGCTGCATGAATCTCTTTTCACGAGGTTGAATTTCCCTTATAGATAAAATTTGACATGTTTTTTTTTAATTGATTGTTTTTGTATCATTCATGCTGTAAATCTGAAGATGACATGGAAAAAGTGCATCTCAGATTAATATGTTTCGATTCACGAAATTAATATGACAATTCTGTTCGTCTTTTATTTGATATTGCTTTTCATTACCGGATCTGAAGCTTGAATTAAGAACGAATGGATGAGTGACTGACTGAGTATTCAACGTTTTTTTTACTCCAAATTGTGGAAACATTGACTGAAAATTGTGAGCAGATCAGCTCATGAAAGTCCGATGTTCAGCGCATATTGAGGAAAACTATCATAAAAGAATTCTCGTTGATCTAGTTGGTCCGTTGTGTTTTCTTCAGTACACAATGCACTGTTACAACAACTTGTTTGAAAGCCCATAAAATTCTCACATTTGATACTCATACGCTTTGTGTTTGTTCTGAGAAGACTCGTTAATAATATTATAGGTGAATGATATCAATCAGTTGTATGTTGCTTCAAATTTCAGTGAAATCAAAGGAGCTGAAACAATAAAAACCATTTCCTGTGTCTCATCTTCGCCTGACTACTGAATTTTGATAGAATGAATTGCATAAGAGTCATCAGAACATAAAAGCTGACATGCGCATCATGACTCAACATATTGCTATTAGGCACTTATCAGAAAGGCAGCTGAAAAATTCTCTTTGTAGTTCTGTTTACTTCATTAATCAAGGAGTTGGCATAACGGAATCATGTGAGAAGTTCAGGAAAAAAAATCGGGATCCTGAAAAAATAATAAATATTGATATAAGATTAATAAACATTGTGCACGCAAAACTTGGTGCTTGTTATCTTTTCACGAACAGTATTTGACTGGTTTCTTCAAATTCTAAGTTGTTGAAACTTTCAGAAGTAAAATAAACTTCGAATGATGTCTCTTTTATGTACAGGAGTAAAAACGTATTCCCTTAAAGTAAAAATTCACGATGATACTAACATCTGCAATATATTTTAAATAGCGACAATCTCTTAAGTCAAAATATTGCAAATATGCAACTTTAGACATGTACACGCAGGTTACTGTTGACCTAAAAGTCTGTTACTGGCCTACACATACTTCTTATCGCAAGCCGCATGTACTGTACATTAAATAAATAATATTAAGATAGCAAATCACTTGAACAGTGAAGTGGCAACCCATTTGAATAGCCGCTCCAATTAGAAATTGAAGTAAAATAATGGATTTCTCAGCAGTGTCAAATTCATACGCGGATATAAAGTTTTTGTTTGCCTACGTTACACTTGCAATATTACCCAGTTATGTATATCAAATTATATCCAGCCTAGCGCGAAATTGAATGAAAAATTTTCATTATAGGCATAATTCTTTCAAAAAATTAAATTGAGTTTAAAGACGCATCAGATTGAAACAAACTTACTGAAGTTACACCCTCTACATGCATTAGAACCGGACTCGAACTCGACTCAACAATGGTTCCGCATTCCTAGATATGAAAATTCCCTCGAAGTCGCACACATTGTACAGTGACTGGATAATGTTACTGTAGCGCATATATTTATTCATCGAATGGACCCATATTGCTTACAATGGAGGTTTGCTTTAATTTAGAAAACAAGTTCCGCAACTAATAATAACATCGATACTATGCTTCTAAATCCTGGCGTATCGTAAATAATTATTTTAGCTTTCTGTCGCCTAAACTCGAACGAAGCTGAACACGAATATCACACTTATGCTAGCTGTGATTGATTCAATATTTCTAATCTTGATGTGAAATTGCACACGCATATAAAAGCTTGAAATACAGACCTGTCACGCAGTGCACTGACCTCAAGGAAGATAAATTTCAACTTTTATCATTTTCTTCATTCAGTCTACTGCCTCTGTCAGCAGTAATTTGCTTTCATAGAAAAGACATCTTCTAAACTAGAAGTGTGAAAATTTTAGGTTGTACTGCATTTAGATCTACATCAGGATTCATCGCAAAAAATGCAGCAATGTCTGATATAGGCTTAGAACGTATATCAGAGCCCAGACTGGTGGCATCGTAGTTGTCTCATGTCCTCGTCTTTGACATGAGTGACTTCCGATCTCTTAGGGTTCTGGGACATTATGGGAGGGGTCCACGTAACGAAAACAGTGCAGCGCTATGGGGTTACAGAAACGCAGCATGGCAAACTTTAAAAGTCTGCTTATAACGCATATGCAGCCGGTCTGACAAAAAAATTAACCGAATTTTATAGTAACCTTATTCTTGTATGTTATCAGTCGCCAATAGACTTTCCATGTACCTGCATGTAAGCAGAATGCCCTATATTTGTCGCGATAGTGAAATTTTGTCATGAAAATAACAGATTATTGATGCAACAATACATGTCCCGGTGTGACCGTTCTCGACATTCGCTGGCGCCCCCACTGCTCAAGAAAGCAATTTTCTTGTGGGCCCGAAATGAGTCAGGATTGAAAAAATCATCCCATGGACATGTGAATTAGGGAAGATCAAAGATAGAATGGTAGAACTTACGTCTCATTTTTGGCATGACGTTTGAAGTCACGGGCAAGCTCCGCGGCACTGATATTCGGCTGTGGCTCAGCTGAGATTCCCACACCACGACCACGTTTTCTTGGGTTAGTTGGAGAAAGACTTTGAGAAAAGACGGACTTGTATTTGTCCAACTGACTCACTAATTCGATGATTTTCCGATCTCTGACGTTGATTTCATCTTCCAGATGATTAATGAGATTGTCTTTGCGGCGTATTTCCTCATTACGTTGCTGAAGGATTTTCTGAAGGTCAAGGTCACAGTGGTCGTTCATCGTCAATGACGAGACGTCGAGGCAAGCTCACTAGATCCGATAGCTTTAGAAGATCGGCGACTGTTTGTCTGCCGTGAACTCTGAAGAGCAATTCCATCACAGATTTGTAGCTGCGCATGTTCATTGGCTGCTGAGTCAACGAATGATAGACGTCGAAATTTGAGTCTAAATTTCTTGATTCACATAGCCAAGTTTTATGCTTTGACGATTGCAAGTTGCACTGGAAAGGTTTTAGATTTGTACTGCATAGGTTTATACATCTCAAAGGATGCTTTCCTAGTCTATCGAACCTCTAATTAATTTTTGTTCTACTGTGCAGAGTTGAAAACCAGCCGAAACTTTCAGGTCGGTCCTGTTCGGTGACCAGACAGGCCGATTACAGGTTGGTCAAAATGACAAAGTGATGTGTGCTGTTCTTTCACGTGAAGATGCAGTTCGATTATTTCTAGAAACTAATATTTTTAAGGTCTGAATGTTTATAAGCCTAATCTTTTATCAACACAAGTCTGAGATTAATCATCACATTCAAAGACATTGTCCCTTTGATTCTTATAAGAGGCTAAGTAGACAGATGAAAAAGGGACTGCATACTACGATTGTAGTATTTTGCCCTATTCATTTGCATTGTAAACTCGAAAGTTTTGAAATGAATAAATTATCATTGAAAAATTTTGAGATCAAAAGGATACTAGGCCTACTTAAGTATGTTTCATAAAATGACATTATTTCTAGTTAACATGTTACAGGCCTATTACATCACCCATGTCATCAGCTTAATATCAGTATATTGCATTGCTATATTGTTATTTCATTCGATTCCATTGTTATTATATAATGCATTGTAACATTTGATAATATGCCACATCTTATTTAACAACTGCATTACATCATGCGAAATGTTTTTCTAATTCCACCACTGAATTGCATTATTTTACATTCTGAAATATTTGTATTATACGATAGACCCTTTAAAGTCTTCTTTTGTAAAAAAAAGTGGATGTACATTTAGGTATATTATACCGTAATTGAATTGCTGTTTGATATGGCTGTAATAATGAAGTAGTCTGATTTACTATGAAAGATAATGCCACAAGTTTTGACCCCATCATGCTACTGAGACCATTTTTGTCAGTTAAAAAAGTTATTTTTAATTGACCATGTAAGGGCCTATTACACAAACCCAAAAAGTGCTACCGATGTGATTGAATTCATTTCACATCGGACATTTATAATTGAAAGTGGTATGCCAGGACATAGGTTGTAGCCAATCTCTATAGTCCAATTGTAGTTAATCTAACTTTTGAGGTCTGCTAAATAGTAAACTCCATATTCACATTTGGATAATGTACTTAATTAGGGCCCAATAGAATTTATCAACCCATGTGCTGCTCACTTCCAGCATTATGAATGATGTATCTTCTGTTCAGGAAGATTCTAGGATACATCACGCATTCATGGACGGCGACACGCGTCTCTTTATGGGGCACAGATATATCATGAATTGAATTTCGGCAATAGCAGACAAATCCGGACAAAGGAGGACCCAATGAGTACTAGCATTTCTAACATAGAAGCAACTACTATGCTTTTTAAATATTTGCTGGCCATTGGGGATGAAAGGGCTCCTAGGCCAAGCATTAATTTTAGCAGTAACTAACTTAGGTTATTAAATCAACTTAATTTCAGCTTAGGTTATAAATTTCACATTCCAGTGGGTCAAATCCAACGATTTGAAATGAAAACTTTAAAAATGCGCGAAAACACATTGGTCACAAAAGCGCGAGTCGGACGGCTTAGTTTGAAGAGGTCATGCGACAGGGGGCCGAAGCGCTCCCTTCCCACCCGCGGTGTGGATCGGGATAAAACGGGCGTCCCATGTTGAAAATTCAATGACAGTTAATAATTTGTGTGCTTCATATTATGATCATATGATCATGCTAAAACTATGAGTGATATTTCTTTGAAACGTGACCTTGTTGTTAGCCGATGCATTTAAAACAGCCGTAAAGGACAACAGAGCTTTCAGCAACGCGGGAGCTTTCGATGCATCTAATCATGCGTACAGCGACCAAGATGACGAAACAAAATGACGGACTGGTTATATGGACAAAATAAGATGCTTTCAGAGGACGAAATGAAATGCAGGACATCAAGACAATAGTGGACGAAACTACAAGGTAGAAGCAGATAGACTATGGGATGTACTCTTTTTGGATTAGTAATATTCCTCGATCGATGAATATAGTAAATATTTGTAATGAGAGAAGTCCTTGCATCACTAAAATACTTTACTAGCTCAGTCGAGGCCTTTTGGACGCATCAAGCGATAACCATCATCAGGTACAAGCGGTTGGATATCAAAGCTATCTAGACAGTGGTCTCTGACAGTGGGTCTAGTTCAGGACGTTGCTGTCTTTACCTGGAGATAACTTCTGATGTAAATGTCGCATAACCTGACATTTTTACACAAAGTGAGATCCACCCGAGCGATGTCACTTGTCTGAATATTAATGAAAAAGGAATGTTATCAAAATCTGCAGACCGCATGAAAAATCAAAAAAGTTGATTCTGTAAACACTAGTTCCTAGTATAAAGTGTGGTAAATTACCGGTAATTTACCGGTAAGATCGAAATGAATTATCGGTACATTACCGATGCAAAATTAATCATTTTTCGGGGCTTCCTCATCATATTTTGCTGAGAAAAAATTTCCAATGCACTCAGAAGTTATACAATTGCCCTTTAATGTGCACATCGACAATTTGAGAATATAGTCGACGGTTGAGTCACATGAAACTTATTCTGATATTCACGTTAGGTAGGCAGATACTTGAATTGAAGGCCATAGGCTCCTTGTCTTTGATAAACGTTATAGGCCTATCGATTGACGCGTGCGTGTAATAGCAATGGGTTGGCCTACATAGTGCAGGCCTATGTCCCATATAAATTTGTGGCTATCATTTTTCAATTATTAATGTCTTTATGTACTTTTATGATGACTGTACAGCCAGTGTTTTACCATAGGGCTTGATGAACTATATCCCACTACAAAAAATACGTCGGTCCGAAGTTGAAAACGAACTCGTTCTGAGGAACAGAATGTCCGCATGGCCGATGGTCGGTACGACGTCGGAAACCGAAGCCTCATTATAAAAAAGACACCCTAGGCCTCCTATCTGCTATTTTGCAAGTAGGATGTCTATAGAATTACATGAAAACGTCATTTGATCAAAAATTAAGTGTTATATATTTTCTTTTCCATACATGTCACCTTTCTGAAGCTTGTTTGAGTAGCAATGTCATCACAGTCTTACCCACACGTCTTCATGTCTTCAATGCCTATGCTACAATTAACTCAATCATAAAAACATTTGTATTAATATTTCTGCATAAATTCAAAGAAATGAGGTCAGGATTAACATGTCAAGGGTCAAAAACATTTCCCGACCTTCTCCCGACTACCATACCTCGTTCCGACGTCTTTCCGGTGAATCTTTTTGTAGTGGGATTTAGACCATGGATGCATCCAGTTTCTATAGGTAGTCATTCTGCGTGTCGAAATTAAGTTGAATGATGACCGAAGTTTGCAATATACACGTGCATATCAATCTCAGCACCTCAGAATATATCTAGGTCACTGATGTATCTATAGTTTACGCTCTGCATAGTGATGCGATCAGCTAGCATATCTTTGCTATTAGTACACATCCACGAACATAGGGACGTCGATTTCGATAGTAAGCCACAAACCTTCTTTGTCCATTTGGTTCCTCAAATTTCAGTAGAAGTTGTTGTAGTCGTTATTTTTTTATCTGAATCTCTTTAAGCATTTATTATAATTTGTTAATTTCGTCAATTTTTTGATGAATGACTGACCAACATTCAAATATTCTGTGAAAATCAAGGAAATGTTGTTACTTAATTCACAGTTACATTGCGTTAATCGATAACAATATTAAAAATTAAATTTTGCCATCAGTTCCTCACCAAGAAATTGAAATGATTCTGCATTCGTTAAATCAGTCAATTCAATTTGTCGACGTCTAATCGAAGGATTTAGAAGCTTCTTTATGATGCAAATGCTATTGAATCTGCGTCGGTCAGGGCAAGAAATCATGTTGTCACTTGGGAGCTTCAGTACACTCTATACCATATTCCAGAAAATAGACATCTCACGCCAGCAAGTCATCAAAAAAAAATTCTTCACGCTTTGGGAGTTGTGTAGGCTATCCCAAGTTCTGCATCATAATATTCATGTGGGCCTACATCCCTGATATAGCCAATGATAGCCTAAACGGCGACATTTGACCCACAGCCAGGTTGGCATAACAAATAGCTTTTTGCGAAATTATCATTATTGGCTTATAGGCCTAATAGACTTGGATGATTACAAACCGTCCTTGAATATTCAGTTTTTTGGCCCTACAACAAATAACCATGAAAAGAATGTGTGAATCAATATAATTGAATGTATAAGGATATAGCGCAACTAACTGATTCAGCTGCTCGAATTCTCTCATCGACAATAATTTAGTGTGATTAGGCCGTGCTTGGCAGTGATACTTCGTACTACATCGTTATGGATAAAAGAAATTCAATTCCTTTCAAAGATGAAAGACAATTATTCAATAGCAAATCAATTTTCCGAGCGATGACAACAAAATTAGTAGAAAATCTTGAAAAACAACATTCAATTGCGATTTTAAATTAAAGCTTATTTTCAATGTCACATATTTCTAAAAACTAAGAAAAACTAAAAAACGAACCATGAAAAATTATGGAAAAGTTAAATAAACATATCCAAACATACAAGAACGCGTAAGCGAGAACGAAGAATAAACGATGAAGCGAGTTGCTCTTTTTATATTTTTTCTATAGTTTTCTTAAAAGTATTTTGAAATTCTTAGCAAGATCTTTTCAAAGATTATTTTGCTTTAACTTCGGATTAAAGCAACCACTCCTCTTGGCCTATACTTCATATTGTGAACAATAACTAAACTGCGATGCGTTAGACAAATTCATTCAATAGACAGTATTTTTCAGGCCTTTTTCAGTATTCAGGCCTAGCACCATGTTTCTAAACCTGAGAAGCAAGTTCTGTTTAGGTATGAAAATTGGAACATGATTTTCACAAGCAATCGTTTCACAAATACCAGGAAATGCTCATTGTAAAACGCGTCCTTGGCAATAATTCGTTTATTATATAGAAGCCATATGAGACGGTATCTAAAAGGACATAAATCATATCATTTACAATATTTACAGATGATTTATTACAATCTCCAGAATACTTACTTAATGGTAAGTTGTCCCTTCGAAGAGCAAGAGTTCTATGTAGTCTAGTCAAATTACAAACTGCTAGTAACAACGTTAACACATCATGGAATATGGGGCATGGATATCTTTGCTGAAAGGGCTTAAGGGAAGTGTCAACTCGTAGATATTGGGCATAGTCCTAGTAGAAGTCAGAGAAGCATTATCAGAAAAGAAATCTATGATTATTAACACAAGGTGATCAAACTTAACACATTCCGGCCCCTCAAATATGAAATATTTGATATAATTATATACAGGAAGTACAATTAACAAGAAACGATAAGTTCTCCAAAAGACCTATAGATTCAGCTGACTTCTATAGTAGCTAATCACTTAGTTCACAAATACTTTTCAAAAGAATAATCTTGGATACAGGTCTGTTGATTTCAGAAAATTTAGTTTTACTATTCACAATTTGACGTTTCGTTCTTTGCAAAAATTGACCTGTATTCACCACTTTAACTCTCACAGATCGTGTTATTCCTTTTTCATCAATACTGGTCTCAATAATACGACCAGTAGGCCAATTATTTCGCGGATAATTCTCATTTATCACTAACACAAAATCTCCAATTTGAAGGGGATCCCGATTTGTTACCCATTTTTGTCTTCTTTGGAGTTTGGGTAAGTACTGCCTGGTCCATCTAGTCCAGAATAAATCCGAAAGGTATTGAACTTGTTTCCATTTGCGACGTATGAATAAATCTTTTGCACTGAATAATCCTGGAGGGAAAGAAGGGCTGGATTTCAATAAAAGTATGTGGTTAGGCGTTAAGGGCTCAAGATCGTTTGGATCATCAGATATACTAGTTAGCGGACGGCTGTTCATTATTGCCTCTACATCACACATCAGCGTATTCAGCGAATCGTCCGAAAGTCTTACATTTTGTTCCCTCATAACGCCGTTCAACACTTTCCGAATGGTTCGGATTTCTCTTTCCCATGTTCCACCAAAATGGGATGCGGCTGGTGGATTGAAGATCCAATCAATTCCTTTTTGTAACATTGATTCCGAAATATGTTGATTGTTCCATTTTTTTATTTCTTCGTTAAGTTCTTTATTACCTTTCACAAAGTTAATTGTTTCATAAAAAATGGATCACCCTTAAACATCGCCTTAACTTCAACTTTGTCTAACTCCGCCAAACTTGAACGAATTTCTCTGAAATTTGGAAGATATGTCACTTGTGCTTACTAATATCATTGTTGGAAATTTTAAGCATGAATATTGAGTTGTTTTCCTGTTATAGATAAAAAAGTAGTACATAATTTGATCTTCATTTAGCAATGTTACACAAAATCATACCTCACTCTTATAAAATTACATTTGTTTCCTTTGTTATGTAATATGTTGTTCTACAAGCCAAAAGCTATCAAGCAAAACAAAAATAAAGAAAATCTGTCAATCAGAGCCAGTATAGCACTATTATTCATCAACAATAATGTAACTGCTACATGTGATTAACTGGACTTCATGTTCCATAGCTTCCTGACTTCGTTGCGGTGGTGTTGGCAGCACTCCTGATTGCTTTCAGCTAGAAATCTATCTCTTACCGGTTGAAAACAATACAAAGCACAAACGAACAATAACGAGATCGCATTCACAAAAGGCAAAGTGTCAGCCTTGCTACATAGAACTAGGGTTTTCTTTGCGAGCTACAAGCAAGCGACTAAATGTCCCTTACACAAATGTGCATCAATGGCATTATGATGATTTTCGACTCTGTCGTAAAGAGGGCTCTGGCCGTCCACGTAAAACATCCAAACGTAGAGAGCGCCTAATTTTGAGATTTGTTAAAGTTCATCCAAGTCTCTCTTTAACTGAGATGGCTGCACTAGACTCGTCTATTTCTAAGTCCACTATTCGTAGAAGACTTTTTGAGTCGAATTTCAAGGGCTGTAAGAGACCCTCTCAGATTGAATTATCAGATCAGCATACAAAAAGACGTCTCAGATGGGCAATGAGTCATTGTCACTGGCGAGATCAATGGGATCGGGTTGTCTGGTCTGATGAGGCATCAGTCCGCCTGAAGGATAGTGATGGTCGATTGAGATTATGGATAAAATCTGATCAGAGAAATTCCGAGACATTTACATCGTCCCCGGGTACAAGGTGGTGCGACTCTACTGATTTGGGCTGGCATTTGGACCAATGGCCGCTCTGAACTTCACATACAGAAAGGAACCATGAATTCTCAACGCTATGTGAATGTTTTACGAATGAACATTGGCCAAATGACAGATCAACTTTGTGATCCATCGACTTGGTTATTTATGGATGATAATGCTACGTGTCACAGGAGTAGTAGAGTCAACTTATGAAAGTCTCAATTAGGGCTTAGGACATTATCTTGGCCAGCTCGTTCTCCTGATCTGAATCCCATAGAAAATGTATGGAGTATTCTAAAACGTAACGTTCGTCGTTCACTGCTACCTACAGATGGCGTATCACAACTTACGTCACTGTTAAAAAGAGAGTGGAGAAAGTTAGATCAGTCAAAAATCAACGACATCATCGAATCAATGCCTAGACGAATTGGTGATGTCATTGACAATAAGGGTAGGGCCACAAAATATTAGCTTCTTAAGAACCGTTACTGTATCATAGCTTATCAGATTATATAAGGACATTTAAATATATTAGGGACATGAAATAACATGAAAAATGCTTTCTGTATCATACTTATGTTTTATTTAGTCAAATTTTAGGATGATCCACTTTTTATGAAACGGACTGTAGTTCCGTTATCTGATCGAATAATTTCTACTTGTCCTCTTCTCGCTATAAAACGTCTAAGTACTCGTACACTGATAAATGAATCAGTATCAAGTGATTGTGCAACTTCGATATGTACTGCTCTACTTGATAGACATGAAAATATTACACCATATCGTTTTGTTTCTCGTCTACCGCGTTTCACCACAAAAGGTCCAAAAAGGCCCACGTTCGTAAATGGTGGTCGATCACCAATCAAGCGGTCAGCAGGCAAATCTGCCATTTGTGGATAACTTGGCTTTCCTTGTCTCCTGCGACAGAATATAAGGTTTCTTGTACATTTTCGAGCAAGTTGTCTAACTCCAATAATCCACAGCGTTTTCCTTAACTCCGAAATGATGGTTTCTTTGCCCATACAGCTGAGTTTTAGATGTGTTGATTGGATGATTAAACTGGTTATTCTGCTATCTTTCGGCAGTATAATAGGATGTTTTGCTTCCCATGAAATGTTTGCTCTAGATAGTCTTCCTCCGACTCGAAGCATGCTATCACTGTCTACGAATGGGTTCAGTTGATATATTGAGCTTTTCCTTGATACAGTCTTATCTTGATGAATATCATTTAATTCTTTTGAGAAGAATATTTCTTTATTGTCAGTAGGAATATAGACAATATAGGTATATATACAAGAATATTTCTTGTATATATTTGAAAATTGCGCTTTTAGTTATTTGAAGGTCATTCAGCGATAAGCTTCTTTCCAATTGTAGTTTTAGTTTCAAGCATTCCTTGATTTTCAATAACCAAGCTACTTTCCGCAACAAATGATACCATGAAGATGATGACTCGAAAAGCCGTTCGATTGGAGATGTCTCTGATCGAGTGAAGCAGCTATACGCCATTTGTTTCGAGTTCTTTATTTCTGGATCATTGGGATTTACTTTACGATGCTTATCATCGTTAGGCCATTCTGACTTTGGAGACCATAAGAATGAGGGACCTTGTTTCCATTCTTTCAAATCAGTGAACTTCGACATATCAACTCCTCGACTAGCATGATCAGCAGGATTTACCTTTGAGGGAATATATTTCCACTGATCAGGATGAGAATGCTCTCGTATGAATGCAACTCTATTTGATACAAACCGGTGAAAGCGGCAATTCTCGTTGCGAATATATTTCAGTACCGTAGTGCTGTCTGTCCAAAATACATAATTCTCAATACACATCGCCTCTTCGAGCTCCTTCTGGAGAATGCATTTGATTTGGACTCCCAGCCTAGCTGCAGTTAGTTCAATTCTAGGTATGGTCATCGGCTTTAATGGACAAGTTCGGGCTTTGGCCAGAACGAATGAACAATGAACATCGTTAGTTGAGTTATTGAAACAAGCATATGCTACGGCTCCATAACCATCTTCGCTACCGTCACAGAATATATGTATTTTACATGAGTTTACCTTCAAATGAATGGGCTTATAGCATCTTTGTATTTCAAAGTCTGACAACTTATGGATTTCTGATATCCAAATCCGTCATTTCTGTTCCTGTTCAATGGGCAATGGCTCGTCCCAACCGATACGAAGTCTGCATAATTTTTGAAATATCAATTTAGCTGTCAAAATGAACGGTGATACAAAACCAAGAGGATCGTAAATGGAAAATATAACAGATAATACGCTTCTTCTCGTAAATATGTTTGTTTTGATTTCAATTTTATATCCGAAAGTATCCGATTCTACGTTCCATTTTACACCCAACGCTCTCTGAATACTTATATCACATTTCTCCTTGATGCTTTGCTCAACTTTATCACTTGGACTTAAATCTCCTGAATATGATTTCAGTAAGCTGGATGAATTGCTTGAGAATTTGGTTAGATTAAATCCTCCATTGAGACATGCAAGTTTAGCGGTGTCGATAATCTTGATCGCTTCATTTTCATCATCAACAGAAAGAAGGAGATCGTCAACATAAAAATTTCTTATTAATAGCTGAGCTATACTTTGATCATCACATTGTGAAATGGCCTGTCTGAGAGCATAATTTGCACAGCTAGGAGAAGAAACAGCTCCGAATACATGAACCGTTAAACGGTATTCCATGGGTTTTTTCTCAAATCTCCGTTTGGGTACCACAAAAACTTCATGAGATTACGATCTTCATTGGGAACTTTGACTTGATAGAACATCTTCTCAATGTCCCCAGAGAAGGCAATATTTCCTTTCCTAAATCGCAGAAGAATCCCAAGTAAGTTGTTTGTCATATCTGGTCCTTGAAGCAACATATCATTCAATGAAATTCCTTTATATTTCAATGCACAATTAAAAACCACTCGTATCTTCCTTTTGACTTTATGGTATACGCCGTGATGAGTTATATACCATGATGATTTTGACTGCTGCTCTGAATTCTGTGATTTCTCTGCAAATCCCTTTTCAATCATATCGTTCATGAAACTGCAGTAATCTTGACAAAGTTGTACATTATTTTCCAGATGTCTTTTCAAGAAACTCAAATGTTTTATTGCTTGTTGACGATTATCGAGTACACATGGTTTTTCTTCGCGAAGGGGTAATCCGATTTCATAATCTCCATCGTGGAACCTTATTGTAGAACTTACGTACGTGATTCTCCCACATGTTGTCTTCGATTGATGGACCGGAACCGACTACGTTTGAATCTTTAAAATCATGTGAATACATAATATCCAATTTTGTTGCGATATCTTGATAATCGACTTTTGTACGATTTACCTTTATTTCTGTAATTTCGGAGTTAGAAATAGGTCCATTAATAGCCCACCCCAAAGTATGTCTCGTGGCGTAGGGTTCATTTGTGTTTGCGTATATGACTTCTAGAGGTTTCATCAATTCTGGGACATTTGCACCTATCATAATGCCGACTTCTGCACGCACAAAATCGAGTGGGATATTTCTGAAATGTTTCCATTTCATAATTTCTTCTTTTGAAGGTATGTCCTGTTTCGAAATGGGTAATTCAGGCATTGTGAAAGTTGATGGGAGTGCGAAAGTGGGATTCTCATCAAGGTCCAAAATCTCCAGATGATTTATAACATATATCGATGTAGGACTCTTCTTGCGTTCCATAGTTTTCAATTGAATCATGGTCTTTGCACCACTGATACCGAGTTGTTTAACTAAATCCTCCGATAAGAAACAGTCCGTACTGAAGTTATCTAAACCGGCGTAAGTTATGATGCTCTCACTCTGTCCTTTGATGCGAACTTTCACGGGAATAAGAGACAGAGCTATCTTTTTCTTACCACCGGCCCCAGTTTCATTATCCTTGTTACGGAATGCTGATACGGTTTCTTCGTTGGTATTGTCATGCGTTTGATCTTGAGTAGTGAAAGAATCTTTACGAGTGTGAAGTGAAGTAGGATGCCCTCTGCTGCAAATATCACACGTCAATCTTTGTTTGCAATCCTTGGAAAAGTGGCCCATTCGAAGACATCCAAAACAGAGTGAATGTTTCCGAATAAACACTCTTTTCTCCTCAATAGCCTGTTTATCAAATTTGAAACATTCATTCAAATAATAGTTCTTTCTTTCACAGAATTCGCAAAACTTTTGATCTCTTCTTTTATATTCATTTTCGTTTGATAGACCAGTAGCAAATGACACGTGTTTTGTGAGTCTTTCTTGTTCATGATTAGTTGAATACTTAAGCTCACCAAAAATTGGCATTGTGAGAATCTTTGCCTCTCGTTCTATAAAATCCACCAAATCAGTGAAGACAATGTTTTTCTTTGACTCTATTAGAGTAAATGCTGTATTTCGCCATTTTTCTCGCAAGTTAAGTGGTAGTTTTTCTGTCGTTCTTTGAATTTCATTAGGGTTATTCAGTCTTTCTAAGTTCGATATGCGATCGATGCTGTAAACACAACTTCTAAGGAAAAGGCTGAATCTTTCTAATGATAGTCCGTCTTCAGGCTGGATTATCGGCCAAGCTTCAATTTTCTGTATTAAAGTGTTTGTAATCAAATAATCATTACCGTATTTTTCTTTTAATAACGCTATAGCCTGTTTGTAGCCTAACGTGGGAGTTATATTCATGCAACTTCGCACGATTTCTTTTGGTATATTTTTAGTGTACATTTTTCTACTACGCTTATCATTCTCAGAAGCGTTCGAGAAAGGACTTGAACTTCGTGACATCACTGCCGGCGTAAGACTCTGGCTCACATTTTGGTAACATACTCCTTTTCTGATTACTTGTAATAATAGATGATAAGTTACTTGGACATGCGTACGTATCTGCGTTTGCATTATTTGAAACCTCCTTAATTTTTAATTGCTCTTCCAAGCTAAAAATTATTGACTCAATTTTCTTATCATATTCAAGTGTGCTTTCTATTTCTTCTCCAAGGTTTTCATCATCGATGAACGGTTCTAAATCCTCGTTCAGCTGTTTTAAACGATCATAGGTCAACTTTAATAAACTCAAAGATACTTGCATTTCATTCACATCGCTCACTTGTATTGCTCTCTCTGCACTTGTTAATATTTTCGATACTTTAGTTCGAGTGACTGTTCGTTTTCTTTTCAAACTAGACAAATCAGCCATACCAAAATTCAAGGATAAATTGACAACCTTATGAAACGATATATAGACAGTGGCCTTTGAGTTTTAAAATCGACTTGTGAATTTCTAACAACTTTGATGATTGACCAAATTGACAATACTTCAATTTCTTGAAACTTTATAAACTCGACTTTAGCTGCTTACACCTTTGACATAATTTTTATTATTCTTTCAAAGACATGGAACGTACTTACAGGACATCAATTGAGGGGACTGATACTTCCAAAATCCGTAATTGTATCCTTACCATTAAATACTGTAAAACGCGTCCTTGGCAATAATTCGTTTATTATATAGAAGCCATATGAGACGGTATCTAAAAGGACATAAATCATATCATTTACAATATTTACAGATGATTTATTACAATCTCCAGAATACTTACTTAATGGTAAGTTGTCCCTTCGAAGAGCAAGAGTTCTATGTAGTCTAGTCAAATTAGTCAAATTACAAACTGCTAGTAACAACGTTAACACATCATGGAATATGGGGCATGGATATCTTTGCTGAAAGGGCTTAAGGGAAGTGTCAACTCGTAGATATTGGGCATAGTCCTAGTCATAGAAATTAACAATACCATAGAAAGTCCTAGAATGGAAATTGCATGAAAATTATGGCACACGCCGGGGGAACTTAGTTGGGGCAAAAAGCAAATTGTGCGAGCTTGTTTCCAAGTTTTCTGATTGGCATTCATACTTATCAGGCCAATTGTCGATGTAGATTGTTGCCCCTTGTCCAAAGATCATGTGCACAAAAGCAATAGTGAATTTACGAAATACTGCAGCGACAGGATGACAAAGAAGGAAATCCTTTAAAACGTTATGTACGGTCATCATTTTGAAATATCGCTCCTATAATCTATCAAGCGTATAATCAGACACATATGCAACTTGCAATGTCGATTTACAGAACATGTATTACTACTGCTTGAAATCAGAGGCCAATAAATCTTCGGGTATTCATTTTATTTTAAAGGGCTCCCTGTTCATTATATTTGAATAATTTTCAAAATCTTTGCATGCATTCGAACATCAGCTTCCAAAATATCATCATACTATATCACATAAGTCATTCAATGATTAATTGAAGAATTCCAGTAACATTCTGTTTATCTGAGAAATGATTGTCGGTGAAGAAGCTTTCAGTGTTTTTTTTCAGAAATGCGCTAGGTTTCTTAACCGCCTGACGGAGAGGTTATTCAATAATTAGACATTTTATCTGTGAATTCTTGAGATGTTCTTACAACCAGTACACCGGCCACTTTCAATTATGACTCCGTGAACCAAATTTTAATTCGCATTTCAGTGTTGATAAATTGTATAATAGCTGTCAATGACTGCTACAAATAGACAGTATATTAATCCATGGAATAATAGGCTATTTCACATGATACAATACCACCATCTCACTTCAAATTCTCTTCATGAAGATCCTGTAATTTGTTGTCAACAACTTCCAAAACCAACTTGGCAAATAGTTCGACTATGATATAATGTTTAAGATCGAATCGGATGTACAAACCATAGATTTTTCCATGTGCCATCACTGTACATAAGCAAGATATCAAACTTCCATTCTAGTGTACTATTATCTACTTCTATGGTCCTAGTAGAAGTCAGAGAAGCATTATCAGAAAAGAAATCTATGATTATTAACACAAGGTGATCAAACTTAACACTCAAGGTTTATTTAAAAATGTTTATTTCAACACAACTTTTTCATTCCTTGACAGATGTAGACTAGAAACTTCAGAGAATTGATCGATCACTGCTTTTATCTAATGGCAAGTGATGACACCGAAAAATTGTCTATTTCACTATTTGTTTTGGGAGACACTATAATAAATTTAGGAAAAAATGAACAAAAGGCACTTCTTGAATCAATATTGTCTCCTTGTATCTAAATTTGCTACGTATAGCTCGTATAATCCTTCTTACGTTGACAACTAGTTTGGATTGTATTTATAGGAAGTTACGAAGTCTTGCATTGCATCATTCATAAAATATTAAATTTCGCGTGCTGAAACATAAAATTGCGTAATTCTGAAACGCAATTTTATGTTAAGCTATTCGAAATTTTAACCAAAAGATTTTTTTGTAAATTGAGTTTGATTAGATACTAAATTATCACATCATCGGTAAATTAGCTATCGATTCTGTCAGTAGACTTTTTCATACAAACAATAACCCAGTTAGACAATATCACTTGTTGTTGCTCATTTAGGCTGCTATTCTGTAGCATTTCTGCTTCTTTTCCATCAATATCTTACCATTCAAATCGTGAATTTTATTTTAGACAATCAAGATGAAAACATGTTCCCGAATTAGGCTACCATATGATAGGGCGTGTGGCTTTTACCTAGAACAATGCTTATTTGCCGTCAAAATTTTGATTATCAGGTCTATTTGGATGACAAATTAACAGACTTCTCAAAAATGTCAATTATATGACAGAGTTCTTAATCGTAATTTATATGACAAAGAATCAGACGTTGAGCAACATTCAAGCCGTCATCAGAATCAGATTAAGCCAAACGTGCATTTGGTTGCAATCAGATCAAATTGGTACCCTATACTTGAAGTTATAAGTTTTTAAAAAAGAATGACACGGTCAATAAATAAAGTCTTATTAAAATTTGTCTAGAAATAAGACCTTGTTTATTGACCCTGTCATTCTTTTTTAAAAAGTTTTTTATTTGGTCGATGGCGAAAATCATTATTGAAGTCATAAGGACAATATAAATTACCGATAATTTTTAAACACTAGTTAACATATTTATAAATTTCGCCTAGGCTGTCATTTGAAAGGTAACATACATTATCTTTATTCACGGATGACTGTGATTGGAATTCAGCTATTTGACGTTATAAACTCTTGTTAGAGATGTCTTATGTCCTCTCTATACTGCGATAGCAAAGATGGATAGCAATCCGACCTCTATAGGTGCAAGTAATGATGAATAGCATAGATGACCATGCTATAACCACCTAGGCTACTCTATGGCTATAACGATGACAATTCCTCTAACAAATGATCACTCGGGCGAAGGGACCTGCGAAGCTGAGAGATTCGATTTGATTCGAAACTGTGATTCGAGAAAAATTCGAAGCGGATCGCTTCTGCTGGATAAAAGTTGCTCCAATTGTTTTCTTTTGATTTATGCTCTTCATGTTCGGCACGACTTTGACGTGAAGTTTTAGCAGTTTGGCATGCTAGGTTAAGATTCTCAACAAATGCAGTTGAAGACAATATTGGAAAGATAATTTAGAGATACAATATTTTAAGGACTTACGTTGCAAAAATTTGTTACAATTTTTGCAAAAATTGGGGGGAGCGGTGAAGAGTGAATGCAGAGCGCTTAGCGTGGCTTAAGGGAGATGAGAGAGCTCCCATTGCTAAGTCTTGATGTATGAGGCGAAGTTTGTGCAAAGGCGGATTACATATTTATCACACAGCGATTACATGCTTATGGGATTCGAGGATGAGCAGAATCTGTTTACTTGTGGGAATCGAAAAGGCAAAGATTGATGCACAGGATCAGTTTACATGTGGGAAACGTAACATTTGAATGATGTCTGACTTATCCTTGTGACATATCTTTCAAGACATATCATTACCTATTCAGTATTTTGTCAGCCACTATGTGTGGGACCCCGCTCGTCTGGGTTGAGTGTTTAGGTTAGGGGTCGAAACACAACTAGACGAGCTGATGACTGACGGGCTGCAATATGTTTTATAGGCCTATCCCTTAATCGGTAGCTGAAGTAGTGGTCGATGTATTGTATTTCAAATGAAGAACAAATGAAGAAATGTGGGATTACGGGATGATTTTCATCATCGCATTAGAATTATTGCTTTCTGAAAATTAATGATAGAATGATGAAATGAAATGCTTACCTAGGCTCAGGATAAGTTATTGATTGATGAAGGCTACGTTTCCAGTCACGGATGAAATTCAAAGAACATCTACAAGCTTGAGGTCAGAAGCCTAGCTTCCATCATCATTCTACCCTTTTGACAGAACAAGGCCAATGTGAAGCAAGACCAATCAAAACCAAACAATACCTATCTTTATGCAGCCATCGGAAAACTTTTTTGGTATGCCTATATACTTTCTTATATAATTTATATGTTATCATGCATACTTATGTTGGTTAACACTAAGCAGTTGGCTACTCCTTTTAACCCTCTTCCACAGGAACGTGAGGATCATGGCATAGCAGCTTTCTCCATTTATCAGAATACTTCATTGGATGACATTATGTGATAGATTGCACTCTTTTGATATCGTATTCACATGCGTATTCACATATATATGTATTCACATGGTAGTTTATATTTCCTATTGTTTGTTTACCATCATTCCCGTGGCTACAAGGTTTTGCAACATTAAAAAATTGAAAGTCAATTCAAATGGCCATCTTTGACATTTTCTTTTGTCGCTATATAAATGCAGAATGTGATCCAAATTATCAACGCCTGTCTTCGTTGAGTTGCACACAGTATCATGTCAGGCTTTCCATGTAGACTATCTCATAAGTAGTAAGAAAACGGCGAACACCAGATAGCGCAAGATGGCCGCCATCGCTGACGTCCCCCCCCCTCTGGAACGGCAGAGTGTCGTGGTCGGCCGCCGTGGTGCTTCGGGTCTGAGTCCCCCCCCCTCTGGAACGATAGAGTGTCGGTCGTGGTGGACTTGGGCGACCGCCAGGATTAGTCTTGAGGCTATAGTGTGTGATGTTTTTGGTGCAATCTGCTGAATGTTGGGTTGTAAAATGGGTTGTTTCGAGTGGAAGGAGTGGTCGGATGAGAAAACGGAGGTCGGATTCGTATTCAGCGTGAAATTCTGCATCGGTATGGTGAGTTTCAAGGCAATCGGTGAGAAAAAATTTTCAACATTTTTCGAAAAACGACAGAGTTAGAATTTGGGACGTTTTGGTGTGTAGCGTCAAAACGAAGCATCGGATGAGAAAACGGAGGTCAGATTCGGATTCAGCGTGAAATTCTGCATCGCTATGGTGAGTTTCAAGTCAATCGGAGAGAAAAAATTTTCGGCTGATGTCCCCCCGCCCTCTGGACAGCTTGCTTCGATTTTGGCTTCCAGTGGACGGATTTTGTCGTGCGATAGCTCGTTTGAAAGCTAAGAGTGAGACAAATTCAGTGAAAGAATCGGCTTGTTCCTATCTGTCTTCGTTCAAAAGTTAGAGCGGTTACAAGATTTTAGGTCGGAGCTCGCTCACCTGAAAAAATCCTAAGTGTCAGAGTGACTTTGTATGGGTAAAATTTTGAAAATTTTCCAAAGTGTGGAATTTCGACCTGGGACCGTCACCAAAACATTTTTCATCAAATTTTGAAATTTCACTGACGTCCCCCCCCTCTGGACAGCTTGCTTCGATTTTGGCTTCCAGTGGACGGATTTTGTCGTGCGATAGCTCGTTTGAAAGCTAAGAGTGAGACAAATTCAGTGAAAGAATCGGCTTGTTCCTATCTGTCTTCGTTCAAAAGTTAAAGCGGTTACAAGATTTTAGGTCGGAGCTCGCTCACCTGAAAAAATTCTAAGTGTCAGAGTGACTTTGTATGGGTAAAATTTTGAAAATTTTCCAAAGTGTGGAATTTCGACCTGGGACCGTCACCAAAACATCTTTCATCAAATTTCACTGACCTCCCCCCCCTCTGGACAGCTAGCTTTGATCTTGGCTTCTAGTGGACGGATTTTGTCGTGCCATAGCTCGTTTGAAAGCTAAGAGTGAGACAAATTCAGTGAAAGAAACGGCTTGTTCCTATCTGTCTTCGTTTAGATGTGAGACGCCATTTAAGATTTTGGGACATTGGCGAAAAACGACAGAGTTAGAATTTGGGACGTTTTGGGCTGTAGCACCAAAACGAAGGCTCGGATGGGTAAACGGAGGCCAGATTTGGAATCAGGTTGATGTTATTGTCCAATGAGGATCATCATCCAATGAGAATCAAGCATTTCTTTATAAATAGCGAGCCTTCCACAGTGAGAATCATTCCATCGTTGAATCACACGAGTGACGGACGCACATTTTCTCTCTCTCTCTCTAGTTCCCTGTTCTATTATCCAACTAAAATGGTAAGTCGCTACTTCCCTCCCTCTCCTCCCTTGAACGTAAACTTAATACAATCTTTTTTCATTTTCAGGCATCTACTCCATCTGCTGCACTAGTAGGACAAAATGGCGGTCAAACGTTACAAGGTTCGCTACGGTCAGATCATCTACAACTGAGGCCAGTGGAAGAAACATCCAAGGTACATAATCCTACACCGCTACAGCGTAAATTTAAACAAGCTTTGCGTTATGATGATCATAGCGTAGTACTCCAAACGGGAATGCTCCCTTCCACGGATGTCAAGATAATGCACAATCAGTATGGGGACTACATACTGATCCCCGTGAGTCCGTACATTCGCCACCAACTTGATATTATTGAGGAGTACGTGACATTAAATATGGACATTCCTACTCCTCTTGCTCAAGAGTGGAAGGCGAGAGATGACAAGGATACTCCCTATAGAAAGATTTGGGATGGTAATCACATTTGCCTACCGGTATCACATTGGTGTACTTACTATAAGAAGGATGGAGATCATTCAATACCCATCAGATGTGATGAGCTCGGAGAAGGTACTTGGGATATCCTTTTCAAAGTGAATGGGCTATATTATGGTCAACACAAGGATAATAAAATAGCCTCTCTCTCCATGCATATGGAATCCATCCTATATATTCCGAAACCACCCAACGTGGACGACATAATTGATCAAATCCTTAACAGCAGTGGTACGAAGCGCAAGTCGGAGAAGAATGCTACATCAAAACGCAAATCAAAGAAGGAGAATTGCTAGTCCTTTCCTAACTCTACCCTATGACAATTCGCTTATGTGCTTTGAGTGTCGTAGACGTGGTCTTATTAGATACATTTTACTTCTTCGTTGCCATCATATCATTTGTGTATTTTGTCGTGAAAAGCATCGATGTAATTCTTCATTTTGTAATATGTTATAGAACGTTTCCTTAGATGTGTAAATTTCCGTTTTAGGCTTCTATCATCATTTTTATGGATTGTGAGGGTGAACCTGTACAGGAGCTCAGTGCTATTGCTATGAACAATTGGACATATCAGATTGTTAGTGTCTATCATCAACATGCCAACTGCAATCCCAATGTTGATCAATGGGCGAGAAAACACATTCATGGACTTAATCTGAAATATTTGCAAGACTATGGCTTTTCTTGTGAAAGTGCTCTTCTTATTGACTTTAAACGATGGTTAGCTGCTTTCAATGTTATACGCATCTTTTGTAATAATCCTGGTAAGGAGAGGAAAGTATTTCCCAATCTAATCATTGATGATATTTTGCTCCCGCCTTGGGATAGTAGAGTGAATCAACATTATCATGAAGTCACGAAACGTTTTAAGGATTTGTGTGTTCCTATTTTGTCTGTTCGTTGTAGTAGCTACGTTCATAACCAATGCTTCTTTCCTCCTTACCTCAACACTGCCAAAGTCCTGTATGGTTATCATTGCTCGCTGTATGATAGTTATCAGCTGTATCTATTTTATCTCTTTCAAACCATTGATTTATAATGCATGCTTGTTACCGTTATTCAATAAATGTTACTATGAGAACAGTTGTTGTTTTCATGCAATGGATGGGTTAGATCAAGGGCGATCATGTCTTTCTCAAACGACTGCGGAACATTACGTTTTCATAGGCAAAGTTTAAAAGGAGCTGTTCAAGATTATGTGATAAAATTTCATAAAGATGAGACCGACATCGAAGCAGTGGTCGATGATGCTAGCACTCTATTTCTAGAATTAATGAATACATTCTCTGATAGCATTATCATGGCGCGATTAGTTGCGAAAATTAAGTTTAGTCATTTTGGAAAGCAAGAGGTGGAAAGTCGCTCTTTTCATTTTGCTTCTTACTCAATGGAAGTGGTAGATCACCCCCAAGAATTTTTTAAAAGACATATGATAAAAATTGCTGAACGTCTTAACGCATTTAACCATCATGGTAGCAGTCTAGTGATTGAAGCGATTTCAGATATTCACATTCAACTTTCCATAAAGAAAAATTGAAAATGCAGTGGTACTTGATTGTAGCACAACTGGTTTTCGAGCTATGTCTGCTCACTCTCGAAGTATATTCCTTCTGTACATGTGTCTATTATTTAAAAAAGGCTAGCAAATTCATATCTTCAAAAAGACTTGCTATAGACATCAGTAACGGTGAAACTATGTGTTGCGATGTATGTAAGCGAAAGGATGGAAATGAAAAGCGCATCTTCAAGAGATGTAAGCATGCTTTTTTTGTCAACGCTGTTTCATACGTAATTGCATTCAACTTTGCCAATGTAACCACTGTGATATTGCTCATTTCGAGTGTCACTTATGTCGCAATAGTTAGTACCTATGCAAATGTGGTAAAGATAGGTTTTAGCAAAGACTAATACGGAAAATGGCGAAACGTAAAATGACGAAACGTAAAAGTCAAAAGTTTTCTTCAGCCATTCAAGCTCTCCGACGAATGAAAGCAAATCAGCGATACAATGCTATACGACATGCTAACGATAAATTCATTTGTGAAATTATTTCTCATGTGAGGAAGTTGAGGACGAAGAAATTAGCGCCAAAACAACGAAAGTTACTTAAGCGATATGCTACGAAATTGCGTTTCATCTCCAATCCTAAAGTCACCCTTCAAAGAAAGAGGAAAACTCTAACACAAAAGGGCGGTTTCCTTTCAGCAATACTTCCAATGATAGCTCCTGCCGTGGGCAACCTATTGGGTAATATCTTTGGCTCTAAGCGTTAATTATGCAAATGTTGAATCTCAAAGTAATAAAATGGATTTCAGACTTCAATGTGATAAAGTTCTGACTGTATCAGGTCCATCTCATGCAGGTAAAACTGTTTTCACGCTGAATTTATTGGATAAAAGAAGGGAGTTGTTTAAGGAACCTATCAATCGAGTGATTTGGTGTTATGGTATTTATCAACCGTCGCTGTTTCAGGAATTGCAAAGTCGCAACTTTATTCGACATGAAGGAATTATTCCAGTGGATAAACTTCAGTCTAATGATGTTGTTGTATTGGATGATTTATTAAAAGAAAGTAAGAATTCAAAAGATGTTACAGATATGTTCACTCGCGTAGCACACCATAAAAGGTGCTTTATCATCTATATCACACAAAATTTGTTTCCTGATGGAAAAGAAGCTCGTACACGAAACCTGAATACACACTATTATGCTATTTTCAAGAATCCGCGAGATAAAAGTCAATTTGAAATTTTAGCGCGACAAGTTGCACCCAGAGGATCAAAAGCCTTAATTGAAATTTTTCAAGCAGCTACTGAAAAACCATACGGTTACTTATTCATTGACTTTACGCAAGAGTGTCCGGAAGAATTTAGATTTCGAAGTGATATTTTGAAAACTCCCATGATTATCTACAAACTATGAGTTCTTATTCTCGCATGATTGTTATTCCTCAGGATGAATATGTACAATTGACTGCCATGCAGCAAGTAAAGCAACCTCTTGCAAATCAAATGTATAGGAAAGAAATAGATTATCAGCAAAATGTTCACATCAAAGATCCACATCGTGCTGTATTATTACAATCGGAAACTGTTGAGCAATTGAAAAACTTGAAGAATAAGATGCGTGACTCTGTATCGACTGCTACACCTTTAGCATCTCGCGCACATGCCATATCTCTTTTCAACAGTATTGAACCCCATCTCAATGTAAATGATAGAGGAGAAATCATTACAGATGAAAATAAAGTGATTGATGCTTCACGTTATGAAGACTTGATTCAGTATGCGACACGTAGAAAGCGCCGTCAGGGCTATGTTCCACCTGGTTGGTCATACTTTCTTAAGCTATTGAAAAAGCATAATGTACCAAAATTTGCTTTAAATAATGAGACATTGAAAGAACTTGATTCAACAGTGGCTACTACTCCAATGCCTCAGGCGATGAAAATGCCAACAAATTGGTTTAAGACGTCACCTGCTACATCCCCTCCCACACTCACTAAGCAAACAAGAGGAAGAACTCGACGTAGATCTACATCGCCACTAAAACTGGTAAAAGGAAAACGTAAAACAGCTCCTCCTAGGAAATACATGTTCTCAGACTATTAATATGAAGCAGATGTGTTGCTTGCCATGTAATGAGCCGCCAGAGGTGAATGTCGTTGTCACTTGCACTTGCTGCGCCAGCTCTCATAATGAAACCCCTAAGCAATGTGAACACGATCGCAAAACCGCTAAAGCTAAATGCTGCAGTTGTTGTAAATGTAGAAAGGCAAGAAAACAAAAAGATGAGAAGGAGGAAAAAGAGTCAGCCGTCATCGACTGAACGTTTGAAGTCAATCTATTATGATGTAAAACATCCGGCAGGATTTGCATCTATCAAGAAATTATCAAAAGCGAGTGGTCTTCCACAATCACAAGTGAAACGATGGTTAAAGGGTCAGGCTACCTATACACTCCACAAACAAGCGAAAAAGAAGTACCGCACCCGCCATTATATTGTTCATGACATCGATGAACAGTGGCAAGCAGATTTGTGTGATGTTGCCTCCATTTCAAAACATAACTCGGGCAATAATTTTATTTTAACCGTCATTGATATTTTCTCGCGTTATGCGTGGGCTCAACCTTTAAAAACTAAAGAAGGGAAAGGAGTAGCAAAAGCATTCTAAACAATTTTTCGAGAAGGTCGCATTCCAAAAAGAATTCAGAGTGATCAAGGAAAAGAGTTTGAAAATCAGCATGTGACAAGATTATTTGAGAGGCATGACATTGAGTTGTTTAGTGTAAAGAGCGCTTATAAAGCTGCACTCGTTGAACGTTTTAATCGCACATTAAAAAATCGCTTGTGGCGACATTTTACTGCCAACTTGACACAAAATTGGACAAAGGTTCTACAAGATACACTCCATGCCTACAATCACTCTATCCATCGTTCTATTGGACTCAGACCAGTAGATGTAAATGCTGACAATGTAGATAAAGTGCGCGAATCATTCCAACGTAAACGCACTCATGTGAAAAGTGATGTGAAAATTGGCGATAAAGTTCGTATCTCAAAAGTGAAAAGTGTTTTTGCTAAAGGGTACCTCCCGAATTGGACAGAGGAGGTATTTACAGTATCAAGGATTAATCAAAAAGACTCTCCGACCACCTACAAGTTGAAAGATTACGATAATGAAGAAATTGAGGGTAGCTTTTACCGCGATGAGATTGAGGTAGTCACTGAAAGTGAAACATATTTGGTAGAGAAAATCATTCGATGTAAAAAACGGCAAGGTGAAGAATGGTGTCTTGTTAAATGGACTGGTTATCCTTCAAGTATGAACTCTTGGATGCGTCGTGCCGACATCTTTCATCTAAGTGATCGACAGTGATTCATGCAAAGTTGTAACTAACAATGTTTAGGGTTTGAGCTATGAATCCAACTGCCTCATTTTATTCACGACCCTCCTATGTAAGTGGCGGAGGACAAATTTACATCGGTGCACGCCGCCAACGTGGAGGTAGCATACTTGGTGCACTGAAATCTGTTGTAGCACCTCTCATATCCAATGTCGGTAGATCTTTAAAACGAAATGTTTTAAGTAATGCCGTTGGCTTTGCTGGTGATGTTGCTAGTGATCTTTCCAGAGGTAGAAGTTTTAAGAGCAGTTTGTTGAATCGTGGGAAGGAACGCGGTTTAAAAACATTGAAGCAGACCATTGCTGGTGTTACTCAAGGAAAGAAATCACCTAAACGAATGAAAAAAGGAAGGAGGAAACATCGCGGAGCTGGTAAGGTGCGATCTTCAGTCAAAAGGCATTCACGCAAACGTCGCAGAGGCTCTAATCATTCATCAGGCGCTAAACGACGACGCTGCTATAACTTCTAATCATGGAGTGTAAAACTTCCGGTTTTTGTTTGTTCGATCAACAAGCCATACAGACAGATATTCTTAGTTCAAGTATTGTAGATTATCATCCTCGAACAGCTGAGAATGCTGGCCCCATTGAATTTGTTATTCCTGGTGGTAGTGATGACTACATAGATTTGAGTTATGCGATGCTTGATTTGAGGTTTAGAATTCAGCAAGCAGATGGAACTGCTATTGACGATGCACATAAAGTTGGACTGAACAATTTACCATTGACTACATTACTTCGTGATGTTTCTCTAACGATTGGAGAGCAGCAGGTGGAAGGTGGTCAAAGCGATTATCCCTATAAATCATATTTCAATCATGTATCACAGTTTCATCCAGCAGCACAAAAAAGTCATATGGAAGCCATGGGATGGTACAGAGATGAAGCAGGAAAATTTGATGTTGAAACAAACAGTGGCTTTGTAAAGCGATCTGCTATGATTAAAGATAGTAGAGTATGTCAGCTATATGGTCCGCTGAATTTAGACTTCTTTAGACAGTCAAAGTTTTTACTGTGTAATACCAGCATGCGACTCAAGCTGACATTGAATAAGCCTGAATTTGCGCTGAATGCATTTGCTAAAGTTGACAATTTTAGAATTCATGTGGAAGATATTGCACTTTACATTCGTCGAGTAGTGCCGAATCCAAGTGTCATTAGAGGGCATGCTGAAGGCCTTAACCGCCAAAATGCCATTTACCCCGTTCAGCATACAAAGCTTCTCACCTTTACAATTCCGAAAGATCAAAAGAGTTTCATGAAAGATGGCCTCTTTCCATCGGAAGCACCGAAGCTCCTCATGGTGGCAATGGTTGAAAATGATGCATTTAATGGTAATATAAAGAAGAATCCTTTCAATTTTAAACACAATCAGTTAAGTGAAATTGCTTTACGTGTAAATGGTGTGAGTCATCCTGGTCCACCCTACAAACCAGATTTTGCTTCGGATCAATTTATGCGCAGTTATGTTGATTTTATGGATGTCTTTGGCTTTTACAATACGGATGACACCAACGGACTGACTATGAAAGAGTTTAAGAGTGGATATACTATTTATGCATTTGATTTGACTGCTGACAGCGATATTAGTGCACCCTATCGTCAAGCGAACGTGCCTCATAATATTCGTTTGGATTTGACGTTCAAAAGAACACTACCTGAGACGATCAATGTATTAATTTATGCAGTCTTCGATTCAAATATTGAAATTACAAAGTATCGTGACGTGATTCTTCAGTATAATCGTTAATGAGTTGGTTGACTGCTGACGATATTAAGACTAAAGTGCAGCGTAATGCAGACGAAGCGACGTTGAAAGCTTTCGATAATGTCTATTCACTCGATACCTTACCACCTGCAGTAAATCACTATCCCATCTTTATTGTGCTAAACACTCATTCACAGAATTTAGGCGGTGAGCATTGGAAAGCGATCTTTATTGGAGAAGACCGACGTGGTGAACTATTTGACTCTCTTGCTCAACCTCCAAATATACCAACACAGCAGTGGTTGAGAAAACATACGCGTCAATATCAGCGAAATGAACGCATACTACAACATCCACTTTCATCAACGTGTGGTGCTTTTGTACTGTACTTCATCTTAAGACGTTTACATGTATCTCGATTTGCATCTGTTATTCAAAACTTTTCATGTAATCCATCCTCTAATGAAAAAATGATTTGTAAGTTCTATCATGATTTGAAATAAAAACATCATGTTGGAAAAATTGTTTTTTATTTTACAATCCGCTGGGTACGTACATACTCAATGAGATAGTCTAGGATCATATTTGCTTGTACATGAGATTTTAGTCCAGTAATGATCACTTTACTATTATGAAAGATTGCCACATGCACAGGTAACCAACAACTAATGAGAGCTGCAGGAAAAAGTTCGGGTTCATAACACAAATTGTAACTGCTGGTACGAATCTTCAAAAATGATAGACTGTCACTCAATTGAGTAGAGATCACCATATTGTCCACAGTCAGATTCGACATCACACACCTCTCCCTCTTCCATATCCGACGTAGTAGTCTTTGTAGCTCTAAGCGCATTGACTGCGCCGATGAATGAGAAAGGGCGCCGAGAATCTGTACAGTCCCATTTGGGAAGAGTTGAAGATTCCGTGAATTGTTCATCTTCACCACTAACATTTGAGGACGGCCCGGGTAATACTTGCTGTTTGGAAGCTGTTGGTGTAATGTTGTGAGATCGATTTTGGTGTAGAGTCTGAAGCGACGGAGAATGTTGACGATGGTGTAGCGATGGCGCTTCATGATGAAAGAATGAGTAAATTGAGCGATGTACCTTCCTTTTATACTTTTCCCAACTACCTTGATGAAATGTGAAGTTAGTATGAAGTTGGGAATGATAGAGTTGAATTCGCCGATTGTTGAAGCGCAGCCAGATGCGATTTCCAATACGTGAATGTCTTTTCATATAGAAGTATTTCAAGTCCTTCATGATATGATGTAGAGATTGAAAATGACGATAAGATAAAGCAAACTCTCTTCTCACATTTCCAGTTGAATCTTTGAAATAGACGTTTCGATCATGATCCGTTTCAATACGTTGTAGGGAATCTAATTTCCAACTCATGATGTGTGGTAGTCATGTCTGATTAAGATTTGCATAGTAGGGCGATGAACTCACGACGAATAAATGTCATGATGGAGCGATGTATATATCTTCTATACTTCTCCCAATTGTATTTGCGAAATGAGAAACAGTTTGCGGAATGAGAATGGTAGATTTGAATTTCATTTCTGTAATGTTGAAGCCAAACTTGATCACCCAAGGAGATGAATCTTAATGTTTCAAAATATTCCAAATCCCTCATGATATCATTGAGGTTGACAAATTGTCGCCATGTTAATGTAATTCCTCTTGATGTATGACCATGAGAATTTTTGAAATGTACGTTTCCATCACGATCAACTCTGATATATTGTAGAGAGTCCAAAATCCAAGTCTTCATGATGTTATGCAAAGTTGCAGATTAGCAATATAAAAATGTCGTTTTATCATATTTTGCTTAGCAATGCGGCTACAAAGAGATTTACTAGTAATCGAGCTGCACTCTTTTCTACTCCCATTGATCATGCACAACAGCTAAATGGAAATTGGGAAGTGGGTGTCACTCAACTTGTTTATAGCAACTGTGTCTATACTTTTGATCATGAGGTGATGACTATTAATATGAGGCGTACAGCTGCTTATCAATGTGAAAAGGGGTGCCGAGTATACATTCCACAGTGGCCAAAGAAAGATCTCTTATCATGTAAAAAGTTTATATATGATTTCTTGAATAAAGCGTGTAAACATATTGTCCAATTTACTCCGCACAATGATGATTATAATTATGTACATCATGTAGTTGAGAAAGATTGGATTGTTGGTTTAAGTCCAAGTTTAAGAAATGATTTAGGCTACCTCGCTAGCGCCTTAACAAGCTATGATAATTTTAACGTTAATTACCACATAAGTGGTCATAAACAGTTAATATATCGAGAGGAAGCTTATTATGTAGATCTTATTCCAAGAAATGAGAAGACGTTGGTGAAGAAGATTGTGATTAAGCCAAGAAAGACAAACATGACTCCTGAAACATTATTGAAGAAATTTAATTATCTCCTTCGAGTTGATGGCAAACAAGTGGCAACATTGACTTATATTAAATCATCTAATCATATTGCAATAAGCAAATTAAATGATGATGATCTAGTATTAGTTTGTTCAAAAGATTTTCATCAGTTCTTACGACATCGTTCTGCAGCTGTTCATGGAAAATCTGATATGCAACATTTACCATGTGAAAGGTCAAATCAATTTGATACAGAATGGACCGTATCTTTATACAGAAAGTGTGTAGAGCCTTTAGGTGGTATCTTACATGAAACAAGAGTGTTGATGCCTCGCATTATTACTTCGGTTAAATTGGTTGTAGATTATTTAAATGAAGTGATTAATGACCAACATATTTCATTTTCTGAAAAAGAAGGTACTTTGTCTCTCACTATAAGTGGAAAAGGTATTGAACTAATTATGGATAAAACTCTAATGGACATTTTGGGTTTTGATCAAAATATCTTTAAAAGTGGTACTGTAACCAAAGCTAGCGCAGACATGTCGCTATCGCGTCGTATTAACTATTTTCAGATATATTCCAATATTGGTGAAGATGTACGTGTGGGAGATGTTGAAGCTCCATTGCTAGCAATGATACCATACCAGCCAAAGAGCTGCAGTATTTTATCTGAGCATACTTTCAAGAAAGTGCATTATACAAAGCTGAAATCAAACTACATCCCACAAATTGATATTGCCATTTATGACGATGCTGGTGCGTTGATTCCTTTTCATAAAGATGCTGTGACAAGTATCACACTCCATTTCCGAATGAAGAGTTAATGCAAACGTATGCTAATATATTTTTCCAATGTGAATAATATGGAAAGTGAAAATAAGGACTCGTTTCTAATCTACTTGCCCAGTAATGCTTCTATGAATAAATTTCCCAAAAATAAACCATCAGACTATCGAGTAGAATTAAATCGGCCACTGCATTTAGAAGGTGAATGGGAGGTTGGCGTTTCTAGTATTTGCTATGATAGCAATATTCAGAATGTGAATGATTTGGAAGAAATGATATTGACTCCTCGCACCCATGATGGAATAACGATGAATAATGCATTTCAGTTCCCATACAATTTAACATCAGATGGAAAGTGGAACTATGAATGGATTCAGATAAAATCAGATTCTTATGAGCCATTTGGGAATGAGAAAATTATTAAGGCATTCAACAGTGGTAATACTTCCATCATGAAGAATAAAAATCAGAAAGCTTATGAGTTTACTATCTATCATTGGAGTGGGAGACAGTTCCTCCGCTTTCATTCTTTTACTAAAGGTCTTACGCTGAGGTTGGATAATGAATTCTATCCACATCTTGGTTTTGGTCATGGACTACATCTAACGTCAATTGCTACTGCAAATGTTAAAAAAGTTTATTCAAATCGAATCAACAAATTTCATTATAGATTTAAAATATTTGATGAAGATGTTGTAGAATGCGAAGAACGCATCATTTTGAAAAAGCGTGGTGTTCAACCTTTATCACTTATTGAGTTAGTAAAACGATGGAATGAGACTGTGGGTAAGAAGTATGGAGAAAAAATTATGGCGGACAAAAATAAGTTGGTTATTCAGAAATATAATGACAAACTTACAGTTTATTTCTCTCCAACCTTGCGTCATTTTGTAAGACATTATACACCTATTATTGGAAGCGGTGTGGTGTATGCTTCTCATGAATATCACACTAAAGCTGATTCAGTTAATGATGAATGGTGGGTGGACATCTATGGCGATCGCATCAAGAAAATTTACCAGTCTTATGAAGAATCTAAAGTTGCTATCAATATAATGCCGCGTCTATATCATACAGTTGAAAGCTTCATTCATGTAGTAAATCCTTATATACAACAGAAGTTGAAGCATGTGATGAAAAGTAAATATGATGTAAAGACACACCACATTTCGTTTTCAATTGAAAATCAACGCGTTGTTCTGAGACTGGGTGATGACATTCAATGTCAATTGAGTAAAAATTTGAAAAAACTCTTTGGTTTTTCAATGCTACAAACAGTGTTTGCTGCTGCGCATACGATTGGTATAGAAACACCAATGACACTTGATAAACATGAACAGCACCTTTACATTCAAAGTGATTTGATTCTACCTATTTCTGTTGGTGAGAAAAAAGAATACATTTTACGCGATTTCATTCATGATAAAGACGCTTCATATGGAATAGTCGAGAAGATGTTTGAATCTATTTTCTATCATCCCGTCATCAAACAAACTATACCCTCTATTGCTATCAAAATTACCAATGGTTTACAAGAGTGCATCCACGTGAAAGATACTAAATCCCTCATAACGTTAGTGTTTCGGAAAACAAAGTGAAGTCTTTATACAACATTTATTGAAATATGTACATGAATGTGAAGCAATAGACTTTATACAACATCCACTGAAAATATATACATGAGTGTACTTCAATAAACATTGCTATATACAAAAAGTCTTTTTACTTCGTGAAGGGTGGAAATATACAGGGATAGGAAAAATGTCTTTCAGTGGAAAAGTCATCACATGGGGAATGTACAGATGTGGACACATATTCACAAGGAAAAAACAATCTCATGCGATACATAAAACAACAATGTTTATCTACAGAAATCAACATCAAAATACTAAGTTAAGGATGATTATGCTAAGACGTCTCCTGAATGTGGTAGTGTGGGTTTAATTCTTTTGGGTGGTGGTATGCCTGTATCAGGATGTCCATGTGGAAGAGATATGTTGTGTTCTAACCAGCACCTCTTATCCTCCCATGCTGAAAGCGCCCGTTTCCTAAAAGTATGAGTTTTGATCTCATGCGACTTAGATTTTAAGATTGTCATATTGACAAACGTTATATTTTTATTTCTATAGGCTTTCCTGAAATTTTTATGTTTCATGTTAGAGACCAATGATCTTGATATGCCTTTAGCGCGCTTAATGCTATCATCACTATCCTTTAATTTCATAGAATACATTTTAGGGCGGAGGAGAATCATTTCAGCTATCTCCTTCCCTGCTGTCTCATCCTTAAAGCAGCCAAGTTTTGCCTTATTTTTGATGGAGTATAGTGGATGATCAGCAGGATAATTTGATGTATCAAAATATCTTTCTAAAGATTTTCCTACTTCATTAAAATTTAAATCTTTTTGAGTGGTAATACCTAAAAAGAAACTATCTGTGTCACCACCCAACAAACGAACCTCTTTTACGAGAGGACACGGTTTTAGTATTTTATAGAAGAGTTGATACATTTCAAGCTTGGAGTAATCTAGAACAGCTTGACCAATATAGATGGGTTTGCACAACTCAACTTCAGATTTTATCATTTTAATACCTACAAGATCCTCATCGATTATGTCTCTATCGATGAATAGAGGTGATGAGGTCAATTTGTGATACTTTTGATCATCATTAACTAGTTTGTAGTTTACGCGCTTTCTAACATCCTCCATCGTCTTACCAAATAGACTGTTGTTCTTATATTTATAAAAATCTTTTTCAAAATTATTTTGGGCTAGTGCACGTTTCTGGCTGTTACTATCTATGTAGGGTTTGAGGAAGGCTTTCTGTCTAAATTTAATAATGCGGTGAACTCTTTTTAAAATCATGCCCATTTCTAAATAAAATTTTAAGATGCTAAAGTGGACTAGATAGTTTTCTTTATCATATTGAGTGAGCAAAAGTTTGCGGCAAGGCTTATACTTGGGTTGTCCACATGATTCTAAATCTTTATGAAATTGTTTCATAAAGTCGGAAAACATATCTTTACTCACTTCACCTGATTCGGGTGCGAGTGGAAAATCTACGGTTTTATGTTTAATATTATTTGGATAGATTAGATCTATCTCAAAATAATATCCCCAATCACCTTCATCTGGAATTGCTAGTATGTTGGAAGGGTTGGAGAAATGTTGAATTTCACTATCATCTAACCAGCTAAACTCAGAGTGAGGTAGCGGTTTGGATAATGAACTACCATACAAATTATTTTGGTCATAATACTTAAGATGAGTCTGATCATCGCCTACTATTTTTGATTTTAACCTATGTTTATTTACAAATGTGAGACCACCGCGAATTCCTCGCTCAAATAAATTATACATCTCTGGATCTTGTAAGAGATGAATGGTCTCACCAGTCATTTTAAAAGCAGACTTAAATGACATGGCTGGTAGACTGACAAAGTGGACGGGATCTAACTTATCTTCTTCTAATGCCACTCGTCGAAACTCCTGAAATACATCAGCCAGCAAAAATACATCTAACTTAAGATAGGCAATCATATATTCGCCAAATGTATGGCAGTCAAATTTTATCCATGCATCTTGTGCATGTTCATAATCTTCGGTCTTACATTCTGCGCCGATCAAATCATTTTTAAATTTATCTATGGGCGGAAGAGAAGTCTCGCCGAGTTTACTAATCGCATCAAAATATGCATATGGAAAGACTCCTTTCCGTGTGATGACTTCATCGGTTAGATTTGGATATTGTTTCTTAAGATTTTGTGTTAGTGGAAGAGACTTTAGATTTTGTACGAGAGAGGCCAGTGATGCAGTCATAAATTGGTAGGAATCTAAAAATTTTATATCAAAATAGACCGTCTTATTTTCTTTAGTTTTATCGACAGGCACTTTTGCTGTCATGGCCATAAACTTCTCTCTCGTTTGTGCTATTACATCAAGCTTCCACTCTTTCATTTGACCTAAACCTCCTTTTATTATCATATGGCTATCGTAGCCCTTGAAATTATGGAAAATGACGGGTAATGTACGCCGTTTCATCCTAAGTGAAAAATTGCATTTTGAACATAGTGCGTTTCTAAATTTACCAGTGATGTGATCATGTTCGCGCACTTTCTTAATCTTATCATCATCAAATGTTTTCCTACATTTGGGGCAAACGTTGCAACTATCAAATTTTACTTGATCATCTGCTGTCATATGCAATGATCTGCGATAGAGTTCACCATCATACTTTTGCTGAAATTTTACAGCCTGTTTGAGGAATTGTAGGAATTGGTAAATACAATCCTCACCTTGCCAGACGTGCATTTTATTTTTTCTATTTTGGAAATGGTCATGCCATACTTCATAGCAGGAAATGGCTGCTGGTCGATGGATGTTATCATCGATATAACATTCGATGTCAGCATAGATGACACGAAGAGGACTTAGTTCATCGCCATTCTCTCTACATGAAAACTCCTTATCTTTGGGCATGCGTTCCATTTGCAGTTTACCTCGCTTACACCACTCATAATGAGTTTCAAATTTGTTTTTACTCCTAAAGTTCCGAATGCATCTGTCACAGTAATAAATCTCTGATGAGGTAGAATTTCTTAAGTGGTGGTATAAGCGAGAAATTTTGGGAATGCCGCAGTAGTGCCATTCCTCACTATCATCCTGTCTTGCTAATAAAAGGTTGACAACGTGGTCATAACAACTCGAACGCGAGTTGTAGCGCACACCCTTCAATCCCTTTTCCCAAACATGGAGAACTATTTTAATGTTGTTCAATTTTTCAAATTTTTCTATATCTTTAATTTTCATATCGTCACTATTACAGTCATCGAAGTTTAATTCATTCTCCCACTGCCTATAGCTATATGTGCGATTTCGATTCGCATTGATATCATTATAGTGGAGAATGGAGAGGACAGCATATTTAAAACATTGCGATTCGCAATCGACATTAATGACTGCTGTTTTGTTTTTTAAAATTTTTGGAAGTTTAAAGGAGCCTCGACCACTATGATTTCCTAATAAACTGATTTTAAATAAGGCGGACTCAATGCCGTCAAAAATGAGACCGCTATCGCGCTCGTTAAATTTATCAATATTTAATTTTAATCCTTGGATGTGAAAATTTATCCAAGACTCATAGTCTACAACCTCGGTTGCAGGAGAGGAGGGTATGTGAAACTCCAACCTCTCTATTATTTGTCCAGTATGGTGGTCGATTTTTACATATTTTATTTTAAGATAGATGAGCGCCTTCATCCTAAAATTGTCTAAATTGTTGAAGAGCGCTTCTATCAATGATGAATTTTGATGAAACCATTCCTCAAAGTTAGCAATGGTTTCTGAGGAGTCCATCTGGTAGTTCCTCACTAAATTATTTATGGACACTTCAGTGAGTCGGATAGAGGAGGTACCGTTGGTGTAGGTATCGTTCGTGTGTGTATGTTGAAGTCTGTGCGAAGATAGTTCAAAACGTGTCTCGAAAGACTGAGCGCACAAGTCGCAAGAAAAGGAGACGACGTTAACAGAATCATCCCCACCTTCGGAGATTGATGCCGGCTTAGGTCGACAAACACCTCGCTTGATGTGTCGGGTGAGATCCCATTTCCTCGTGAAGATGTGCCCACAGTCAGCACATTCCCACTCGTTGCCATGCCGCGACAGTTCTGAGATGGAACTCACATCATCTGAAAGAGAAATCATTCTATCATCTCTGTTCAAGTCTCAGTGTATTGTTACAACCTACCTTGACTCAACAACTCTAAACTTTCCTCGAGAAGGGAGGGTGTTGGTGATGAAGTTGATGCCTGAAATTGAGGAAGATGCTATTAGCCACACGTTTGAGGGAGATGAGAGAGGAAATTTTCAACTTACCATTTCAACGAAATCAAGTTTAAGGTTGATACTTCTACAAGATAGAGACTTCACTCAAATTTGGAATTCACGAGATAGCAGTTCACTTGTACACCTCAAATAATAGTCAAAGAGAGAGATCGTGCGTTCGTCACTTGTATGATTCACAGATTAAATGAAATGACATGAATGTCACTTTGCTTATATACTTTCATTCTCTTCATTCATTGGATGTTCATTCTGATTGGCTGCTTGTGTATACTTAAGAATTAGAAAAATGTTAAAGTTATCATTATTCAAAGTCAGCATTTCAAAGACAACATGACAAGTCCTCCAACAACATCAAATACCGCATTGGAGTTCTCCTCTCCATGCACATCAGCAAAGGTGCTCGTTACACCAAATGCACCAAGAAAGGCGAAGGTGGAGAAGACATACAATCTCGACAATATACGAAAGTTATCATTATCGGAGGACGATGAAGAGGAGTTGCCCGACCTAACAGGCATACGGTGGAAATATTTACAATATGATGCCGAAGGGGTGATGGAGATGACCAGCAAGTCGCACTTGCATCAAATATGGGAGTGGTACACCCCTAACTCCCAACCGCGAACCGTGGCGGAGTGGGCGTACATTGACAAAGTGAGGGACGCTGCAGAAGAACGTTTAAAGCAGCTCAACTGTTTTTGTGATCTATGTGAAGTCAGACTCTGGGACGATATTGACGATGAAGACCTTTTGAAATACATGCCATAATAAATGTTTATTTCGTATTATCTTTGCTTTCATACTGACTTACTTGAATGGGGCTTTAGTGAATAATTTAACCATGTATACTTTTTCATTTGGAAATAGTAGCACGCTTAGTTTAACTTGCAAATCTTATAACATTTCATATGGGTGATAATGGTAGATGAAATAGTGTTAAATAAAATTAAGATAGCTTACATGATTCTGGGATAGCAATCGACTGCGATCCATGTGTAAAGAGCTTGTTAGACTACGGAAGAGAGAAGTGTGTTATGTTGCGTGTGGCGCGTGAGTGTCCTCCAATTTCATTCCATTCATCAATTCGTCTCATTGATAGAGACAGGTAGAACTCATGGTTCTCATAACGTATGCAATGGAAAGTTTTAGGCAACCTTCGACAGTTGGCTAAATGTCGCCCTGACGCGAATGCATACTACGTTGAGACAGAGGCAATCACTTGCAAACATGACGCAGAGAGGTTTAACAAGATTGACCATTGCCGAATGTCCCTTGCGGTATACATAGCTACGGGTTTCACCGCCGCCCTTTACAGGAACGCCCGTCGAAAGGAAGTATTACACCGAACTTCATTTGCAACGTTCAAGTTGACTGATAGCAGATTCAACTTAATGATAGTATTCGCCAGTCCGAAGACTGCCCAGGGCAAACCGCGAGGAGGTTCTATCATGTCTTGCCCCATGGTGGCCCTTAAGAGAGCCGGTGGTTCGTTCTCGGGGGGTTTGAATTTGACTATTGGCTGGAATAATCAATGGGTATGACGGTTAGGTTGTCATAGACCCTATACCGCCGAGGTCGTACTGGTGCATCTGGCACCTTTCGGATGCGGGTGGTATTTGGAGTCCACACTTCATCCGTCCAAACGATCCTCTTGATCTTCCCCTTCTTCTCATCCTCCTCATCCCACTCGTCGAGGATGACGAACTCGGGAATGGCGTTGTCTTCATCGGTGAAGACGGGAATGTTGTCGGTAGATGTCGCTTCCATCGTGACTTAAAATTGAATGAGAAGCGCTACAATCTTCTGGCTTATATAGGGTTTTCAACAATGAATTGCTCAACAGCGAATCAGAATGCTTCAGGGATAGCAATCGACTGCATAATGTTCAAGTTGACTGATAGCAGATTCAACTTAATGATAGTATTCGGCAAACCGCGAGGAGGTTCTATCAAATCTTGCCCCATGGTGGCCCTTAAGAGAGCCGGTGGTTCGTTCTCGGGATGATTGAAAAAATATGGGACTCAAGCTTGCCGCTTCGCCTCCGGCTCGTTGACGGAAGCAGGTGGGCGCTTCTCTTTGATATCTGTAAAGAAAGAAGTTGTTAGTTATCATCTTGAACTCTAAGTTACTTGTTTTAACTTACAGATCTTCTCCGGACGTGGTTCGAACAGGAATCCTGTGATTGCCTCCTTATGGTCGAATGTAAAATGAAGGCATTCGATACCTTTTTTAGCCCTGCTGTAACACATTTCGTCTCTGCCACGTTCACAGAGGAGCGGTCTTGCGGGCACACGTCCTTTCTTATCTAGGGGAATGTGGAGGCGACTTGATCGTCGAGTACTGCTACTCATCACTTGTTGGTGCAGCTCCTGATTAGTCGCCACCACCTTCCCCAACTGCTTTCGCAGCCCTTCCACCTCCTCCCTCATCTTTCTCAACTCCTTCTCTTGACTCTCTCTCTCGATCAGGAGCTGTTCTTCTTTAGCCTTACTAGCGAGGTGCGAGAACCTCTCGCGATCGAGCTCTCCTTCTTTCTCAAAAAGACTAGCTTGAGTCTTCTTGAGCTCCTGAGTGACTCGCGAGAGGTTCTCGGAACTCGCTTTATAGAAGAAACAGTCCCTCTTCCACACCTCCAACTCATTCTTCAACTTGTCATAGTTATCAACCAGTGGTGGGCGCATAATGAAGTTGCGACATTGAGCCGCAGTCCCACCACTGCTCGATAACTTAGCCGGCTGCACCTCGCTATCGAGGTCAACTTCCCTCACCGCCTCTACCTCGCTATCGAGGTAGACACTCTCGACTAGGTCAGCCTTCGTCGAGCCTTTTTCCTCCTCCTCCCCTTCCTCACTGTCGCTGCTACTAGTAGCCGACTCATCGCTAGAGGAGGAGGAGGATTTACTCGACTTCGGAGAAGACTCAATCGGGGTGGGTGAGAGAGCCTTTGCTGGCACGCTAGATGAAGGAGCCTCTGCTGACGCGATAGACTCGACAGCACACTGAGTCTCCAGAATCGGGGTGGGTGAGAGAGCCTTTGCTGGTGCAGTAGATGATGGAGGCTTTGGTGACGCGATAGCCTCGACAGCGCACTGAGTCTCCAGAGCTTTTAACTCTGAGCTGAAGAGACTTTGCTTCGCCTCCTCAGTCAGCTCTGGTTGACTGCAACTGCTATGCTTCGCATGCCACTCCGGTAACGTCTCGACAAGGCGAGATGCATTATGGCTGCTGCAAAAGTATCGAATGCCCCCTACCATTCGCTTATTTACACAAGAGTGTTTCTTGAAGGCATCACTACGAAAAATCTTTGCACAAACGCAGAGCTTGAAAGCCGTCTTGGCATTATTGTAGTTAACCATTTTCTGAAGTGAAAAGGGGAAAACAATGATTATAATTCCGTAAACGTTTGATAGCAAACGATTGATTCCTAGTTTATAAAAACGGAAAAGAATGATTTTACACTTAGTGAGATGATAGATTTGAGTGTAGTGAGTGGCACTAGATCCCGTCGACAGCCCGAAGGCCTTGTACTGATCACTAGGGAAGTGAGAGATCTTCCCCGATACCCGCTATTTACAGCTTAAGACATCATTGTCACTGCCCCGAAGTGGTAACAGCAACGCCGAGTCAAAGGTAGTGAACAGTAGCTGGGATCTAACCCCTCAAAGCTGCCTTAGACTTAGTTAAATTTGAAATCTGATAGTAGATTTGAACTCAGCATACTTGAAAACCCCAGAAAACCTCCAAAACTAGTGAATTTAAATTTTTCAACTTTTTAGCACTACTTATGAAATTTTATAAGTAGTCTGTCACTTAGGCCAGGTCAATAGCGACCGAACCCTTTTTGAATCAAGTCAAACGGACTTGTAGAAGCAAAGTTACAAGCCTTTAAAGTTTTGGAGTCTTTTATGGCCTGGAGACGAAGGCCATCTCCTGGCTAACCTCTAAGTCTGACGGCTTAGCTGATATCAGCAATGAAATTTTCTAAGTCGGTTTCTTACAGAAACTTGGAATTTGGAATGTCCGAAGCTATCATCGGAGCTCAGAGAGATGACTTACCGTTGACAATCTCTCGTCTTAATGAAAAGTCTCCGTCGGTTCCCAGCTTATATAGTGTGTGGCGATCAGCTGATGACGTAATACGCATCATCCAAACACTAAAAATCCCGTCTATCTCCGGTTCTAGTGCTCCGATTGAGCTGGAAATACACCATTTGCATGTAGAATTTGACGCTGAATCCGAATATGGCCTCCGTTTTCCCATCCGATGCTTCGTTTTGGCTCTACAGTAGGCAGCCATCGCAAAAATTCTAACTGTCGTTTTTCCGAAAAATGTTGAACATTTTTCTCGCCGATTGACTTGAAACTCTCCGATTGACATGAAACTCACCATACAGATAAAGAATTTCACGCTGATTCCAAATCTGAAATCCGTTTTCCAATCCGATGCTTCGTTTTGAAGCTACAGCCCAAAACGTCCCAAATTCTAACTCTGTCGTTTTTCGCCAATGTCCCAAAATCTTAAATGGCGTCTCACATCTAAACGAAGACAGATAGGAACAAGCCGATTCTTTCACTGAATTTGTCTCACTCTTAGCTTTCAAACGAGCTATCGCACGACAAAATCCGTCCACTGGAAGCCAAAATCGAAGCAAGCTGTCCAGAGGGGGGGGACGTCAGTGAAATTTCAAAATTTGATGAAAAATGTTTTGGTGGCGGTCCCAGGTCGAAATTCCACACTTTGGAAAATTTTCAAAATTTTACCCATACAAAGTCACTCTGACACTTAGGATTTTTTCAGGTGAGCGAGCTCCGACCTAAAATCTTGTAACCGCTCTAACTTTTGAACGAAGACAGATCGGAACAAGCCGATTCTTTCACTGAATTTGTCTCACTCTTAGCTTTCAAACGAGCTATCGCACGACAAAATCCGTCCACTGGAAGCCAAAATCGAAGCAAGCTGTCCAGAGGGGGGGGACGTCAGTGAAATTTCAAAATTTGATGAAAAATGTTTTGGTGACGGTCCCAGGTCGAAATTCCGCACTTTGGAAAATTTTCAAAATTTTACCCATACAAAGTCACTCTGACACTTAGGATTTTTTCAGGTGAGCGAGCTCCGACCTAAAATCTTGTAACCGCTCTAACTTTTGAACGAAGACAGATAGGAACAAGCCGATTCTTTCACTGAATTTGTCTCACTCTTAGCTTTCAAACGAGCTATCGCACGACAAAATCCGTCCACTGGAAGCCAAAATCGAAGCAAGCTGTCCAGAGGGGGGGGGACATCAGCCGAAAATTTTTTCTCTCCGATTGACTTGAAACTCACCATAGCGATGCAGAATTTCACGCTGAATCCGAATCTGACCTCCGTTTTCTCATCCGATGCTTCGTTTTGACGCTACACACCAAAACGTCCCAAATTCTAACTCTGTCGTTTTTCGAAAAATGTTGAAAATTTTTTCTCATCGATTGCCTTGAAACTCACCATACCGATGCAGAATTTCACGCTGAATACGAATCCGACCTCCGTTTTCTCATCCGACCACTCCTTCCACTCGAAACAACCCATTTTACAACCCAACATTCAGCAGATTGCACCAAAAACATCACACACTATAGCCTCAAGACTAATCCTGGCGGTCGCCCAAGTCCACCACGACCGACACTCTATCGTTCCAGAGGGGGGGGACTCAGACCCGAAGCACCACGGCGGCCGACCACGACACTCTGCCGTTCCAGAGGGGGGGGACGTCAGCGATGGCGGCCATCTTGCGCTATCTGGTGTTCGCCGTTTTCTTACTACTCTCATAGAAAAGCCCAAAAATTTCATGTCACTCCTATTGTTAATTAATGCCTTCCTACCGGTGCTTTCAATTTGGTAAGGAACCTAAGAGATCTTCGACACCCCTCGGCTAAGCAAACACCGGAAATCAAAAAGCTGAGGATAATGCATTAGGAAATGTTTCGTGATTGAAGATTCGATTCGACTGAAAATTCGATTGGCAGGTCCCTCTGGCGCAAATATTGCAGACTTGTGTTGTAATATCAATTGCAATTATAATTGCGTGATTGCAATTGCAATTGCTGTAATTAGTAATTGTAGTCAACTATATTTTTAGTCATGTAATTGAGATACAATTGCAATTACTTTACGGTCAGCTCTGATCAGTAGCACGCAGTTTGAATTACCCTCTCCTCGTCGATCATGCGCTAAAATACCTAGATGTGCACTGAAAACATTTTCAAAGAAATTTGCCACGAAACTTATTGTCAAAATCTAAGTTAAGTCTCGGTGTTTTAATGTTCTTTACCACTCTCATTGCTGATTGGAAAATGTAAATGAGAAAACTTCTATTAATTTCGCCTCGGAAATATTCAGGCAAACGAAGTCTTCAAGAAACCACAGTTTAAACATCTAAATCAATCTTAATCTTGGCGGAGATGTGACTGCAAGCGTAAGAAAGTCTCCTAGAAGCCACAAGTCTCGATCTACCACAATACTTTCTTCTTTTACATCTTCAGTTTGAATGTAGCAGAGATGGGAGGCGAAAACACTTGGCGGAGAGAATAAAAAGGTGACAATTTAATATCAATGCCACAAGCGTGGTCTTTCCGGGGAGCAATAGTGATTGACCTTTGCACATCCGCCCAGAAAAAGAAATGATGGGAACACGAATAGTGTAATGCCGGCAATTATCTAAAGTTCCGGTAATTGAAATGTAATTGAAGAAAGACGGAGTAATATGCATTTGTAATCAATTACAATTTCAGGTGAGTGTAATTTGTAATTGTAATCAATTACATTTCATGAGTAATTGATCCAAGTCTGGAATATTGTAGGTGGTGCACTGGTGTGCGGGATAAAGTGGGCCATAATAAAAAGGCTACGATGCAGAAGAGGAGATAGGTATTTGTTATTATTAGGGCGGTCAATAAAGTCAAAAAGTCAATAAAGTAAAAATACGGTCAAAATAAAAAAATGAAGTCAATATAGTCAATAGAGTAAAAATAAGGTCAAATGTAGTCAAATAAGGTCAAAAAGTTTAAATAAGACAGTAAATTTTTCAGGAATCTGGTCTTCCCAGGCGCTATTTTAGATCTGGGTTTCCCGAACTCTTTTCAATCAAAACAAAAAGCTAAGCTATTGGGACACCAAATATTCTCGCAAGGATTTCAACGAACATTACTACATCTTTTTGTTAACTGACACTGACTATCTTCGATTGTTCGAAATGCCCAAGACAGCTGAAAGTGATGCATCCAAGTGCAAAAGAATTACTTGCCAATATCCTCAAGAATTTAAAGTAACACCAAGGAATGAACTTTTCTGTGTGCTTTGTGAATGCCCGGTGAAATACGCGAAACAGTTTATGATTGACAGTCATCGTAAAAGTGCCAAACATGCAACGAAGTTACAAAGAATTACCTCTTGATCATCAGTGCCCACCTCATCAAAGCATGAAAGTCAGACCTTCTTGAATTTCAAACCTGATCTGCTAAGCATGTAACAACAGCGTTTTTAGCCGCTGACATTCCTTTACATAAATTGGAGCATCAAGCGATACGAGATTTATTTGAATATATGGGTCATCATTGCCCATCTGAGTCATCATGTCGCAACATGTGCCAAAACTCTTTCAGTTAGAACAACAGAAACTTTTCTCCCCAAAACATTAAATACTATGCAATAATGAATTACAACGCCAGAAACAATTAACTCGTTGTTTAAGAGGCATTCCTTCTTTTCGTGAAGAACTTTGTATTTGAGGGCTCAATAAGAAAATGTGTTTCTTTAATTAAAACAAGTAACGTTTTCTGGTGAGTCTGAAATGATGTTTTCTTTGGTTAAACAAAACTGAATTAGGTAAAAAGATTGGGTAAAAATTTTACATTTGAGTCAAAATTTTAGGTAAAAATTTTCTTGAAAATAAAGTCAAAATTCGTAATTTTTAGGTCAATAAAACGCCCTAGTTATTATCGATCTAGCTCTAACAGCTCCGATGCTTACAAACCCGCCACCGTGTTTTAAAAGTAGCAAATTTACCATGCCTTCCGGATGTGGATGTGATGCTCTTGGTCACAGAAATCTCCCCTTCGGATGATTGCATTTTATTACACAGGTAAGTATTCGCATTATCATTTAAAACATTGATTGACTTTTGAGCAACTACCGATGTTTCAAATTAGAAAAAGAAGGCTACGAAGCGAATACTTAGGCTATCATTCTCAGATGTCTATCTGATTCAATGTATATTTCGAGCAAAGGAAACTTTATTGAATGGGTGACCGAGGTCGATTTTACAGTGACGGCGGCCAAGTCCACCCAAAACCATAGTCGTTTTCATGTGATCGATCTGATTCTGCTTCGATCAATGCCTTGATGGTGAAGTGAACTAGTGTAAGTATTCAAATTCACTCTTTTCTTCAGTTTCATGAAAGGTTTATGCTTTCTCTCTCGAAAATATTGATTTTTAACTGATAAACCTTCACTTCGTTGTCAGTAATCCCAAAAGGACTTTTTAAATAAAACATCAAACGGTAGACACCATCTGCTTCGTACGCACACAGCATGTGTAGTGTTTCCAGTGTTGCACGAAAAAGTTCAACGCACAGTCTGTGACGAGCGAGAGTTTTTTAGGGTTGCAACACATTGCATTGTGCTTCCACATAATATACGAACTAATACAGTCTTTTGGCATTCATTTTGTGCAGACTCTAACTTCTTTCCTATTCATTCGTCTTCATTCATAGAGCTGATCATAAAACGTGATCCGTAAACATGCAACTATGGTATGATTTTGACTATGCAGCCGAAATTGTCTGCAATAATGAAGGAGACGAATTAATATGAATTGAAGCAATTCAAAACATCTAGAAGTCATCCTGCAGTAGATTTTATTAGTCAAATCACAATTTAGGCCTGAGAATTCAATCCGGGAGCGAACATTCTGTCGCTCGAGTGGGATGAAATCTTGAAACGCTTTATTAGGAATCATACCTTCGGAGTCATATCTATGATCTTCTTATGAGAGCTATACTACCTCATTTTCTGAGCATGGTATATTAAGACGCAAAAAATTCAATCAATAGAATTTAAATTATCAAAATCCTCTACAATGTATTTATTTCAAGAACTTGAAATGGTTCGTTTATTTGTGCGTGGTATATATCGAGTTCATTAATTCGTGCCGGATTTGTAGAATTTGATTTTTGCAATTTTTTGTGGAATTAGTAAAATAACCATTTCTGTTACGAGACTTGTCATTTTAATCACAGATACATTGCATCAACGGAAAAAAATCTCCTAAAACTTCGATAATTTGTGAATTCTGTTATGCATAGCATATAACCTGCTATATATAAATTATATCATTTCACTTGTTATTTATTCAATGAAATTGATTCAGCTTCATCTATACTTCAATGCTATCAAAAATTAAAAAGATATTCATAATATCAAAAACATTAAGCCTATTTAAGAAAGTAAGTGAATCATGGGCTTATATGCAAGTGTAACTGCGCAGAGTGCAATCTTCAATGATAAACCATGTTCTCATTTAAAAAATATTTCACATGAATTCATAAATGCCGATGTCTCCGGATTTTCTGTTGCATCTATAAAGCAATGCAGGGGATAGCTGGAGCTCATGCTCGGAGCGAACATCCAAAAGTGTGTCTTTGTGATGCCTTGACATCATCGATACAAATTCAAAATCAAGATCTAAATTAAGTGCAGATCGAATATCAGCGATGCAATCACTTTATGTTTCGGTTCTTATTAACCGCATGCCGTGTCAAAATCAGTAGCTCGCTATGAATTGCAATGTGTGCGTCTCACTATGCAATCACAGGTGGGTAAAATGAAAAATAATCGAAAAAAATATACCAGACTTGAGACTTGGCAGGATGACTAAGCATATTACGGCTAATAATTAGCTAAATTTAAAAAAAAATCCTACGAGCAGTTTTTGAGAAAATCGCAAAAAACGACTTTTTTCATACTACTTATAAGTGATTTATTGGTTGTATAAGATAAAAAAATATACCAACCTGCAGTCTTGCACCCTTTTATCTAGATATAAAATAGTGCTCTATGAACAATTTTGAAGAAAATTGTACGAGTAGATCAATCGCAAATAGGTAATATACATAACATTTTTGATTTTTTGCATATAAGTAGTATATAGGCTGGAATAGCAAGTTAAAAAAATATACCCGATTTGATATCATGTGTCTATGTCGACAATGACTCAAATAAGATATATATTCACTTTCAAGCGATTTGTACGAGTAGTTTTTGTGAAATCATACTTTTTTCGTAAAAAATATTTTTATCAGTAGTATATTTCGAGCATTTAGTATACCCCCTTAAAAATATACCAACCATAGAAATCTCATAAATTGTTATTGCATGTATGAATTATGCCTCTTTCAATTTTTAGCAAAATCCTACCAGTACTTCCTGAGATATTTGATGATAAGTGACAGGTATTTTAGTGATATGAATAAGAAAACGATTGAATTTTCTGAGTATATATTTCATGATAATCATTATACTTTTGCAATTTACTCTATGGATTTCGTTTGTACGAACGTATGAGTTAGTCCATATAGTACAATACCGTTACTGTGGTACAATATCGAGTATTATAACAAATCGATAAAAAGCATGTGGGTGTGAACAATAACACAAAAATATCAATACTTTATACACGTAATTGTATACAAAACAGTTCAAAACAGTTCATCGGGGAGCAGTGTTCTACTTTCACTTAGTCCGAAAGGCAGATAAAATATCGAACGTTTCTGAAATCGATAACCGCCAAGAGTAAGGGGTTTTTCAATTTTGGGGAGCTTTTGAATCTATCCAATACCTCTTTGAAGTGGTGATGAGAGGATTCAATAGCTTGCTCGCATGTCCAAGCTAAACCGGGGTTTTCGAATGTGCAAAAACTATCGATAATGGCCAAGTATTCCTGGACATGGGAAATCATGTGAACTTTCAAGAATGGCTTCAAACCGGACTGCTGAAATGCAATTTGAAAATCAACTGCTGCATCCAGCCATCCTTCTTGGCGACGAATTCCGCCACACAACAACAGAAATCTAGGGTAACTTTTCAACGCATTGTAAGCAGAGGTACGAGTGACACACGCAGGAAGCTTATCCAAATTATCCAAAATAGCGTGTGCGCCCCTGCCTTCGAATGCGTTTCCGTGATGCGATGATCGCACTGCATCGATTTGTTTCAGGATGAGTTCAACTTCCTGTTCTTCCTCTTCGGACAAAGATGCAGTCATCTTTTCAAAAAGATTCTGGACGATTCCCGATGTGACATGAAGAATTGGGAATGCACATTTGTAAATATTCGGTACTTGATCCTCAAAATACGATTCATCGATGCAATTGAAACATTCTGAGGCTCGGAGCAAATTGCCAGAAAATTCGGTCTTGAAGCGTTGGAGCTGTTCTTGGTGGTCACGTCCAGTGCGCAGGGTTAATTCTCTTTCAGAGAATCCCTCGCCACTCCTCCAGTCACAAAACACACAAGGATATTTGGCATTTCCGGTTGAGATGCCAGAGAGAAGCTGGAGACATTTCAAATCAGCGCTCAGTAATATAGTGAACCTTGTGTTTTCGAACAGTTTTACAAAAGGTGGCAAAGACAACAACGATAACAAATTATGTCTGGATTCTGACACCTCAGCCACACACAATAACAGAAAGTCAGAAACTGAGTTAGAATAATCCGGCTTGTCAATAACTTGAGCTCCAATTTCCAGAAACCCTTGACCGTGGTCCACACTGATCCTCAGGGAAATTCCATTTTCTTCTTCATCAGTTGAGGAGGTCCAATTCAGTATCAGATCAGCAATATCGGTAGCCTACAAATGATCACCTGCTTCGCAACCAGTTCCTTCGACACCTCCAGGTATAAGGTTTCGGAAGCGAAAAACCGTCCAATTGCAGCATCTCGATCGGAATACATCTCCTTGATGTTAGGAAATCGAATACCGGTAAGTTTGGAGCCACCGGTGCATTTATTCAACTGTTTTAGTGTGTTATTTGATATGGTAGATGAAATGGTCTTCAAACCAATCAAACTTCGCAAGGGGAGAGATCGTGTTTCCAGTGAAACTTGTTTAGGAGAAGTTATCAGTACCTTCTTAGGGGCTCCACCAATTCCAGTAACGTTAGGAAGACTGACGGTATTGTACTATATGGACTAACTCATGCGTTCGTGCAAACGAAATCCATAGAGTAAATTGCAAAAGTATAATGATTATCATGAAATATATACTCAGAAAAATTCAATCGTTTTCTTATTCATATCACTAAAATACCTGTCACTTATCATCAAATATCTCAGGAAGTACTGGTAGGATTTTGCTAAAAATTGAAAGAGGCATAATTCATACATACAATAACAATTTATGAGATTTCTATGGTTGGTATATTTTTTAAGGGGGTATACTAAATGCTCGAAATATACTACTGATAAAAATATTTTTTACGAAAAAAGTATGATTTCACAAAAACTACTCGTACAAATCGCTTGAAAGTGAATATATATCTTATTTGAGTCATTGTCGACATAGACACATGATATCAAATCGGGTATATTTTTTTAACTTGCTATTCCAGCCTATATACTACTTATATGCAAAAAATCAAAAATGTTATGTATATTACCTATTTGCGATTGATCTACTCGTACAATTTTCTTCAAAATTGTTCATAGAGCACTATTTTATATCTAGATAAAAGGGTGCAAGACTGCAGGTTGGTATATTTTTTTATCTTATACAACCAATAAATCACTTATAAGTAGTATGAAAAAAGTCGTTTTTTGCGATTTTCTCAAAAACTGCTCGTAGGATTTTTTTTTAAATTTAGCTAATTATTAGCCGTAATATGCTTAGTCATCCTGCCAAGTCTCAAGTCTGGTATATTTTTTTCGATTATTTTTCATTTTACCCACCCACCTGTGCAATCTCTTGCGATTCTCCAGTATTCGCCATGACCATGACTTTATACTTCCAGTGGCTTGTGTAACAAATAATTTCATTATTCTTCTGAAACCACAGGCATAGATAGTAATGCAAATGGAAAATTTTGATGATTGATGTCTTACCTTAAATAATTGTTTTTATTATATATATACGCCAGAGGATAGAAGCTATCACAGATATTCTTCTACTCATCACAGATATCTTTAGTTTCCAAATATCTCGCGAGTTTACAGTCGTGGTCGTTCATGTACATATAATGAAGATATATTACCATTCAAATGACAGCCTAAATCGTCGGCGCGTATAGCGCTAGACGATTTAGGCTGATCATTTGAAAGGTAATCCATTGTTACTGAACCTAAAATCTATGACATCAAAAATCCAAGATTTTGACCTGTAAAAGACTCAAATCTATATGATAATTTTCTACATAGTCCATGCAGCTCAGAACATTGAAGCATGTAAAGTTGTAGATATCTACGACTCCAAATTGTGAACCATAGGAATCATCTCAATGTCATTTTCACTGGGAATGCGAAGATGGATGGTGAAATGATCCTACATCAGTCGTATTACACAGCAATAATTATGCAATTAAGGCCGTCTAATTTGGTATTGGAGATATCCCGGCTAACAATCCTACGTAGCTGATACGTAGCAATCGGTGCCAAACGTTCCAAAGCGTAGCGTAGCAAGTTGGTTGGTGGCAGTACGCAGCAGTTACGTAGCTTATCCTACACCTACATCATATTTTCAGCCCTTTTGACGTTTTGCCTATATGAGCGTTGCTGCTCGGTTGCTTCTACGTAGCAAATGCGTCGTGGATACGTAGCAGTCTGTAGCTGCTCGGTTGCTTCCACGTAGCAAAAAAACGTTGCGGATACGTAGCAGTCGGTAGCTGCTCGGTTGCCTCTACGTAGCACATATGCGTTGTGTTTACGTAGCAGTAAAAAAAATGCATAAACCTCCCCTCGATTTCTCTTTTCCTCTTCCTCCTCTCTGTTTCTCTGCTTCCTCCTCTCTCCATCCTCTCATTTCATTCATCTCTCTCTCTCTCTCTCTCTCTCTTCTTCTTCTTCTTCTTCTTCTTCTTCTTCTTCTTCTTCTTCTTCTTCTTCTTCTTCTTCTTCATCAACTTGTTCACTTGCTATTCCACTTCTTTTCCTTCATATCTCCTCATATCTCTCTCATTTTCTCCTTTCCTTTCACTCTTTCTATTCTCTGTTATTTTCCACTTTATCTTCTTCATATCTCTCTCTCTCTCCTTTTCTCCTTGTTCGATCCCGTCTCTCTTCTCATTCCTATCAATGCATTTACATATATTTGATGGATCAAAAACATTATTGCTATAGTCTCTTTCACGCGACAGTATTTTTATACATAGGAAAAACTGTCACACCATCTCACAAGATTGAAATCCGCATTTCACAATTATGTCTTCAAATGAAATTATCTTTGAGTGCTCGCTAGTTTTTAAGTCTTAAGTTTAAAAAGTTTTTAAAGTTAAAAAACTCTCAAGTTTTTTTCTCTCCGCTCTAATTTTATGACGATGACATCTTGTCTGACAACCTAGTAACCAATTATATAGTAAATTCAATTTGCTTTAAGCAGTATGCTTTGCATCTGAATCTGCAGAAGTGATATGATTTTGAAAGCTTTACCACAGCCAAGTTCCGTTGCGCAATCTCCCCGCCCTTCTCGCATTAGCAGACACATTCCATCGCTATCCATCCTTCGGCCGCATTCGTCTTTGTCCGGTTTCGCCTGCCGACAGCTGCAGAATACAGGTGGATCGATGATGCGCTGACGCGTTTCGCGTGCAACCATTGACAAGCGTGCAGCGGGCATTAAATTCATGGCATCGCAAGGCTGAGTAATGATGATGTTACGTCAAATATAGCAGTGTGGACTTAACAACGTACGCCATTGCTGCTATATCCTTCATCCGTGTACAGAAATCACTTTTCTCAGTGTTGTCTTTTTCATCGGAAACAATATCAGATTGAGTGACACATTGGATTAAATAATAGGCCTACAACCTTCGCCGTGGTGAAGAATTCTTCGAACGAAAGCAACTTTTCATCCGCGATAGATTTACATGTACGAAAATTTATATATTAATTCAGTGAAAATCGAAATCAGCAGAGCAGAACTTCTGGTGAATGAAGCCATCAAAACATACTTGATCTCTATAGACAATATGACTTGTCGCTGTTTTCCAACTGCGTGTTTCGATCTCAATACTTCTCATATTTCTTTGTCGATTACTTTCGTCGCAACATGTAAGTATCAGCATGCAAATCCATATTTTAATATGTAATTAAATGAAATAAGAGCTTCATGTATATAAGTGGTGTACAAAAGAATTCATTCAGACGCTAACAATCGAAACACTAGAATTATTGTGGTTATCGGAAAATTCAAGTTGATCTAATTTGAATCAGCTCGATATATTTCAATGGCTCACTGCTATGCTACTCAGGAGCAAAAGATATATATACTATACAAGAATATTTACTATGATGGTGATTCAAAATACACAAAGAAATCATAAATCACGTATATCAATTAACACTATCATTTTGAATCACTACCATTCTCGTAATCCTTTGCTCCTGAAGGTAATAGCTCTGAACTATTGAAATATATCGAGCTGATGTAAATTAAATCAACTTGACTTTTCCGAAAACTACAACCGTCTAGGGCCAAACCACATAGAATGATTAATTTAAGTGTAGTATGAATTTCTTCTTTTGTAATTCAGTTCTGTCATCAAGAATTCGGAAAACGCATTGTGTGCATTACTAATGTGAAAAGTTGTGTTGCAGTGGCTTTGCACTATAAACCAAAATCAGTATGGAATTTTTGATATGATTAAGTTTCTTTTCATATATTCCATATAGGCCTATAAAATACTGATGGTTAAGTCCATTGCATTCTCTACTATATATCGTGATATTGACAAATAAACTGACAATTTCCATGCTATTTTACATTTGTCAATAGGCTATATGATCGGCCTAATATGCCCTAAGTAGTATTATAACTTTTGCATGTATTTGCATTGAGGTACAATTATATTCATGCAGTAATGCTCATAATTTATTTTAAAACATAAAAATTTATGTTTTAGATGTAATGTTGAAGGCTAGGAACAAGAGGTAATTCAATTTTCTTGGCATTGTGCTAAAACCAAACGGGTCGCTCCTTCTCTTTATTGATGTGTCTGTGACAAGAAGCGCCGTGGTTTTTACCTACTCAAATTTCATTGTACATTACTTTATGAAGGCAAATATAAAGAAGGAGTGACCCGCTTGTTCTCAGCACAATGCCAAGAAAAATTGTTTTACATATTTTTACATACGATAATGCCGAATAATCGATCATATCACACGTTATGTTGCCATTTCAGGGTGACCAATTCGTGTAAGAATATCTTCGAACCAGCATCTACATGTGCTTGACCATCGAGTTCGTCAGGCGACTGTTTCCGTACTAGGAAAATCTAGAGCTAATAAGTAAGTAAGAAAAGGCTTTCGGCTAGCTTGTGTGACTTAATTTTCGTAACTTCAATTTCATGTATAATATTAGCCTTTGCCCACCCTTTCTTCTGGATCATTCAACAATTTTACATTATTATTCAATTATAGGTAGGCATACATAAAGTGGGCTTCAAATGTGCGGAGGAAATGATGATGCATGAGACCCGCAATCAACCATCTTTTAATTGAAAGTATTCTACAATTGAATAGTGTTTTCATGATGTTGTCTCATTTCTCTTCAATTGCAATTATGAAGTATTTTGTAGCATTTCTGTCATAACATGCAAGCTAGAGATGCATGCCGGTATTCTTTATTGTTTATATAACTTTTTTATTATCAAATAACTTGATAAAACTTTTCATTAGCTCTCCGGTTTAAACTTAATTGAGTAAAATATTTCATACAATCCTAGTGTAGGCCTTTATTCGCTTTTTAATATATTGTTTGACTGCAATGTGTTAGTGATTTTTTGTCTCTCTCGTTAAAGAATCTCGAAACGTTGATTCAAAAATCTCTTAATTTGTTTTATTCCTGTGAATGCTAGAGGCAATTTCAAAAATAATAAAGATCATCAATTGATTGATTGAAGTTGATCAATTGAAGTGATACATATTCATTGAGGTTTAAAAAATTTACTGAATTCTTAAGCAATCTTGAATGTAGGATATAGTTTCTGTTCAATTCTTTCATAGGCCTAATTGAAAGAGATGTAAACAATAGCTTTTTGTCAAACATCATACCGTAAAGCAAAACACAAGCAGGCGTAACTGAATGATGGTAAAACATAGGGCCTATAAGTTGCAATTATATATAAATTTGTAGCATAAAAGCAAATTCAAAAGTGACAGTAATTTAAATTGAGTTGATGAAAGAAATCTTATTGTTATCCATATCACTGTCATTGTATAATCACTTAATTATCATTCCAACTCTTCAATGATGCATTTTTATATGAATCAGCAATGAAGTATGAAAGACTTTTTGAAAACATGGTAGATACTCAACATACCTGATTCTATATCAAGCTCTTCCGAAAATTTAGCACAGTGATATCAGACACTATTCAAAATTTAGACCACGTGTAGTTTCCTATACGAGTTTCCCCCTTTTGACGAGCACACTGGTAAAATGGGTAAAATCAGTGATGTGACTTCGATTATACTCGTATTTCAATCGAGGTCGAGGTTGTTCTCGATATAAGTTACATAACTTTGATTGACTTTGGCACCGGGCACTTGCATGAAAGGAAAACGAAGACTTTTGTGTTTATCAAGTTATTGATCATTTTTGTGTCAACACATTGAAAATCTGATTATTATCTATGATAGTTTTAATTGGTCAATTACTACATCATGGTATGCTTGTGTGAAAACATAAATAGGCCTATGCGTTATACTAACAATTGCAGATAAAAAGATGACAATTTTTAACGGACACGCTCAAAACGTTATTCAATACATGACATAAAATCGTTACAAGACAATTTTGCAAATAGTCACAAAATTCATTGAAATCATCTAATGACATGAGGTCTCCCGTTCAATCATAACAAGTGCTAACTTTGGAAAAAAAATCTTGTATGCAAATTTCGTTATATGCCCATTATAAAAATTGAATAATTGCAACAAATACTATATGGAAACATGGAAATATATTTATAGTCCCGCCAGGACGAACCTCTGCATGGAACGAGACACAGAATGTTCTATACCCTATGACTACTACGAAAATGTGCGTCTTCCGAGTTCTAACGTGTTCCTTTGATCTACAGACAATATCAAGGAAATAGACATGTTTGAGAAAAAAGACATAGACATGAAGGAAAATTTTCGACCAATATGTCTGCTTGGTGTGCTTGCTCCGACTATGCGAGTTTGCGGTATGACATGTCTTGCGTTCTAATCCCGTGCAAAGAACAAATTCTATATTCGATATTTGCAAGAGTGGCTATAGATGCTCAAGGTTTGAGCTGAAATTTGATCAAAATTTCATGTTTACATTCCTAAGATGCTTGTTGAATCCAAATTTGTTTGGTTTTGGTAGGAAAAAGTAGATGAATGACTTCATGACCTGAATATATATCATGCCACAAACTAGACCTATAGCGCTTAAGTTAATACATCTCGCATAGTCAAGGCAAACACACCAAACCGACATTTCGGTCGAAAACTTCGATTTTCCTTCAATTAGCATGTCCTTTTTCTTTGAACTTGTCTGCATATCAAAGGAATACGTTAGAACTCGGCAGGCGCGCATTTTCGTAGCAGTCATAGGGTTTAGAACATTCGTTGAAAGTCTCATCTTCGGTCTCGTTCCATGCATCTTTTGCTCTTTCCATGCATCTTTGTCTCATCCATTTGCATCTTTACATAGTATTTGCTATAATCATTATCATGTCCAAAAATGTCCGAGAAATAGGCATAAAGGAGCAAATAAGTATGAATAACAAGGAGGAAATAAAAAATTATGAATAGCAAAATGTTTCTATAATTATCTGACTACTGTTCTGTCCGACCTCGATGAAAATCTGCGTAGTCTAAGTCGAGGTTATTATGATTTCGATGAATGTGGGAGGAACGAAATTTAGAAATTCAAAAAAGCGCACATTAAATGTCCGCCGAATTGCATTGTGCTAAGCAGCTACTACTTATACTGAAAACTTGCAAAGTGGTTAGAACTGCTAAAATTAGCAAAGTTGATATTCTAAGCTTACAAGTGAGCTTGAAACGTTGCATCTCATCAGAGAGTGCATTTTGCTACATTTTGCATTTTGCTACTTGACCCAACTTTGTAGCATCAGTAGACAGGAAAATTCTTTTTTCTAGTAATTGCACGCATTCCAAACTAAGTGGTGTCTAACTGTCTATCAGACTAAGTTTTATTTTGTTATAATCCCAAATGCATTTGTGTACCCTTTTTAAGAATTGATCATCCTTTTTCAGAGGCAATGAGAAAACTCCATTACAAAAATGGAAATGCCAGGATCAAGGTCTTTGTGGGAAACTGGCTATAACAAGCCCCTAGAAGACTTTCTCGGAGCAGGGTTGAGCTGCCGGACGTAGTGGGTGACGTGGAAGATGATCAAGTGCCTGAGGAAAGACATTTGCTAATGTGTGCATATGTGTTCGAATAAAATAGTTTGTGTGATGGTTTGTTTTTTGCTATTCCGGAATATCGCCTTCTGATTTTCATAGTTGCATAGGTGTGGCTGTGGGTAAGTTAGACTGTGCATTGATTGAGGTGCACTTTCGCCAATAAGGACTGATAAAATGTAGCGTAGCGCCAGTGTAGCAGTTGGTGGTGATTAGTAGCAACTACGTAGCGTCGCCGTAGCAGTACGTGGCATCCGGTAGCACATACGTAGCTAGAGTAGCACAAGGTTCTGCTACGTAGCATACCGGTAGCAATTGGTGCTTCAGCGTAGCGGTAGGTTGCATTATAATGTCAATTCAATAGCGGCAACGTTTCAATAGGTAGCAACAAGTAGCACCATGCTACGTAGCAGGAACGTGGCCTATGCCGCCATTTTTATTGGTTTCTGCTACGCATTTCTGCTACTCACCCGCTACGTAGCAGATACGTACTTTGTTAGCCGCCCTGTGGGAACGCATCTTGCTAATATCAACAGATTATCTGGCGAGGTAGCGATTTTTTGGATAATTTTTTTAAAGGTTCATTTTCGTGTAAAAACCATCTCCGCATGTGAAAATTGTCATAATTTATCCAAAAACATGTGTAAAATTAAAAAACGACAGGTGGCGAAAAAGTTGCTATAATTAGTTGGTAGATATTTGTTTACTAATGCGAGCTGATTTTTCGCCAACCGGCGAAATCGTGGATATTGTAGCAACTAATTAGTGGTAAGTAGTAATGTTCGTATATTACCTTCACATGAAAATGTATTGTATTCTCAGTCTGATCTGATAAAAAAGGGATCTTTTTTAATTCACGAAGTCTTAAACTAAAAGAAGTATTTATCTTCCATAAATGTCGCAGTAAATACTATGATATTATTCAAATATTTGTCATTGTTGTAAATTATTCAATGTCAAGAGATGTTGCGAAAATTGATATATGCGGATTCTCTATATTCTTATCATTATCAAATAATGATAGTCTGCACATAATTCTTAGATAGATTAGCCATATGTGGGGATAGTGAGGAGGTGAGGGAGAGAATAGAGCCTCGACTGTAGAGGCGGATTACTAAAAAAAATAAGAAAGTCAAAAGTAAAAGGTGACATATAGAGCGCGAATTGTCGCCGGCGAACTTCGCCAGCGAATATCCCGCAAATATGACTGAACTTTAGCATGATATTCTGCAGCTGACATTCGCCAGCTTTTCGCAAGATTCGTTCCCACAGGGCGGGATAGGCCTATAAACGACTTTCATAGAAAAATGACATGTGAAACATCGGCGGACAACCCTACTGACTCAGTAACAATGCTGCGTGAACTGTGTGATTCTTCACATGTCCAATCAACATATTGAAAATTTGCATCACTATAATCAACGCTGCATAATACAGCTGAATAATATTTAAGCTACAAGCAAACTCCAAAATAAAATGCATGATTTATTTTTCTCCAGATTTTTCTCATTGCATTAAAATATACCCCTATTGTAAAGCAAGATTCACGTTATCTCAAACGGTGTGCGTGTGAATAATAATGCTAACGCACTAGCACAATCCACTGGCGGCAAAGGAGTGCTCGAAAATTCGCGGACGGGATTCGCATTGTTATACGATCGTTTTAATCGAAATAATGATGAAATCAAGAGTCTTGGTGTACACTGTCTCGGCTGTGCGGCAGTATAAGCGCATAAATTATAGAGCCTATCACAAAAAATCGAAAATTTCATCAAGGTTGTACAAAGATGACACGTACGTACAATCACGCGTGAACCACGCGTAATTACACATGACCCCAAACATCCGTGGCTATATGCGGGATATTGCTGCAACATCTGTTACATGAGTTTGTATAGCCTAGTTGGCAGTCCTGTTATATAGACTTTGCGTCTCATGTGTCTGCATGTATCAGAGGCTAAACAATGTGATAGGACCTCAATTTCATGTTCAGGGAAGACAGAAGCGGTTCATGCTTAGCGGTTCATCCGTGGTTCAAGCGGCACCGCAGACAACCGTAGACGACGCGCAAACTATAAACACTCGCCCGCGCGTATTCATAAACATTGCCCATGTTTTAACAGCATCAGACCAAGTGATTTCTGACTCTTAGTGCAGCGCGTATGTACGCGGGTAGAAGAATAGAATGTCCTAAACCACGGATGTCTGGTGTGTTCCGTAATTACGCGTTAATCACGCGTGGCATGTCACCTAGTGTACTTGACAAAATTTTTTCAACTAACATCATAACAATCTTGATCTTTTTGCTGAATTTTTCTACAGATTTTTCCAATTCTTATAATCATTTGATGATCTTATGTAGGCCTAATAAAAGAAGAATGATTAATGTAACAAAACAGCAGCTTCAAAAAAATTTCATTTGAAAAATTCATAGGGCTTGACATTAAAACTTTCTTCTTTTCTAATAATCATCCTTTTTTGAATTTTGTTATGAAAATAGCTATAGGCTACACTATGGAAGTTTCGTTTTTTGTGCAATAGTGAATGTGATTTTTCCATGCCGATGAAATATGAGAAGTTACTTGCGACTATTGCTAGTGGGTAAATCCAATTTAATCCACAACATTTGACGAAAATGTGTCTTTGATTTGTAAAATCCATATTTCAGAACCGATTTCAATAGTTTTTTTTAATCGAACCGTAAAGATCTCATCTATTATGGCATGGTTTTTAAAAAGTCACAAAGCCAAGACCTTCTTCACAAGTTGCCGTTTTTTGCCGAAAAAGACCAAAAAAGCATGTCCAAAGTTACAGTATTCTCACTTCAACACGGATTTTCGATTGGATACATTCAAATACACCCATTAATATTTATATCATCTGAAAGAAGAAGATCAGCTCTTTAAGACAGTCTAATTTTAAATATTGTAATTAATATTAATCATTGAATTTTCACTGGGTTTCCATTGTCCAATGAAAAAAATGTCCTCTGACCGAGGTACCTTTTCTCGAAGAATATTGATTTTTCCATACGTTTTGCACCGAACGAATCCTCTAGTGTGCTAGTTTATAAATCCGTAAAGAAAATTCAGTTTGATGCCGTTACAAGTGAGCAATATTGATTTATAAATATTTTTATCCGTTTTTTCGACCAGAGGATTCGAATATTCCCAAAAATTTCATATGGATGCTGAAACCAGAAATTTTGTCAGGAATCGATGAAATTTCACACCATAGGAGGGATCTATGCTCTTAACATCTATGCAAAAGAAAATTTTCATTTATATCAATTAACCCTCTCAAAATCTCCAAAAACCACGAAAATGTCCTCTGACCGAGACCCTAAAAAATCTCGGTCAGAGGACAACGTTGAAATTGAAGATCTCAGTCAGAGTACAAGGATCTCGGTCTAAAGACGATAATGTATGCAATTACATTTAGATCACTTCGTTTTACGCATTCAAGTATTCGTCCTAAGTTTCCAGTCTCATAAACCCAAATGCACAAACCGAAGAGCTTCCTGTTCGACATCAATTTGTCCTCTGACCGAGACAAAAAATCTCGGTCAGAGGACAAGGTGGGTCACGGTCAACGGACAATATATGCAATACATTACATTTTGGTCACTTCGCTTTATGCATGCAAGCATTCATCCTAAGTTCCCAGTTTCATTCAACCCAAATGCAGAAGCCGAAGAGTTTCCTATTCGGCATCTATCTGACCGAGATCAATTTGTCCTCTGACCGAGATGTAGAAAAAATGGCTTTTTAAAAGTGCTAGATTTCTATGGAATGTTTTTATTTGGTGTGGTCTCCTCTATGATTTTCGTGTTCAGCATAAAAAATGAGTATATATGCAAATTTTCACGGACATCTGAGACCCAAAGTTAAAAAGACAGAAATGTTGTGGAATAAATTGGATATATTGGAATAATTCTCATCCATACCATGCCGTATCAGCTTGCAGTTCCTCGTGCCTCCGGGTGCCATCAAAAAACTGATCGATGTCAATTTCTAGGTAAGCATGATCATGGACATCATTGTTGCAAGTTGATCATTGTTGAACTTCAAACTTAGAAGTATTTTTTATAAGTAGGGTGTACCAATGAAAATTTAAAAACAGTTTACGAGGTGAAGCGCTAGGTGTTAGCAATTGTCGTGCGTTTGACCAGTGCAGATGCCTGATTTCTGCCCATCGCATTGAAAAACGGTGATCTTCAATTATTTTATAGCCTTATACACGTAGGTTACTGGCAGCCTGTTCTCTCAAATAAATTGTTGTAATTTGGACCACATTAGTAGTGGTTTATTCATGTTGTGCTTTCTCTGTTGATTTTTGGAACTCCGAGGTTTCTAATACAACAGCAACAAAGTGACTGCTATTTTTTAATATGCAGATGTTCGGCTCATAGCTGTGATTATTACAAAGACTTCTGATAAAGATGATGCAAGTTTCTTCGTGATTCTACTATGTTTATGCAATTGTTCATGGATGCCTCATTGATTAATTATGTTAACGATAAGACTTACAATTTAGCGGCATTTTTCAATTGCTTAAGTTTGCTGTTGATTGACATGCTTCTTCATAATGGCATTTCTCACTGGCATTAATATAACTGTAGTTATCACAAGGAATGATAGAACTAGCAATATTTGTAAAATGCGGTTGATCAATGAGAAATCACGATGTAGAATGCTTAGAATACAATGCACACGATCCGCAATATCAAGATAGAACAAACGATTTACAATAAATTACATTTATCAAATATTCTATAAAAAAATACATAAATGCAATCTCTTACGAAATGTACACAAACTAAGTGAGGAACTGCCATAAGAAATGAGATGATAGCTACATGAACGCGCAGAAAATGTCACGAATATCGTTCATGTATTCAATCAGTCACAATTATGTAAAATCATCACACCAAATGTTGCAACAGCGCGCCAAGACTCTTATATACATGAAGCGATCATGAGGATAGACAAGTTCAAGCTGACTTAATTAGTTTAGTATTGTCGCCCACTGCTAGTTCCTGCAGCTACAGAGCTGTAGGCTTCTTGGATTTCCTTAACAAGACGAATCCTACTCAGCATTCTTTTGATCTCCGATTGAGGAAGCGGCTGATTGGTGAACCAGACGTCGGAATCCGCGGTGGCATTGTGATCTGGAGTCAGGTAGAAATCGTCTGGGCGAGTCTTAGACGAGGGACTGCAAAGTGAAATAAAAGTGCTTAAAGATCATTTTCACAGCATTGATAGAAAGCCAACATAGAAACAGATTTCAAGTAATGAAATAAATGTGATCATGACAATATTTCATCAGGCTGAAATGCTGCATAATGCGATTTGTAAAATCATCATATTTCAAGTATGAACTTCCAATCAATTTTTGTAAATTCTCACCATGGACATCAATCAGGGTGATTACGTAGGCATATTCAGGTATGGCAGTTGGATGCGGGTCCGTGAGGAAAAGCATACTTTCTAGGGGATCAGAAGAAGAAAAATCATCGGATTTCCAAGGGCAGTCAGATAATTCTCAGCTCTGCAAACCGGTTGATGCAAAAGCGTTTTATTTTCAAACGGGTGTAGCGGGGCATATATTTAATGTTGAATTCATATTTCATGTTTCAAATATAAATAGAGCAACCAACTAGATGCATAAAAGTCGTCTTGGGGATCTTACTTGGGGGCCATCACTTTCTAGCACTAATAATGACTGCCCACGTAATAGAAAAATATAAATTAATGCACAAAATATACATATTTTTATTTTTTCTTTCAGTAAGTCAAACAAGTTGCATTCAGCCGTTCAGAAAATTCAAATTTTCAAAATTGGCCTCAATTTGATCACCGTACAGTTCGATACAGTCACGGGCACAGAATTAGACAGGTCGTCTCTTCTTCTGTTCGACTATAAAGGAAGCATCGGAACATACAACGTTAGTGAAATGGCACAATCTGAAGACATAACACCATAGAAATCGAACAATGAGCAGCCAGTTCAACATTAAAAACGCCAAATTGTGCGAATTACAGTGACTGTTACCAACCGGATCACACAGCAAAGAGACACAGATGATGTCAAGTTCAACAGAGAAGTTTGTGAATGTTTTTTCCTGCGCCTGCTATCTTTTTTTATAATAATCGGAAGGACCAACATTATCGAAAAAACTTTTGCGCGATAGTCTGAATTCTTCGAATCTGAAGGAATCGTGGCGATCGGAGCATTTTGAAGGAATTCAGAGCAATCTTCAAGCGACGCACGACTGTTTTCCTCTAAAGCACTAAAAATTTCCTTTTGCCCACTTAGTAGGTTCCTGCATGTGCCATCGTTTTCAATCAGTTTGCACTACTAGCAAAGTGACACGCTTCAACAATCTAATTCTGTGGTCACGGCATCACCACAAATATGAGTTACAGGCAGATTCAAACATGCTTGTTGGATAAGTTGTTATTTCCGATTCGACTCGTCGTGTAAGTTGTTGAATACTTCTAAGAACCATCTTGTAAACTAAGTTTCAAAAAAGTTACATGTTGTCAGGTCCAGTGAACTAGCAAGCCATTCGATTGATTTTCTTCTTCCGATCCATCTGTTCGTGATATCTTCATTTAAAAAGGTCCCAACTGCGCAACTGTAATGAGGAGGAGTTAGCACAATTTTACTGACAAAAATTGTTTAGATCTGACCGTTTTTGAAAACATGGAACAACTTTTCTTCTAAGATCAGCGGAAGCTGTTCGCTGTTCCTGTGCTGATATCAAAAGCAGTACCGCCAGTCGTGTCAATCATCACACTAAGCAGCATGTCCATCTTGTGAAGTTTCACAGTGTGCACATGGAGATTTTTGTTGCACAAAACAGAAAATTCGTTAATTTACTATCATATGCGGTATGTGCACAGCTCTATGTTATGTTGAACATTTTCCATCATCTCTTTGTATTAGGGTAGCAAAAAATTGTTTACTTTTATCCATCGTATTGACGAGAATTGACTATACATATACGGCTACATATACACAGAAGGGATAACATCGTGTTAAGAATTATTTAGAATGTATCGAAAAAAGAAAATACACCTTTTAAGGAAAAAAACAATACAAAAAATTTAAAAAAAATAAAAACATTGTTTCTTTAAACATATTTAAAACATACTTTAAGTGATCGCAACCCAAGTTTGTAATCAATAAAAGAATTTTTGTCTTTCAACAAAAAATATTTCAGGAGAGTAAATAATGATATTCTACTAATGCACGAGCATGCGATGCGTCAAATGAATTCGATATCACACCAGGACACCTTTTAATCACACCTTTAATAAATGCTATCAACAAGCACAAGTTTCCATCTTGTCATGATGGGAAGACAGGTTTGTTAACATTGCTGTTATTTGAATATCGACTGCTGAATTGCGCAATATACTTTCATCTTTTCTTATTTCAATTACACACGATTGCATCATCTCACTGCGCATCACATCCGCAGCCTATATTTTACAGAACACGGAGAACTGTGCATAGTATATTTTCGCTCATGATACGAAGATGCTCATATACGGTACATCTTAACAAATCAATTTCGAGCAATGAAAGGATTAAATACATGGCTTTGTTAAATCCAAATTTAAGACGGTATCAATCGTCCTTCACAGAGGAGAATGCGTTATAATGGTGATGACGGAAAATGCAGAGATGATCCTCTGCAGGGTTATATAATTACCCCAATCCTTTTGTTTTGGCGGAAAATTTTTATTCATTAAAGTAGACTCTATTTCAGTGCTGCTACATGCAAATTTGACACAGCGAAAGCTGACTGCGGAAACAATACAGTGTCCCAATTCTGAATTTGTGCAGAATTCGCGCCTACCGCATAGTTTTCATAAATCAAGTTTTACGCTTATGTTAAGTTTACTATACAATAGCACGGTTGCTACCATAAACCATCGGGTTATATTATGTTAATATATTGATTGATGTTTCGTTCAATTTATGAACATTTCATCATCATTTTATGATCACTTGATTTTCATGTAATGCAATATACTTAATTATACAAAGTATACAGTACCTGTCATAAGTTTGGAAACCCCGTGTCCCAAGTCAGTGATTTTATGAAATTCATACTGCATTCACTCGCATCCTAATTTTTTTTGTCAAAATTATCTCACTCCACAGTAATAACCATAGAAATGGATGTTTCCCTCCTCTGCTTGTCTAGAGGAGACATGACGAAATGCCAGTGGCACCATGGAAGACTAGCAAGGCGGGTCATGCTCCGAAGCAAAATTCGTTGTTGAGATTGAAAAATGAGAGTAGATGTGGACTGGGGAAGCTGTAGATTCCGCTAGGACTGTCCGATTCCAATTATTCCAGGTGGGACATGAAAATTCAGATTTTCGTCTACAATTCGTCTCGGGTATTTGACCAAATTTGACCGTGATCGGTTACAATTAGGTGTGCGCTTGAAGCCTGCTACTGTCATAGTACTATGAATAAGTACTATCCATCAAAATACTGATGTAAGTAGCCTGCCACGATAATATAATATAATAGACATTCACAGTCACTTCAGAAATACATGTAAATTTTGGATTACTTTGTATAGTTTCGATTTAACAAAATTATTGCCTTCGTGTATGGGGTTTCCAAACTTATGACAGGTACTGTACATCCATCTGTTATTAACAAGTATCAAGAAAAACTAAATATAACCAGCCAATCTTGTATATTATTCAAAATTCTAGCAGATCTGTTCAGTTTGGGTATTTCATAGGAACACCCAGGTTCATCGGTTACGTTTCGTTTCATAAGTTCTCGAAAAACTCACTGGCCTTCTGCTCATCCACCCTTTTTGCTCATTCTTCAACGAATCGATTTCGGCATCCTTTTCAATCAGATACTTCAGTGTAACTTCCTGAACTTTTAGCATGTTCTTTTTCTGGTCCATCAAAACTGCAATTTTAGCTTGCTTAGTTTCACTTTCTGTCTCTAAATCGAGAAGACGCTTATCCAACCTTTTTGCTACGAATGACGAATAACGAATACTTTTGAGTTTTTTCTCTTCTTTCTCCAACGTCAGTTGCTCTGCTTTGAGCCGTTCGCTATACGCAGCGTGGGCGTTGCAAAAATATTCCATCCAACTACTAGAGATGGCAAAGTTCTAGTGTTCCAATTCACAGCTTTTAGACACGACTTGCTGACAACCAAAGCCTTCACAATTTCTTTTCTGAGGTTCCATCTCTTCTTCGTAATTAAGTCAGTCAGCATGCTAAATTGCCGCTCTAAATCTGCATTTGCGTGTGGAATGATGATCATCGCTCGTGCCAATTTCACCAATGTGGAGAAGCTCTTCTCAAAATCGATCTTCCAAAACACAACTACATCCAAACAGTCCGTGTCATCCGTGAGAGCCGAACTTTGTCGGAGTCGAGCCTCAAGTTCCATGAAGTTCTTTCTTCAGGACTGATGACACTCGGCAACAGATCAGCAGCAGTATTGACCCAACGCTCAAAACCAGGATTTGCTTGGTTGTGTGGCTATAAGATTGCATGAGGTAATGAAGTCATTTCCGAATGGCAATTAATCCAAAAGTTTAGCGGTGCCTTTCTCAAAGAAAGAGTGTACTTGTTTAAAGACGGTTGACTGATCGCTAGCTGAAAGAGCATTAAACTATTTCCGAGCATCTGACCCCGATGAGATGTTGTAGGCACCTAACCAAATAATTTCATCTTTTACATCGATCTTCCAAACAGGTTTCGATAGTCTGGTCGGCTTAACAAATCGTAGAAGGCACTTTTCTAGAAGATTTATCATGGAGGTACTTTTCCAAAATTATATTCTTTGACAACAACAAAAAACGTTAATATAGTCAATCATAAATTTAAGACCAAATCATATAATGTTATGTTTACAATGAAAATCTTCAGATTCGCACCTAAAATGCCCATTTTCGCGCCATAATCGGGACACTGGTAATAAGAACTATGGAGGCAATTCACTCTAGCTGTAATTTTGAAATTGTTTGCTTTTGCGTTGTTCACACTACCACGATAACGAAAAAACGGACGATACTTCATTTTATCGTTGAGCTTCACTGTTAACAGAACTATTATCGTTGGGAAAATCGGTCTAATGTGAACAGCAGCTATGCTACACATGCAGAGCGATTTTATTTCAATTTATAGTTACCGTTATCGGTCTAATGTGAACGCGGCTTTACATTTCTGTGCATGCATAATACAGTCTCCTCTCAATCAAAATTACCATACTTTTATTGGCAGGGACTCTGTAGAATAAGTAGAATGTTTTGGAGGACTTCTGCCAACTGGCGAATGGCTGAACGACCAGAAAAAACTCATCCTCTATGTGATACTCTGCGTATTTGTGTAAAGAAATACGAACGAAAGCACTGATTGTATTACACTGACATGTTGGCATCGAACCTCTTGAGAGGCAGCAAACATTGGAAGTCTTTTAAACTGCGATCTGATTCGGCGAACGGACTCCAGTACATGCAAATTATCAGCTTTATCTAAGCACGACAAATTGATACCAAGCAATTCAAGAATTTCCAAAAATATATGCATTTAATTCATCTATGTAAGTATATCATAAGCATTTCTCATACGATGATGAAAGTCATCCCAGTAGCCATTTATAATAGAATATAATGCTTACTAATTTAAATTATTAGTTAAAGTAGTCCTAAGGAGGACTGATGGCGTTCTCCAATCCGCAAGTGTACAAAGGCAATGCTACTGTAACCATTGGATTAATCAGTTCTTAAAAGAACTCAATGTAGCTTTCTCGTGGCAACGAATTAAAATTGATCAGCTTTGGCCCAATATCTGGTAAAAATGGAAATCTTAAGACTTGTAATACTACTCATTCTTGCTGTTAATATACTAATACCATAGATTCCAAACACTGCCGTATACACGTTCAAAACAGACTTCTAATATACTGTACCGACGACAGATGCTGATAGTGGAAATAGAATAAGACAATGGTCACCATAGGTTAAGGAAATTAAAAATGGATATTATAAAACAACAAGAAACCGATGAATAAAAATTGGAAAAGTGGAGGTAAAATATGGAAATACAACTATGCTACTACACTGATTACAAGTGAACTATATCTGACACTACACTAAGTGGATAAGTGGAAAGTGGATAATGGAGGTAAACAATAGAACTACAATGACACTCTACTACACCGAAAGCAATGAAACTATACACACTATACCTAAGACTACACATGGAAAATACTATTTCTTCACTTGAATTTGTTATCGCCAGTTTCTTCATCCGTCTATAGTACTTCATGTAATTCCACATTTCTTCATTTGAATTACAATACATCGACCACTACTTCAGCTACCGATTAAGGGATATAAAACATAATACTGCAGTCCGTCAGTCATCAGCAGGTACTCGTCTAGTTGTGTTTCGACCCCTAACCTGAACACTCAAACCCAGACGAGCGGGGTCCCACACATAGTGGCTGACAAAATACTGAATAGGTAATGATATGTCTTGAAAGATATGTGACAAAGATAAATCAGACATCATTCAATTGTTGCGTTTCCCACATGTAAACAGATCCTGTCATTAAATTCATCCCATCAATAAATACAGTATGCTTTTTGCGATCCTCACATGTAAACAAATCCTGTACATCAATCTTTGCCTTTTCGATTCCCACAAGTAAACAGATCCTGTTCATCCTCGAATCTCATAAAGATGTAATCGCTGTGTGATAAATATGTAATCCGCCTTTACACAAACTTCGCCTCATACATCAAGACTTAAGAATGGGAGCTCTCTCATCTCCCGTAAGCCACGCTAAGCGCTCTGTATTCACTCTTCACCGCCCACCCCCATATGATGGCTACAAGTCATTGTTAGTCGTTTATTCACCTATGCAGCAAGGCATTAAGGAAAATGTGAGTCGTTTGTTGGTCGCGTGCCTCATTGAAATTCACAGAGTGAAGTGAATTGTCGAGCCGAGAAAAGACCATATTTGTGAAGCGATTCATTATGCCTTGTGAGAGCCTTTTCTGTGTAACTCATCAAGTCATGCTGAGAATAACCTCTAGATTTCATGATATTTAGTGTCTTGTTAGTTTTGTGTACAGCATCTTGTAACTTCGAGCATATTCTACAATATCTGACTACCTGCGACGCGAATACATGAAGGGCCATCTGTAATGGGATCATGCTCTCTGGAAAAGTCAGTTGCACCACAGAGAAAGAGAAGTCATCTACCTTGTGATATACTGAAGTTCTCAAGCTGTTCTGTGAGATTTGTATTTTCACATCAAGGTAAACTACCTCTTTATTGTTATCACCATTTCTCTCCGCCAACAAGTCAGGTGGATAAATTCTTTGAATCAACGAATTAAAGTGTTTATAATTGACAACACATATATCGTCTATGTATCTTGATGTAGGTGATAACAAGCGTGCTAAATGATATTTCTTAGTCTTTATCAAATTTTGCATAAAAATATATTCGCAGTGTAAGAGGAATAGGTCAGCTAGGAGTGGACTAGAATTTCCTCCCATTGGAATGCCTTTAATCTGCCTGAAAACTAAATTACCGAATGTGACGTAGGTCTGTGATAATAGGAAATGTATGGCTTCTTTTAACTTCTGTTTATCAAAACAGTGATAACCACTATATTTTTTCATTGAGCAAAAGGACTTATCATATCCAATGCAAATAAATTTTCTATTTGAGGAATTAAACACCAAATCCATAATAGCGAATATGTGATCTTCAATCAATTTTTGATCAAGATTCGTATATAAGGTTGAAAAATCGAAAACTTGCAATGAATGAACTTGTGTCGAATTTAATCTGTGTAGAAATTCTTGTGTGGACTTTATACTCCAGAAGCAATCGAAACCGCTGTTTCTCTTAATTGCCATACAATATCTCTGAAAATTGTCACGCAAAATACTTAAGGCTGAATTTACTTTGATGGAAAGCTTTTTCGATGTGCATTGCCGTGCTCCTGCTATGAATCTAAATTTGCATGGAGTTTTGTGAAATTTTGGAATCCAATATAATTTTGGTAATTTTCTGTCTTTTTCACAGACAGATAGTTTAAACTCGCTTTTCATAATTGTTGTGTGTTGCTCAATTACATTCTGCGCTAAAATTTGCTCTGGACCATAGGTATCATTACCCGATATGTTCGACGTGGAAATATCAATTCCCAACTCGGCTAAGAGAATTTGGAGATAAAACTTTTTGCAAATAAAGGCATAATTATTAGATGCTTTATCAACTGGCGTAATTATGACGTCATTCTGCAATTCTTTCAGATTTTTACCCATTTTGGCATTAATCTTGTGTCGATTACTGTGTGCGCGAAATCTATTCGAGGATTTCTTGGCAAGATATATTCGATCTTTAATCAGTGCCATGATTCTTGATTTCCACGCTGAGAATAAAGTAGCCTCAAGCCTCTCTTTCTTACTTATTTTTGTAATATGCTCATCTAATGAATTACTAATTTGAGTTGTTATGGCACTCCAACTAAGGCTTTTGGGGATTCTGTGTTTGGTACCAAAACTGAAGAGTTGACGTAAGTCTTCATCATCCACAATATCCAGATCACCCGTTATTACGTGACCATAATGTGGGTAAACAAAAGATTGCCTCTTGCTACATGAGCATGGATTGTTCATGATGTGCATCACATCCTGAAACTTTAGGTTATTCAAAAAACGCCCATAATTGCAAAACTTCAATGCAGTGGGTTTATCTAATTTATAGAATATTTTCGGTGGATAACGTTCTTGAATTGTGCTTGGAATTAGCTTGCACACACTGTGATCGCAGAATATAGACATGAGATTGAGTGAGTCTATTGTCTGAGATTCGAACGGGATAATTATGGTTGCTCGTTCTTTTACATTTTTGTTCTCCGAGTCTAGGTTAAGTTTATTTTGAATGTATGCTGTTAGTACAAATGTCATCATGTTTGCCTCATCCCTTGTCTTGCCTAGAATGGCTCTTAGCATAGTTTTAGGGAGAGATTTTAGATGATGATAAAACCTTGACATCCTACGCGTCTCAAAAGAATCTTGTAATTCTTGATAGGTATTGTCAAGTTCCATAATACCTGAGCTTTTTCTACCCGATTTTCTTATTCCGTGACTCCTTTTTCGTCTGCTAATCGGATAACTAAAAAATTGATCATTGGATATGGACTGCTGAGATACACATCCACCTCCCAAAACTCTATCATTCAAACCCAAGGGGTATAAGGTATTGAGCATCTTGATATGCATGTCTTCCTTGCGGTTGAGCTCTCTGTTTATCTCTTCCGGTGATATGTATATATTGTCATCAACATGATCAATAATTTGCAATTCAACATCAGTCCAAGAATGATGATCTTGCTTAAAGTGATTGCTAAGATATGTGTTTAAGTGACCTTTTAATACTGAATGACGATGACCATTTAATCTACAATGTAGCGGTTGCTTTGTCTGTCCTACATATTGCATTCCACATCTGCTACATGATATAAGATAAATAACATTTCTACTTTTACAAGTAAAAACACCTGGCTGATCAAAAATAAACCGGTTGCCTGTACTGAAACTTTCGTAGCAATTTTCGGTATTCAAAGATTTACAGCAAAGACATCTATTGCTACCACAAGATCTAATGTTCTTCAAAGTAGAGGGCGCTATCCACTCCTTCGCATTAACGCTGAACACTTTTCGTACCATATAAACCATGAGAAAATTTGCCAGAGCCTCGAAAAGAGCGAGGAATTTGCCGAGGTTGGACTTTCAAATTCCTGCTATCTATTGGCATTTGCGCCTAAGTGACTATGTATGATAATTATTAAGATGTGGGACAAATTAGGCATTTCGCCAGCTAGCAGAGGTCCAGTAGCGGGGTCGTGAAACCACCTGCATCTGAAGACATACTATCCAAGTAATTCTCATACGATGATGAAAGTCATCCCAGTAGCCATTTATAATAGAATATAATGCTTACTAATTTAAATTATTAGTTAAAGTAGTCCTAAGGAGGACTGATGGCGTTCTCCAATCCGCAAGTGTACAAAGGCAATGCTACTGTAACCATTGGATTAATCAGTTCTTAAAAGAACTCAATGTAGCTTTCTCGTGGCAACGAATTAAAATTGATCAGCTTTGGCCCAATATCTGGTAAAAATGGAAATCTTAAGACTTGTAATACTACTCATTCTTGCTGTTAATATACTAATACCATAGATTCCAAACACTGCCGTATACACGTTCAAAACAGACTTCTAATATACTGTACCGACGACAGATGCTGATAGTGGAAATAGAATAAGACAATGGTCACCATAGGTTAAGGAAATTAAAAATGGATATTATAAAACAACAAGAAACCGATGAATAAAAATTGGAAAAGTGGAGGTAAAATATGGAAATACAACTATGCTACTACACTGATTACAAGTGAACTATATCTGACACTACACTAAGTGGATAAGTGGAAAGTGGATAATGGAGGTAAACAATAGAACTACAATGACACTCTACTACACCGAAAGCAATGAAACTATACACACTATACCTAAGACTACACATGGAAAATACTATTTCTTCACTTGAATTTGTTATCGCCAGTTTCTTCATCCGTCTATAGTACTTCATGTAATTCCACATTTCTTCATTTGAATTACAATACATCGACCACTACTTCAGCTACCGATTAAGGGATATAAAACATAATACTGCAGTCCGTCAGTCATCAGCAGGTACTCGTCTAGTTGTGTTTCGACCCCTAACCTGAACACTCAAACCCAGACGAGCGGGGTCCCACACATAGTGGCTGACAAAATACTGAATAGGTAATGATATGTCTTGAAAGATATGTGACAAAGATAAATCAGACATCATTCAATTGTTGCGTTTCCCACATGTAAACAGATCCTGTCATTAAATTCATCCCATCAATAAATACAGTATGCTTTTTGCGATCCTCACATGTAAACAAATCCTGTACATCAATCTTTGCCTTTTCGATTCCCACAAGTAAACAGATCCTGTTCATCCTCGAATCTCATAAAGATGTAATCGCTGTGTGATAAATATGTAATCCGCCTTTACACAAACTTCGCCTCATACATCAAGACTTAAGAATGGGAGCTCTCTCATCTCCCGTAAGCCACGCTAAGCGCTCTGTATTCACTCTTCACCGCCCACCCCCATATGATGGCTACAAGTCATTGTTAGTCGTTTATTCACCTATGCAGCAAGGCATTAAGGAAAATGTGAGTCGTTTGTTGGTCGCGTGCCTCATTGAAATTCACAGAGTGAAGTGAATTGTCGAGCCGAGAAAAGACCATATTTGTGAAGCGATTCATTATGCCTTGTGAGAGCCTTTTCTGTGTAACTCATCAAGTCATGCTGAGAATAACCTCTAGATTTCATGATATTTAGTGTCTTGTTAGTTTTGTGTACAGCATCTTGTAACTTCGAGCATATTCTACAATATCTGACTACCTGCGACGCGAATACATGAAGGGCCATCTGTAATGGGATCATGCTCTCTGGAAAAGTCAGTTGCACCACAGAGAAAGAGAAGTCATCTACCTTGTGATATACTGAAGTTCTCAAGCTGTTCTGTGAGATTTGTATTTTCACATCAAGGTAAACTACCTCTTTATTGTTATCACCATTTCTCTCCGCCAACAAGTCAGGTGGATAAATTCTTTGAATCAACGAATTAAAGTGTTTATAATTGACAACACATATATCGTCTATGTATCTTGATGTAGGTGATAACAAGCGTGCTAAATGATATTTCTTAGTCTTTATCAAATTTTGCATAAAAATATATTCGCAGTGTAAGAGGAATAGGTCAGCTAGGAGTGGACTAGAATTTCCTCCCATTGGAATGCCTTTAATCTGCCTGAAAACTAAATTACCGAATGTGACGTAGGTCTGTGATAATAGGAAATGTATGGCTTCTTTTAACTTCTGTTTATCAAAACAGTGATAACCACTATATTTTTTCATTGAGCAAAAGGACTTATCATATCCAATGCAAATAAATTTTCTATTTGAGGAATTAAACACCAAATCCATAATAGCGAATATGTGATCTTCAATCAATTTTTGATCAAGATTCGTATATAAGGTTGAAAAATCGAAAACTTGCAATGAATGAACTTGTGTCGAATTTAATCTGTGTAGAAATTCTTGTGTGGACTTTATACTCCAGAAGCAATCGAAACCGCTGTTTCTCTTAATTGCCATACAATATCTCTGAAAATTGTCACGCAAAATACTTAAGGCTGAATTTACTTTGATGGAAAGCTTTTTCGATGTGCATTGCCGTGCTCCTGCTATGAATCTAAATTTGCATGGAGTTTTGTGAAATTTTGGAATCCAATATAATTTTGGTAATTTTCTGTCTTTTTCACAGACAGATAGTTTAAACTCGCTTTTCATAATTGTTGTGTGTTGCTCAATTACATTCTGCGCTAAAATTTGCTCTGGACCATAGGTATCATTACCCGATATGTTCGACGTGGAAATATCAATTCCCAACTCGGCTAAGAGAATTTGGAGATAAAACTTTTTGCAAATAAAGGCATAATTATTAGATGCTTTATCAACTGGCGTAATTATGACGTCATTCTGCAATTCTTTCAGATTTTTACCCATTTTGGCATTAATCTTGTGTCGATTACTGTGTGCGCGAAATCTATTCGAGGATTTCTTGGCAAGATATATTCGATCTTTAATCAGTGCCATGATTCTTGATTTCCACGCTGAGAATAAAGTAGCCTCAAGCCTCTCTTTCTTACTTATTTTTGTAATATGCTCATCTAATGAATTACTAATTTGAGTTGTTATGGCACTCCAACTAAGGCTTTTGGGGATTCTGTGTTTGGTACCAAAACTGAAGAGTTGACGTAAGTCTTCATCATCCACAATATCCAGATCACCCGTTATTACGTGACCATAATGTGGGTAAACAAAAGATTGCCTCTTGCTACATGAGCATGGATTGTTCATGATGTGCATCACATCCTGAAACTTTAGGTTATTCAAAAAACGCCCATAATTGCAAAACTTCAATGCAGTGGGTTTATCTAATTTATAGAATATTTTCGGTGGATAACGTTCTTGAATTGTGCTTGGAATTAGCTTGCACACACTGTGATCGCAGAATATAGACATGAGATTGAGTGAGTCTATTGTCTGAGATTCGAACGGGATAATTATGGTTGCTCGTTCTTTTACATTTTTGTTCTCCGAGTCTAGGTTAAGTTTATTTTGAATGTATGCTGTTAGTACAAATGTCATCATGTTTGCCTCATCCCTTGTCTTGCCTAGAATGGCTCTTAGCATAGTTTTAGGGAGAGATTTTAGATGATGATAAAACCTTGACATCCTACGCGTCTCAAAAGAATCTTGTAATTCTTGATAGGTATTGTCAAGTTCCATAATACCTGAGCTTTTTCTACCCGATTTTCTTATTCCGTGACTCCTTTTTCGTCTGCTAATCGGATAACTAAAAAATTGATCATTGGATATGGACTGCTGAGATACACATCCACCTCCCAAAACTCTATCATTCAAACCCAAGGGGTATAAGGTATTGAGCATCTTGATATGCATGTCTTCCTTGCGGTTGAGCTCTCTGTTTATCTCTTCCGGTGATATGTATATATTGTCATCAACATGATCAATAATTTGCAATTCAACATCAGTCCAAGAATGATGATCTTGCTTAAAGTGATTGCTAAGATATGTGTTTAAGTGACCTTTTAATACTGAATGACGATGACCATTTAATCTACAATGTAGCGGTTGCTTTGTCTGTCCTACATATTGCATTCCACATCTGCTACATGATATAAGATAAATAACATTTCTACTTTTACAAGTAAAAACACCTGGCTGATCAAAATAAACCGGTTGCCTGTACTGAAACTTTCGTAGCAATTTTCGGTATTCAAAGATTTACAGCAAAGACATCTATTGCTACCACAAGATCTAATGTTCTTCAAAGTAGAGGGCGCTATCCACTCCTTCGCATTAACGCTGAACACTTTTCGTACCATATAAACCATGAGAAAATTTGCCAGAGCCTCGAAAAGAGCGAGGAATTTGCCGAGGTTGGACTTTCAAATTCCTGCTATCTATTGGCATTTGCGCCTAAGTGACTATGTATGATAATTATTAAGATGTGGGACAAATTAGGCATTTCGCCAGCTAGCAGAGGTCCAGTAGCGGGGTCGTGAAACCACCTGCATCTGAAGACATACTATCCAAGTAATTCTCATACGATGATGAAAGTCATCCCAGTAGCCATTTATAATAGAATATAATGCTTACTAATTTAAATTATTAGTTAAAGTAGTCCTAAGGAGGACTGATGGCGTTCTCCAATCCGCAAGTGTACAAAGGCAATGCTACTGTAACCATTGGATTAATCAGTTCTTAAAAGAACTCAATGTAGCTTTCTCGTGGCAACGAATTAAAATTGATCAGCTTTGGCCCAATATCTGGTAAAAATGGAAATCTTAAGACTTGTAATACTACTCATTCTTGCTGTTAATATACTAATACCATAGATTCCAAACACTGCCGTATACACGTTCAAAACAGACTTCTAATATACTGTACCGACGACAGATGCTGATAGTGGAAATAGAATAAGACAATGGTCACCATAGGTTAAGGAAATTAAAAATGGATATTATAAAACAACAAGAAACCGATGAATAAAAATTGGAAAAGTGGAGGTAAAATATGGAAATACAACTATGCTACTACACTGATTACAAGTGAACTATATCTGACACTACACTAAGTGGATAAGTGGAAAGTGGATAATGGAGGTAAACAATAGAACTACAATGACACTCTACTACACCGAAAGCAATGAAACTATACACACTATACCTAAGACTACACATGGAAAATACTATTTCTTCACTTGAATTTGTTATCGCCAGTTTCTTCATCCGTCTATAGTACTTCATGTAATTCCACATTTCTTCATTTGAATTACAATACATCGACCACTACTTCAGCTACCGATTAAGGGATATAAAACATAATACTGCAGTCCGTCAGTCATCAGCAGGTACTCGTCTAGTTGTGTTTCGACCCCTAACCTGAACACTCAAACCCAGACGAGCGGGGTCCCACACATAGTGGCTGACAAAATACTGAATAGGTAATGATATGTCTTGAAAGATATGTGACAAAGATAAATCAGACATCATTCAATTGTTGCGTTTCCCACATGTAAACAGATCCTGTCATTAAATTCATCCCATCAATAAATACAGTATGCTTTTTGCGATCCTCACATGTAAACAAATCCTGTACATCAATCTTTGCCTTTTCGATTCCCACAAGTAAACAGATCCTGTTCATCCTCGAATCTCATAAAGATGTAATCGCTGTGTGATAAATATGTAATCCGCCTTTACACAAACTTCGCCTCATACATCAAGACTTAAGAATGGGAGCTCTCTCATCTCCCGTAAGCCACGCTAAGCGCTCTGTATTCACTCTTCACCGCCCACCCCCATATGATGGCTACAAGTCATTGTTAGTCGTTTATTCACCTATGCAGCAAGGCATTAAGGAAAATGTGAGTCGTTTGTTGGTCGCGTGCCTCATTGAAATTCACAGAGTGAAGTGAATTGTCGAGCCGAGAAAAGACCATATTTGTGAAGCGATTCATTATGCCTTGTGAGAGCCTTTTCTGTGTAACTCATCAAGTCATGCTGAGAATAACCTCTAGATTTCATGATATTTAGTGTCTTGTTAGTTTTGTGTACAGCATCTTGTAACTTCGAGCATATTCTACAATATCTGACTACCTGCGACGCGAATACATGAAGGGCCATCTGTAATGGGATCATGCTCTCTGGAAAAGTCAGTTGCACCACAGAGAAAGAGAAGTCATCTACCTTGTGATATACTGAAGTTCTCAAGCTGTTCTGTGAGATTTGTATTTTCACATCAAGGTAAACTACCTCTTTATTGTTATCACCATTTCTCTCCGCCAACAAGTCAGGTGGATAAATTCTTTGAATCAACGAATTAAAGTGTTTATAATTGACAACACATATATCGTCTATGTATCTTGATGTAGGTGATAACAAGCGTGCTAAATGATATTTCTTAGTCTTTATCAAATTTTGCATAAAAATATATTCGCAGTGTAAGAGGAATAGGTCAGCTAGGAGTGGACTAGAATTTCCTCCCATTGGAATGCCTTTAATCTGCCTGAAAACTAAATTACCGAATGTGACGTAGGTCTGTGATAATAGGAAATGTATGGCTTCTTTTAACTTCTGTTTATCAAAACAGTGATAACCACTATATTTTTTCATTGAGCAAAAGGACTTATCATATCCAATGCAAATAAATTTTCTATTTGAGGAATTAAACACCAAATCCATAATAGCGAATATGTGATCTTCAATCAATTTTTGATCAAGATTCGTATATAAGGTTGAAAAATCGAAAACTTGCAATGAATGAACTTGTGTCGAATTTAATCTGTGTAGAAATTCTTGTGTGGACTTTATACTCCAGAAGCAATCGAAACCGCTGTTTCTCTTAATTGCCATACAATATCTCTGAAAATTGTCACGCAAAATACTTAAGGCTGAATTTACTTTGATGGAAAGCTTTTTCGATGTGCATTGCCGTGCTCCTGCTATGAATCTAAATTTGCATGGAGTTTTGTGAAATTTTGGAATCCAATATAATTTTGGTAATTTTCTGTCTTTTTCACAGACAGATAGTTTAAACTCGCTTTTCATAATTGTTGTGTGTTGCTCAATTACATTCTGCGCTAAAATTTGCTCTGGACCATAGGTATCATTACCCGATATGTTCGACGTGGAAATATCAATTCCCAACTCGGCTAAGAGAATTTGGAGATAAAACTTTTTGCAAATAAAGGCATAATTATTAGATGCTTTATCAACTGGCGTAATTATGACGTCATTCTGCAATTCTTTCAGATTTTTACCCATTTTGGCATTAATCTTGTGTCGATTACTGTGTGCGCGAAATCTATTCGAGGATTTCTTGGCAAGATATATTCGATCTTTAATCAGTGCCATGATTCTTGATTTCCACGCTGAGAATAAAGTAGCCTCAAGCCTCTCTTTCTTACTTATTTTTGTAATATGCTCATCTAATGAATTACTAATTTGAGTTGTTATGGCACTCCAACTAAGGCTTTTGGGGATTCTGTGTTTGGTACCAAAACTGAAGAGTTGACGTAAGTCTTCATCATCCACAATATCCAGATCACCCGTTATTACGTGACCATAATGTGGGTAAACAAAAGATTGCCTCTTGCTACATGAGCATGGATTGTTCATGATGTGCATCACATCCTGAAACTTTAGGTTATTCAAAAAACGCCCATAATTGCAAAACTTCAATGCAGTGGGTTTATCTAATTTATAGAATATTTTCGGTGGATAACGTTCTTGAATTGTGCTTGGAATTAGCTTGCACACACTGTGATCGCAGAATATAGACATGAGATTGAGTGAGTCTATTGTCTGAGATTCGAACGGGATAATTATGGTTGCTCGTTCTTTTACATTTTTGTTCTCCGAGTCTAGGTTAAGTTTATTTTGAATGTATGCTGTTAGTACAAATGTCATCATGTTTGCCTCATCCCTTGTCTTGCCTAGAATGGCTCTTAGCATAGTTTTAGGGAGAGATTTTAGATGATGATAAAACCTTGACATCCTACGCGTCTCAAAAGAATCTTGTAATTCTTGATAGGTATTGTCAAGTTCCATAATACCTGAGCTTTTTCTACCCGATTTTCTTATTCCGTGACTCCTTTTTCGTCTGCTAATCGGATAACTAAAAAATTGATCATTGGATATGGACTGCTGAGATACACATCCACCTCCCAAAACTCTATCATTCAAACCCAAGGGGTATAAGGTATTGAGCATCTTGATATGCATGTCTTCCTTGCGGTTGAGCTCTCTGTTTATCTCTTCCGGTGATATGTATATATTGTCATCAACATGATCAATAATTTGCAATTCAACATCAGTCCAAGAATGATGATCTTGCTTAAAGTGATTGCTAAGATATGTGTTTAAGTGACCTTTTAATACTGAATGACGATGACCATTTAATCTACAATGTAGCGGTTGCTTTGTCTGTCCTACATATTGCATTCCACATCTGCTACATGATATAAGATAAATAACATTTCTACTTTTACAAGTAAAAACACCTGGCTGATCAAAAATAAACCGGTTGCCTGTACTGAAACTTTCGTAGCAATTTTCGGTATTCAAAGATTTACAGCAAAGACATCTATTGCTACCACAAGATCTAATGTTCTTCAAAGTAGAGGGCGCTATCCACTCCTTCGCATTAACGCTGAACACTTTTCGTACCATATAAACCATGAGAAAATTTGCCAGAGCCTCGAAAAGAGCGAGGAATTTGCCGAGGTTGGACTTTCAAATTCCTGCTATCTATTGGCATTTGCGCCTAAGTGACTATGTATGATAATTATTAAGATGTGGGACAAATTAGGCATTTCGCCAGCTAGCAGAGGTCCAGTAGCGGGGTCGTGAAACCACCTGCATCTGAAGACATACTATCCAAGTAATTCTCATACGATGATGAAAGTCATCCCAGTAGCCATTTATAATAGAATATAATGCTTACTAATTTAAATTATTAGTTAAAGTAGTCCTAAGGAGGACTGATGGCGTTCTCCAATCCGCAAGTGTACAAAGGCAATGCTACTGTAACCATTGGATTAATCAGTTCTTAAAAGAACTCAATGTAGCTTTCTCGTGGCAACGAATTAAAATTGATCAGCTTTGGCCCAATATCTGGTAAAAATGGAAATCTTAAGACTTGTAATACTACTCATTCTTGCTGTTAATATACTAATACCATAGATTCCAAACACTGCCGTATACACGTTCAAAACAGACTTCTAATATACTGTACCGACGACAGATGCTGATAGTGGAAATAGAATAAGACAATGGTCACCATAGGTTAAGGAAATTAAAAATGGATATTATAAAACAACAAGAAACCGATGAATAAAAATTGGAAAAGTGGAGGTAAAATATGGAAATACAACTATGCTACTACACTGATTACAAGTGAACTATATCTGACACTACACTAAGTGGATAAGTGGAAAGTGGATAATGGAGGTAAACAATAGAACTACAATGACACTCTACTACACCGAAAGCAATGAAACTATACACACTATACCTAAGACTACACATGGAAAATACTATTTCTTCACTTGAATTTGTTATCGCCAGTTTCTTCATCCGTCTATAGTACTTCATGTAATTCCACATTTCTTCATTTGAATTACAATACATCGACCACTACTTCAGCTACCGATTAAGGGATATAAAACATAATACTGCAGTCCGTCAGTCATCAGCAGGTACTCGTCTAGTTGTGTTTCGACCCCTAACCTGAACACTCAAACCCAGACGAGCGGGGTCCCACACATAGTGGCTGACAAAATACTGAATAGGTAATGATATGTCTTGAAAGATATGTGACAAAGATAAATCAGACATCATTCAATTGTTGCGTTTCCCACATGTAAACAGATCCTGTCATTAAATTCATCCCATCAATAAATACAGTATGCTTTTTGCGATCCTCACATGTAAACAAATCCTGTACATCAATCTTTGCCTTTTCGATTCCCACAAGTAAACAGATCCTGTTCATCCTCGAATCTCATAAAGATGTAATCGCTGTGTGATAAATATGTAATCCGCCTTTACACAAACTTCGCCTCATACATCAAGACTTAAGAATGGGAGCTCTCTCATCTCCCGTAAGCCACGCTAAGCGCTCTGTATTCACTCTTCACCGCCCACCCCCATATGATGGCTACAAGTCATTGTTAGTCGTTTATTCACCTATGCAGCAAGGCATTAAGGAAAATGTGAGTCGTTTGTTGGTCGCGTGCCTCATTGAAATTCACAGAGTGAAGTGAATTGTCGAGCCGAGAAAAGACCATATTTGTGAAGCGATTCATTATGCCTTGTGAGAGCCTTTTCTGTGTAACTCATCAAGTCATGCTGAGAATAACCTCTAGATTTCATGATATTTAGTGTCTTGTTAGTTTTGTGTACAGCATCTTGTAACTTCGAGCATATTCTACAATATCTGACTACCTGCGACGCGAATACATGAAGGGCCATCTGTAATGGGATCATGCTCTCTGGAAAAGTCAGTTGCACCACAGAGAAAGAGAAGTCATCTACCTTGTGATATACTGAAGTTCTCAAGCTGTTCTGTGAGATTTGTATTTTCACATCAAGGTAAACTACCTCTTTATTGTTATCACCATTTCTCTCCGCCAACAAGTCAGGTGGATAAATTCTTTGAATCAACGAATTAAAGTGTTTATAATTGACAACACATATATCGTCTATGTATCTTGATGTAGGTGATAACAAGCGTGCTAAATGATATTTCTTAGTCTTTATCAAATTTTGCATAAAAATATATTCGCAGTGTAAGAGGAATAGGTCAGCTAGGAGTGGACTAGAATTTCCTCCCATTGGAATGCCTTTAATCTGCCTGAAAACTAAATTACCGAATGTGACGTAGGTCTGTGATAATAGGAAATGTATGGCTTCTTTTAACTTCTGTTTATCAAAACAGTGATAACCACTATATTTTTTCATTGAGCAAAAGGACTTATCATATCCAATGCAAATAAATTTTCTATTTGAGGAATTAAACACCAAATCCATAATAGCGAATATGTGATCTTCAATCAATTTTTGATCAAGATTCGTATATAAGGTTGAAAAATCGAAAACTTGCAATGAATGAACTTGTGTCGAATTTAATCTGTGTAGAAATTCTTGTGTGGACTTTATACTCCAGAAGCAATCGAAACCGCTGTTTCTCTTAATTGCCATACAATATCTCTGAAAATTGTCACGCAAAATACTTAAGGCTGAATTTACTTTGATGGAAAGCTTTTTCGATGTGCATTGCCGTGCTCCTGCTATGAATCTAAATTTGCATGGAGTTTTGTGAAATTTTGGAATCCAATATAATTTTGGTAATTTTCTGTCTTTTTCACAGACAGATAGTTTAAACTCGCTTTTCATAATTGTTGTGTGTTGCTCAATTACATTCTGCGCTAAAATTTGCTCTGGACCATAGGTATCATTACCCGATATGTTCGACGTGGAAATATCAATTCCCAACTCGGCTAAGAGAATTTGGAGATAAAACTTTTTGCAAATAAAGGCATAATTATTAGATGCTTTATCAACTGGCGTAATTATGACGTCATTCTGCAATTCTTTCAGATTTTTACCCATTTTGGCATTAATCTTGTGTCGATTACTGTGTGCGCGAAATCTATTCGAGGATTTCTTGGCAAGATATATTCGATCTTTAATCAGTGCCATGATTCTTGATTTCCACGCTGAGAATAAAGTAGCCTCAAGCCTCTCTTTCTTACTTATTTTTGTAATATGCTCATCTAATGAATTACTAATTTGAGTTGTTATGGCACTCCAACTAAGGCTTTTGGGGATTCTGTGTTTGGTACCAAAACTGAAGAGTTGACGTAAGTCTTCATCATCCACAATATCCAGATCACCCGTTATTACGTGACCATAATGTGGGTAAACAAAAGATTGCCTCTTGCTACATGAGCATGGATTGTTCATGATGTGCATCACATCCTGAAACTTTAGGTTATTCAAAAAACGCCCATAATTGCAAAACTTCAATGCAGTGGGTTTATCTAATTTATAGAATATTTTCGGTGGATAACGTTCTTGAATTGTGCTTGGAATTAGCTTGCACACACTGTGATCGCAGAATATAGACATGAGATTGAGTGAGTCTATTGTCTGAGATTCGAACGGGATAATTATGGTTGCTCGTTCTTTTACATTTTTGTTCTCCATTTTGTTGCATGTATGATGATGCAAAGTTACTATGCTTTTAATGTTTTGTTCGAAGATGAAATAAGCCAATTAGGATTCAAACCGGTCTATATCAAATGATCACGCCGGTCAAAACATCATTATACCTGACGACACTAGAAAACATCATGAGACAGCTATTTGTTTAAAGAAAAATATACATAAAGGATCTAGATCATCAGAACTATGAATATACCAATGCTGCCTCCACATAATAGCATCAGAAAATGTTGAATTGCATCTGATTTTGATGGAAATTTCGACCATTGTCACCCCACAACCACGACCGATTAATAATTCAAATACTCACAAGGGCAAGGAATTTGTCAATTGTTAATCAATTCGAACATATCCGCATGAAAATGTCAAAATTTATTGAATTGAAAGGAGTTGATTATAATGAATGAAGAGAAAACATTTCTAGGGAAACATTCCAGACAAATGCAGTTGCACATACATATGAATAGCACCAAGAATAATGAAAGTGATGAATAAAACTGATGGTTAAAAACTCTTTGTGGGATATCGCATAAATGAACTGAAACAGGGAATTTATTTGAAAAACTCATTTTCATGTTCAACTGGAGAAAGTGCGAACAACTTCGGGAATGGAAAATATCTGGCTGAAGAAGCTGGCATTTGCGAATAGCATTCTAATTGATGCAATTACGGAGTGAAAAGATGAAAATGAAAAATCTCACATTTCATTTTTGATTTGTCACCGAAGAAGTGGTAAACATCATATCAAGGCTGTGTATTTTCAGATATCCTTAATAAACAATGCTAGGTATATATTGGAAGCGTCAAACAATCTCTGCATTATGGCAGAACTATGTTGACAATCGGCTCTTATCTGTTAAAACTTCTCTTTGCCTAATGCATTCTACTTTGGCTTCAATCTTTCTTACACAACCGCCACAATCAATGCTGACATTCACTTTACTGCTCATATCTTATCTAAATGTATTGGCGCACTCCCATGACAACGTAGATTCGAATAATACGCTTCACTGCTAATCGTCTGTATTTAGAATTTGTAACTCTACTACATGAATCAATGAAGTATTAATTCCATCATTTCTATCTTAACATTCGGCTGATCAAAGCTTCATTTGATTTATAATGGAAAAAAGCAGGAAGAAGTATCGATGGATGTTGATAAGAAGTTCCTAATCAGTTACATGTACACCATTTACTAATTAAAAATACTGGGACGTAGACAGAAAAAGCGTAGACAAACTTTAATTGCCTCTACCTCAAATCTTTTGTAATTATTGATTTAAGGTGTTTTTTGTTTCTCTTAGGATGCTATTTACGTTAACATAGCATGGCTAAAAACAGGATGTCCATGCTAGATAAGCCGTGAAGAGGTTATTTAAGGTAAAGCTTGACTATCTAAAGAGAATGGACAACTATTAAGTCAATAAAAGAAAGACTACAACACCCTTGATTACTCGACCACACTCGCCCGACCCCAGCATTGAACCAAAGTAAGCGGTACAGACGAGCTCCCACCATATTCATTAGCCACGGTACACTGTATACCGCGGACTTCGGTTCGATTCCTGAGTCGGGCAAGTGCGGTCGGGGAATCACGGGTGTTATTGCCTTTTGACTTAATAGTTGTCATTCTATTTAGATATTCAATGAACTGCGACAGACCTTTGTTGTCAAGGTAAAAAAACTTCTTCAAAATTCAAACAGGTTTCAGCTTTCATGGTGACATTTATCCGAAATTCAAGGTGTTCTGAAGATTTTCATGCTCAAAATTCACGATTTTCAATGTCAAGCTTCTACAAGGTTTTTTAGTCCAGATGAAAATTTCATCAAAATTCAAATGAAATTTCCTAGACATTTCGGATTTAATATCAATTTACGATGAAATTTCCACTTTCACATTTTTGGATTTTTTTAACAGTTAGAAAGTTGATGAACAGCTACAAAATACAAAGGTCACTATAGCTAATACTACATGTATAAAATCTCACTACAACAAAACATAACTTTTTTGCATTTAATACTCTATGTGCTGTAAGTGGTCTATTTGGAGACTTGTGCTCTAATGAGAGTCATGTGCTCTGTTTCTCATGGTTTTAACAAAAACTGTCGAGACCTAGCATGTTAGTCTACTATCTTATGGCATTTTGTGCATTACTCAATGGCTACCGGGTAAACATGAGTAAAGATTAGTCGATAACGATTAATCGTAGCAAGTTATTAAATGCCGATATTGCTAAAATATCAACTTTATCAAAGTTTATGCAGGCCTGTGTGGTATAAAATTTATTGACAATAATTCCATGATAACGACCTACCGACATTTACTGCGGCATTTTGGGAATAATAGCTTAAAAGTAGAGTGTAAACGAATATTGATGCAACATTTTAACTAATTCAAGGGAGAAACTTGAAAAATGATGGCTAAATAATATAAGATAAATAATCTTTTGACGTCTTCACGGTATTTATAACACTTGTTGTTAGATTGACATCTGATTTCAGTGGTCAAGGGAGCACTTGAGGATATATCGTTCAGTGGCGACAGAACGAATCAAAATATTCAAGATATCAGGAGGCTGTAAAATATCAAAATTCTCTCTGAGCAGCATTATTGTTCAATTTAACGAGGTAAGACAAATTCGTCTATGTAGCCGGGGCTGCTTGATTGATAACTCGATGAGTTAATAGATGTGTCACATGCTAAAGACGCAGTAGATCTTCGTCTCAAAGAGGCACTCATAATTAAGACAGCCCAACCTGACCTGAACAGGCGTGATGAAGGACAAGATATCTGTACAGTGGTATATACATGACATTTTGATTTTTGAAAACATTTTTATATAGCTTTGTACTCCATTTGTAAATCTTTTCTACTCTATACTTTGAAAAGGGCTGTGACAGCCGAAATGTAAGTATAAAATTTGTATTACCTCGTTAAATATCAGGAGGCATTAATATTATCAAATACAGGTGTCTATGGTTACGAGGACAGCTATGAGGTAGCAGGGCGCCCACAAGAATGCAATGCAAAGGAAGTTAACCTAAGGTTTGCGAGGATAAGGATGAAGCAGACGTCGAGATTGACTAGGGTATCTAACGAGAAGCGAAGGAAGGGTAGAGATGTGTGAGCTAGGAGGTCTAATGTAAGTGTACATATCGGCAACAAAGAATCGTATAGTTCTCTTATCAACTAAGAGATGTTGCAATAGAATGCGATCGATACAAAAGATACCTTTCAGCTTCAATTAAAAAAATTAAACTAAGTGGGCGTCTCAGGAAATCATTGGTGAAAATGGCAGAAATCACATCCCTGCTTGCCTTATAGCATTTTTTAATTTGAAAAGGTTGTGAAAAAAGATTGCACTTATCATCGGAACATAGGCTACGTCATTCATTCCGATGAATTTCAAATGATCAAATTGCATCACTTCGTTGTTATAAACCTCCAGTGAATTCTGTGACAAAAGTACAAAACTTTTGAATTTCAAAAGTCATTACTTATTAACAGAAGTGTATTTGATTGCGAGACTGAATTTAATCGACAGAAAGATAAAATTTTATGACTGTCATTGAGGGAACCATCAAGTGTGAGTGTCAGGTTGCGACTCCATCTCTGTAGACACCCATTCAAGCGGTTTGATAATGAAGAGAGGAAATAAATGTGGGTGGTTTTAGTCTCAAATTTGATGTCCTTTAGAAAACCAAGTTAGAAGTGAAGGAATTCATTATCTTACATCTCCAGACAAAATATGAGCTCTATTTTTTGCCTCCTGCGGAACTACTCTCGATGCCACGCAGATAGAGAAGATGAACAGCTGACGAGTAACAATGTATGTCTTCCTTGCCATTCATCAAAATCTCTCACTCTGTCCTCTGCCGAGGTCGAAATGGACTGTCTGGTTGTTCCGCTAGTTCCCAAGTGTTCATTTTCTCTGGTAGACATTCAATGATAATTCAATCAATTTTTTAACCCATTAACGAAATAGTGGTGCAGAATTGTTGTCATTTCAGAAATGGATGGGTTGCATCCGCTAATATTACATGATTGGATCTCAAACGCAAATTTGTCTGTTCATCATTCATCAAGGAAACGATTTGGAAGCATTCAACATACTAATATGAGATGATTCTGTCCACATGTCCAGTTCGTACTGAGGCTGTTCAAAGATATCAATTGAAGTAAGGGGCTTCGAATTTCTTGTATTTATTTCTGGAAGTCCAACTCGCAGATCTGGCATAACCCAACAACCGTTTTTATGTTAAAGGCAGATGCTTGAGAAGTTTTTAACTGAGCTGTTAAGAGTCCAACTTAACTAGAACTTCTGACTGAGAATTCATGATATATTTGTAACAAGCATACTATGACATGAAGAAAAATAGGATCTGGAAGGTTAGACCACTTCATGACTGCCAATCCTATAGTGATGGCTGCATTCACTGCATCTCACATTCGTAAAATTGGACCAGCAAGTCAATGACGGAAACCTCAGGGACTATGTTGACGATGCTAAACCACTTTCAATGAATTTCATAAAGCCAACATAGATAAAATGATGTTGGTCGTTCAACAATCAATTGTGTGGCCTTGCCCATGAGTATTGAATACGCAGTAAACCACCACTATGAAAACGAGCATCATATATGCACGCAGGTGCACAATCAACAATGTAGTAAAAGAACAAAGGAATCTCATTGCCTTGAAAAGTGGTGGAAAGTCACTATGCGAGTTCTGGAAGTCCCCCATAACTGATGTAGATAAAGCAACTTCTTCGACAACCGGCGGCTGTCATATTCGTGCCTTATTCAGTAAGAGCGGAGACAATAACTGACAATATACTTCATTCTCCACTATTGCATTCTAGAGGTACAACACGTAATGCTGCCTAATAAATTTTTTTCATCGAATTTTTTATTTGAAAACATACAAATCATAGAACATGAATGATGAAGACAATGAAAATGGGAGGAAAAGAGTTAGCTCTCTATTAACATGATGCTGTATAGACAGGTCACGAGAAGTTGAGCATTGCCTCTTTGTAGGACGACAATGAGGCGTTGAAATAAATGGCCGATAATAATTAACTCGGGATCGACGGACCGCTGGCAAAAAAATCGAGCGATGTTGATGATATTGTCCACCGCCTCGACATCCCATCCTCCGAGGGCCTCCACCGCCGTTGGCAGGAATGAAACCCCTTCCCGGTTTATCTTAATAAATCAAGATAAGTAATAAGAAGTGTGTATGATTTATGAGAAGAGAACAATGCCGAGAAATTATACAGTCTAATCGTAAAAGTTCTCCATGTCTACCTTAGTCTTGTTGTTTTGTCTAATAATCGGCCACTTTCACCTGCATAAAGGTGCTATACGATGGCTCAGAGGGGATGTAATAAACAGACCCAAGACATAAAGCCGGTGAAGGTCGCTTCCTCACAAACATTGACCGAAGAGTGGTTGTGGTTCACAACAATTGCCTTGCGACTTACTACCACGCTTCACTCAATGCTTGCATGGAAGTGACCTTCACCGGAATTATGTTTGGGGCCTGTTTATCACATCCCCTGCTCTAGGCCATCGTGTAGCACATCTGATGTTGCTGAAAGTGGCCGATTATTAGAAGAACTAAAATAACACGCCAAAGCTATCCGTGAACTTGACGTTAATAGACCTGAGTTGGCCAAACCTGCTTGTGAAAGTGGACAGTCTGTTTCTCTCGACATTTGGTGCTGGCAGATGTGGAGAAGCCGTGCTAAGGAAGTCATCTGGTCTCGAAAATCCAAGTCGTGCAACAAGACTAAAGAAGACACGGAACTTACGCGGTCAGATTTTGTTGTTGCTTGGCATTCTGTTTCTGTTTTCACAAATCACACATTTCTCATTACTTATCTTAAATTATTAAGTAGCATTACGTGTCATACTACTAGAATGAAATCGAATGAGCTGTAGTCCTTCCTCCCTTGTACTGAGTAAATCAATCAAGACATGAATATGACAGCCGACGATTGTCGAGAGCGTTTGCTCCTTTGAAAAATAGTTGTCGAATCTACGTCAGATATGGGGAATTCCATAACTCATAAAGGAAGCTGATGTTGCACCAAAGTTGCAGTAATGGGCATGCCAATAATGACGCATTGATTACCGCGTTAGTAAATACAGAACAGTGTGCCCCAAAATGTTCTTTCATTGCCCTTAACAAGGATGTTGTAACTAGGTGGTGCATTTGACACTTTTTCCAAATCCGGCCGGAGCCGGATTTTCAGCATCTGAAATGCTGGTATTTTAGCCGCTGTCGCTATTTATCGTTCTTCTATAGAGCTCTATAATAAATATTATATTTTCTTATTTATGATTTTCACTTATTTCCAGTTTACAGTATGAAATGCTTCATGCATTGCTACATCAATGCACACCGTGCAATCTACATGTACATGTAGGCTACATAGAATGGATATGTTACTGTTGTATGTAGACTACATCTAATTTATCATTCATCTGGTGACCACAGCCCGATTTTTTTACCGAATGGCATTAAGTTCTGGAAGGCCACTTGTACAAGGAAATGACTGAAACGCACGTTGCGCGACGTTGTGATAAGAATGTAAATAGACTATCTCTTCAGGGTCTCTCTTTCGTCTCATGACTCCCTTCGAATTTTTTTATGATCGACAGGCCTACATCAAATGGCAAGATAGCTGGGTAACATATTCTTACTGAGAAATTTAGTGATGAAATATAAATAAACTATGGTCTTACATTAGCCCCATCTATACATGCGAGGGGGTTCGGCCACGTGTCGTACTTTTGTTGTGAACTTCTTAATAAAATTAAGCCGCTCAACCAACTGAGCAGGATTACGTCAATTGCAAAGTGTGCTTCTCGTCAGTTGCGAAGGGTGCTTGTCAATCCTCTTTGTCTGCCGGTTACGCTCAGAAAAAGAGGAAATTGCAAGGTCTTGTGGCAGATCCGCCGATATCTACACGTCAGTAATTCTGTAGCTGCCTAACATAAGTAAATAAGTCTGCAGTAAATTAAACCTGAAATTTAGGACAAATTACAGGGAAGACACCATATCTTTCAATAAATTGTCTCAAGCTATCCCATATACATATCATTCGACAGGAAGAAATGTTGATTCTAATGGGAGAACGTTTAGAAATAACCAAGCAGGTTATCGACAGTATTTCTGGAATGATAGAAACATGAAAAACAATCGATTTAGAAATAATAGAGATGTTAATTTCAATGGAGGCAATCCAACACGCCAAAATAATTTTAGAGGACAAAACAATTTCAGATGCCGAAATGATATTAGAAGCTGGAATAGAAATAGTATTGATTATTCTGAAAACTTGGAGGGCAATGACTCAAACTTACAATGCTTTCAAAATAGTAATAATCAACCTTTTTAGACTAAATTATATCTCTTAGACGAAATTATATCTTGAAGTTAAATATCTCATCTGTGGAACTAAACGAGAGTGCTCGGATGTTACTGTCAAGAGGGTGCAAGTTTACTCCTATGTCTAATAAGAATACTACTATTAGATAATGAAATGCATGATTATCATCGTAAACTGCGCATAAATGATCACTTCAATGATAATGACTTAGTTGATGATTCCTTGGATCTTAATTATGAAAATAACAATTTTAAGCCCCTAAATGTAATAAGGAACTAGAAATGATTATCCATTTAAAGAATGTTTCTTATAAAAAGGAGCAAACCGATCGAAGTAATCTGACAAAAAAGCATAACTTATTACTTGACAAAAATGTAACTTTGAATGAGTTCAGAAACAATGAAAATATCCACATTGCTAAGGCTGATAAGCTGCTTCCGTCATCTTAGACAACATGTTTTACACAAAAAAGATTAAAAATGATCATTTAACTGACCATACAACATGAGAAAATTTGGAGAAGTATAATGTTTACTCTACGCTGAATTTGTGCGACAAGCAAAAGAATTCATCAACTCGGAAAGAATTTTCTAATTTATCACATTTTCACCCTTCTACATCTGTATGGATTGTCTAAAATCCACACGAAGATAGATTTAATGAGAAGTCTTCCAGTACACAAGTATGGGTATATGAAATACAAAATTCTTACTATCAATTTTAGACCGATTACAAGTAACGTCAACTACCCCACAAGTCGCTTAAGTGAATTGATAAACATCATTCTTCAGACTGTAGCACTTAGCATCTCGAGTTTCTGAAGAGATTCTCTTTATTTTCTAAGTAAATTGTCAACCTCTATAAATGATGAGATTCTAGCCACTTTCGATATCCAATCGATATACACAAGCATTCCCCACACTTTAGTTTTAGAGGCACCGGAATTTTGGTCGATAGAAAAGAGACATCTGATTCCGAATAGATTTACGAATGATTTCATATTGGAGGGAATCAGCCTGATTTTGAACAATAATATCTTTACACTTGATGATGGGCTATACAAGCAAATTTCTGGAACGACCATGGGGACGAAATGTGCTCCAGCTTATGCTAGCTTAGTATTGGGATATTTGGAAATAACTTTGTACGAGAAAATGTAAGAAATATGAACAGATGCCCAATGTGAGTCGTTTAAAGGAAAATGGATACGTTACCTGGACGATTGTCTCATTATTTGGACGCGAGAGTTTGGTGACATTGAATTTTTATATCAGTCTTTGAACACATTACATAGCAATATAAAATTTAAATGGAAGAAAACTCCACAAGCATTCATTTCTTCGACGTCAAAGTATGTAAGAAACCTAATGTAATCCAAACTGATGTTCACCATAAACCTACAGACAGCAATTTATATGTACCTTACATCCGTCGTGCCATCCGAAACACATTTTGAGTAATATTCCATTCAACTTGGCTAATCGTCAAGGAGGATAGTTTCGGAGAATGAGATACTTAATTTACGAACTTGGGAACTTGAAGAAAACGAAGAAACTAGGCTATAACCTAGTATGGATTTTTAGTATGGATAAATCCATTGCAATCGATTGAGGGTTCAATAGCAAGTGCACTTGCAAGTACTTTGAAATCAGAATCAAATAATAAAACTTGAAGTGTTAAGTCGATTCGTTTTGTTCACACGTCGTTATACAACCCGAATAACCCAAGATGCTTTATGAAAGTGATACGGTCCTCATCTAACAAGTTGCAAATGCAGGCCTCCCAACGAATTTTAGTGAGAATATAGGCTAAAATTATAGGTCACAAAAAAATATAGGCTTTTATAGGTTTTCATAATCTTATTATGTATAGGCATATTATTGTTTAATTGAAATTAAATTTATCATGTCATCAATCTTGTTCAATTACCTGTGAAACTCCAACCAAACTAATATGATCGTTCACGTAAATTCGATTGCAATTAATAAGTAGGTCTATTATGAGAAGTAGATGAATTACATAAATGACAAAGTAAAATACGTTGAAAATTGAAGTCAACGACTATCATCCAATACATGCATTAATACGTTCAAGTGCTATTTAACTTTATGAATATTTTGTACATGTAGGGAGCTATAAAATATTGACATTCATTATAAAAAAACTCTATTAAAAAATTACAAACTTCTCGGTTATTAGAGAAAGCAGTCTTTGGAAATTAAGAAAAATACTTCGTGAATTGTAAAGTTTTGTACAAAATTTACTTACAGCTTTACCGAACAGAAAACTTCAAAACAAACATTTGTAAAAATGTCCAATCTTTCCACTAAAAAGTTAAAAAGTTCAATAACTGAAAATGTGACACTAGTTAAATAATCTATACAAAAAATGAGGACAAGCAAATTGCTATCACTACAGTCAACTATCTCACAGAGTTGAAGTTCGTTATTACAGTCTTTTTTTCTTTATTGTCATTTCGTGGTAAGTTGTCATGAGCTGCCGCTTTTTATTCTGTAATTCAAGTTGCTTCTTTGCGGATGTTTCGATTTTTTCTTTTGCCAATCGCAAAAGATCTGATGCTATACTGATGCCATCCATATCATTCTTTTTTATGCTTTCATCGAGACGGGTTTGTGCATCCTTTAATAGAAGATTGGCTCTCGACGTTTCAACGTTTATGTTTTCCTTGTCTTTCGCAATAAGACATGTTTGCGCGTCCATTTTTTCTATTTTTTCATTGTGTTCCGTTTCTGCTTGAATTTCTTTTTCTTCGCGTTCTTTCTTTTCCTGTTTAAGTTTTCCGCCTTTTTCCTTTCTTCCTCCAATTCCTGTTGATACAGCTTCGAAGATGCCCTCGCCACGCTGATAAGGTCTTTCGTGATGGGAACGTTTGTAATGCCATCAAATGATCGGACAGTGTCTTTACATGCTCTTATTCCGATTACAGATTTTGCAGAAAGCGCTGTTCTATCCGTACCAAGCAATCGTTTATTAACTGAAAGTCCCCTTTCTGAGTCGGCATTGCTGTGAGCCAATGTGAGAGCTGCTTTTACGACACGGGAAAGATTCGGGTATTTCTTTCTTCCACTTACTGATTCATGCTCCAGTATCTGAGACCAGAATTCATCAATGCGGATTTCATGAATGTCTGACTTAACTTTTTCTTCACCGTACAATTTCCATTCGTCGATGATTTTCACGATGTCGTCATCTTTGAGAAAAGGCATCGCTTCTGCTATGATTTTGATATAGCGGCATCTTTTCTTGTTGGATTGTTCTTTTGGATGTAGTACGCGGAGGGCTCGAAGTATTTTGTTATCATGTGGAAGTTTATCGATCAAGTACTGCGATGCAGTTTGGTAGAACGACAGTATCTGTTTCATGACTTCATCCTTCGATTTAGATTCGACCTTCTCAATCGCGTCTCTGGCTGCATGTCCGATTTCAATATCTTCATTAGCCAAATGGTTCTGTGACACATCGATTGATTTCAACTTCTTTGAGTTTTCTTTTACATAGCTCTGGTTTTGAAAGCGGAACAAGACAGACTTTATCAAATCACACATAGAAGGATATAGATAATGTATCAAAAGGCCTTCTGTTTGACAAGTAAACAATACGAACAGTTCAACAACCAGACTGAACCAATCGAAAATCATTCAAGAGTAATAACTGCTGATCATTGGGCACACGAGGAACAAAATCAATCACCGACCTTCAAAAGACGAATAACACACAATCTGAAACCAGATTGTATTAAAAATTGCTTTCCTTATCGATAATCAAGAAAACTTACGTGATATGTAAAATAGCATAAGAAATGTGATCATCTCAGTCAAAAATCATAAGAAGTCCGAAAAAATAGGTTTATATAGGTTTCATAGGTTATTTTTTAAAAATATGTCAGTTTTTAAAAAATAGGTTTTTATAGGTTTTATAGGCTTTTTTGGGAGGCCTGCAAATGCTAAAGCCTTTTAGCTGCTGTGCCATTCAAGCCGCTTACAGACAACCAAAATCATTGTTATAACTATTAAGAAGAAATAAGAAAGAGGTACTTAAAGGTGTAACGAAATGTGACGATAAAAAATCTAAATGCTGTCATCATATAATATGGAACAACATTCCATTTCCACGACAATACCTTCAACATCAAACGAAACATGAACTACTATTCGAAGAACGTGATATATGTACTCGGTTGCATGGGCTGTCAACAGTATTACATTGGACAGACTGGGACCAACTCAAGAATAGGCTGACAGTCCATAGACATGACATCAAACATCCTGATCAAGCCCCACTACTAGTCAGTAAACATATAGCTATCTGTGCGAAGGACAATCCCGTCAAGTTCAAAGCTATGCCAATTTTCCAGCTTTCTTGAAATGCCACTAAGTATATCAGAGAGGCTAAAGAAAGCTATTTTATTTCAAAATTTAAACCTTTGTTGAACTCTTTATGATTTCTATATGCTTTTTGGTAATTTTATCATTAGTTGCCATGTTACTTTGACATCCTGTATGCATGATTAGATACAAAAAAATAATACATCGAAATCGGTCGTACTTTACAGCAGGGATGCGGAGTCCTATCATTTTGATAGGACTCCGACTCCGGGTGTCAAGTATATAAGCCTAGTTTTTTGAAAAATTAACTGGTAGCCTACATCATAGATCATTACAGGCTTACCTGTACCTATTTTTAGTGATCATTGCTGCATCAATTATCAAACATTTTCGATGAAAGTTTATCAAATGTCGCTTTAAGTTGGATGCATGCGACTCGGCTCCTCCCATCTTGTTGATGTGTGCTTCACACGGCTTTTCTCCAGTCTCTATCACACAGGAAAATTCCCATTCTTCTCCAAAAAATTTGAGTACACTTTCGATTTTAATATGCGCTTTGGAGGAGCCATCACACACGATTAACGTGAGGTGAAGAGGTAATCCGATGTGACCTTTGGCGCGTAGGTGTGATCGAGGCTATGAAGGCTTGCCTTCTCTACTAAATCACCGAGTGAAAAGACAATTCTTTTCTCACTATCACAGTTCATTCCGTAAACTATTACAAGCTTTACATGTAGCAGTGTCTGCACTTTTGTTTGATGGAGAAAGTTGACATCAAGACAGTGACAGCTATGCACAAGGATAAATAATATGTTTGTATTATATTTCGGGTCTAGTTATAGGCCGGAGTGTGCAGTCCTATCATTTGATAGGACTCCGACTCCAGCAAAAATGATAGGACTCCGGGACTCCGACTCCGCATCCCTGCTTTACAGGCATCTGACTTTTGGTTTTTAATTTTCATTTTATATACACTAATCCCAAAAATGTCTGTCACCTCTTGAATTGCTTTCTAATGTTGAAGGGTGACATCGTCATAAAATTGGCAAATTTAGACATATCCATGATAACATTGAACACTCTATATAGCATGGATAAGTTAGCCATTGAATTGAAATATATTTCTATGAATGTTATAAGATGCACTGGTATTAGAAACCTTGGATATTAAAGTTAATTGTACGAGTACTCAAGCATGCCAACATGACCAACGAAATGAAGGCAGCAAATAGAAATAAAATTAAAATCCAATTAGAAATAAAATTGGACAAGAAAACGAAGGGAACTAAAGAAAAGATGGCTTTAGAGCAGAGGCTTTTGGTTTTTCAATGATGAATTTGGCAACATCAGAAATTGTTTCACTAATTAATTTAAGCAAAAGAATAATTTTGAGGTAGAGTGCAAGGCATAAAACTAGTGAATAAAAGTGTTCTACCGTTAGAAAATCCATCGAACGCCGCAACAGCCCACTGCTTACATGTAGATACCGGTATGTTCTGAATAGCAGACTTTCATCCGCAGTAGAGTTTTGAAAGATTTGGAATGAGCGATTGCTTCATAAACGGTCTACGTACAACTGCCTGCGCAAGGCCGGTGTGAGAAAACGGAGACCGTTTTGTTGCGACTGCAAAGGAGATTGAGAGAAATATGCTAAGAAAAGAATGCATGTGGAGAGAAATTTGGAGGAAGCTGATATTTGCAAAAGAGAGCAAGTTTCGAAGATTGAGGAATGATAGGCGAATGCAAGCCCATAAGAATGGATGGGCGAATGAAAGCTGAGAACTCCAGATAAGGTATACAAAGTATGGAAAGTTAATTCAATTAATGTTCTAGGAGCTATCTGACTTCATGATCTTAGTGAGTTACGAATTCTGAAATCTGTGAATGGGTGAATATTTACGTTAATACTGAGACTAGATTTTTTTAATGCGTCGATGGCAGATTGCCGGATTCCATCTGAAGCATAGCCTCTGAAGCAAGCAAGATTTCATGAAGCATAGCTCATCAATGACGGCCTTCTCCTGGTCTAGTGCTTGGATCCGGTGTATGAGATTCCCTGTGAGAACTCCGACTGCTCCTGGAGTTCTGTTGGGGAGACGTCTCACACTTTGGGAGAAAGGAAGGAGCATGTTCGTGCTGTGAGGGAAATGGACGTCATGCGTTCTGAAGTGGCTCGACACGCCGAAGAGGAACAACACGATATTGTGTTCGATCAGATGTCGATCTTGGAGAAGGAAAAGACCTGGAGAAGACGTGTGGTAGAGGAGGCTGTGTGGACGAAGCGCCGGAACTCTAGCAATAGAGTAAAGCATTGCCTCAAGAACTTCTGGAGTGCTCTCTGACATTTCATTTCCCTTACTGTAATTTCTAATTTTCTCTGTACATTTCATTTCTACTTTCGCTATTATGTAATTTTTTTGTTTGTTTTGGGCCTTTTATTGATTTTTTTAAATTATTATCATTCTTTACTTATTTATCAAAAAATTGCATTCATTGTTGTACTAGTTTTTTCTTTGTCTTATTAATTTCATGTGGTTTCCGGTTTCCTTGAGAATTCTATTATGTAGCGGTGTGTCTCGTGCATTGTCTCCTATTGTCTATTTCTATGAGGTCGTTTTACTATAAGGTTTGTGGTCTTCTATTGATTCTCTGTGCCTCTAATGTGTAGTAAGTTGTGTGAGATTTGCTCCGTGTATGCAATTTGGCTATGCGCCTTAGTTGTTTGGTTAGTAGCTCTGATGATGACCGACGGTGTTGGTCGAAAGGCCTCAGCAGAATAAAGGATTCACTTCCCATGTACTGATCGTGTTTTTTGGGCTTCCTATAATTGAGTGAATAATGAATTCCCGCCCGACTTTCTTTTCAATTTCGTGGAAAGCATTCAACAACTACAAAATAGATCTATGAATTACATAACCAAACTTGTTTTTATTTCAATGAGCAATATTTCAAGAGAAGCTTTTGCCTTTCAGAAAGTTTGAGACATGAAATTCCATGAGGACTTCGTTTCCCTCCTCTGATGTAGATGTATATAGCATGCAGCCTCCAGGAATCTTTACAAAAACACAATCAAAGAAAAGAATAATGCATAATACGGAGATTTCTTGACTTCATTGCATGCACGCATCCTAAATACAATAATAAGTGATAGATTTTCTAAGAAGGCATGCTTTACATTTGGCATAGTCGATCACCAGTAGTATTGCCTGGAAATCTGTGATCAGTCCATAGATATTGTATCTGTCCATGGCAAAATGAATGTGAACCCGGCTGCATGTAGGGCCGCTGTGTTCAGATAAATTTTGAGGCACTTCATTTTTTACAAAATGAACATTCAAAAAAACGATAACGATGAAACACAAAGTCTAGGCATGTATACATGCTATACATGAACATGTAGCATGAAGTCAAGCAGAACATTAACTTAGAAATGTATTTCTTAATCTTATTTTAATCATTTCACAGCAATACCAAAATCAGAAAAGGCTTACCATTTGGAATAGTAGTATTCAAGAATATGAACTGGGCATTTCAATGGAAGCTCATTGTTGGCTGAGATTTCGAGGGCGGTGGAGAATTGATCTGGAGGCAGATATCGCAACACAGGTACAGGTCTTTGAGGAACAAAGACGAGCTGAGACGTTAACAGAGCCTTGTGTTCCCTTGCTTTCTGAACCTGAAATATATTCCAATGAATGAATTCCCTGTCTATCACGTGTTACTATTGTAACTCAGTAAGTAGTACCTTTACTCATTCTAATTATTATTAGGAATATCAAGCAATCTGAATTCCTTACTTGAAAATGTTTTGTGATAAAATACATGAGGGTGAATAACAGCGTAGCTTGTGGATAAGCTCCCAATTGTCGGCATTCCCACAGATGCTCCTCTTCGATTCGGCAAAGAAGCAATCCTGAAACATACAATCAATAGATCAACTTATTCAACTCTTGAAAAGTGTCTTCATTAACTCACCTTCAGCATTGATACGTGTTTCGTAATTCTCTATCACACTATCCAAAGTTGACGAGAAGGAGGCGAATAAAGGATCGTGGAAAATATCAATCTCACGCCCATTCTCGTTCAAATATAATTGAAGACCTAAAAAGCATGACTTGATTTTAAAATGCTGTATTGAATAACGGGGTTGGTCGATTTTGTCGACATGTCTAACGTCTATGCAAAAATCCTATTTCATGTCTATGACTATCCCCAGTGCACTATTACCAGTGCATGAAGGTTGACCCATCTCAATTAGCTAGTATGGCATCGTGACTTGGGTGGGTTAGGGAAAGAAAATACAAACATGGAAAACAGCTGCAAAAAGGTTAAGTTGATCATTGTAAATAGGTCTTACTTTGAAGGGCAATAAAACATTACTCACCAAGGCATAAGTAAAACACGGAATCCTTCGTGTATTCTTCGCCAGTCGGTTTACGACATTCTTTCACGAAGGTGGACATAGCATCTGCTAATTGTTCCACTGGCATTTTTAGGATGTCTGTCTCCGATGATCGTTGAGATTCAGATGGTGTATATTTCGTTCGCATCCAATGAATCCACGCTTTTAATCCGTAACTGAATTTTAGTCGATGCTGAGAATCATTAACCACTGGACCACCCTCTGAAACAATCATTCTGTAGTGTTTCATATCAGTGTCAATGAGTTCTCCTAACCGCGCCAATGAAGCGCTTCTCTTCTCGCCCGCACGCGGCTCTACAACTACAGGTGATCCGCTATCCTCTGTCACTACTTCTGCTGTTTCCAACGTTTCAACATCGTCTGCAGAGGTTTCCATTGCAGTGGCAGTCTCCACAGCTGCTGCTGCTCCAGGAGCTTCATGAAGAGCGACTTCCAAATCCGTGTTGTGAACCCCTTCTGCCGCCCAATCTTCACCCATCAACTGAAATTGCAATAAAACTAAAATAAATACTAATGTTACATGTTGCTTGAAGTCTTGAAACGTAATCAATTGGAAATGATGAATCGTGATACATCGGCATGACAAAGCAGAGGAAACAAATCGGTTGCTAGGCTATTCATCCCACTCATAGACTTGAAAAAAATTAAGCATAAAAAATTCTTGGCAGCCGTAGAAGCCGGGCTTCACCCTAAGCTGCGAAACGCAGCGACTACCCACGGTGGCCGCAAGGCTCCGAGCAGAGAATTCGGGTATATTTTTGGTGCCAAAGATTCCCAATTTCGTGGTAAAGAACAGACATGGCTGGTTACATGCATACGAGGAGCCATAATGCAGTCCTTGCTTATACGTTATTACTTTTATTCGGTCGTAAATACTTGCAAATTCATGTCCAAATAATTGGCGTTTTGAAAGAGTATTAAGTCAAGAAACTGGAATTTAATTGATAATTGCTTCAAATAGTTATATTTTTCAAACAAAAACTGCTGACAGCTAATTGCACATGCGCGTTAAACATGCATAGGCCGAGTGGACAGTCAAGTACTGAGCTTCTAAATCACACATTCTTCTCGATGTCTCTTCTTCTTTTCTTTGCAGCTTCCAAGCTCGCTATAGCTTTTGCCTCTTCTTGATGTGCAAGAAGTATTGTACCTGTCTTAACAATCTTAACGTTGTAACTGTCTTAACAGTTGTACATGTCTTTATTTTTCTTCTATCATCTTTTTCCTTTTTTCTGCGGCATCACTCTCTTCCATCACCAAAATCGCCAATCGAGCAATTACGATTAAATAAATGATGACTGATACAATTCATTGCCAAGTTTTCACTCGCTAATCAGTGTTGATATGCAATATCAGGAAAATATGACGAAAAATTTAGGTTGTGCGAAAAACAAACAGTCTAATAACGAAAATTTCATGAGAAACACATTTCTCAAATCATGAAAATCATCATTTTCTCAAATCACAAGTTGCAAAAACCGAAATACAGTTATTTTAAAAAATAAAAACGATACCACACAAGATACGCAAAGCATGACATTTCAAAATTCGGGTGTATTCGGATATGTGCAGCCACATTGGCCTACAGCTGCCAAGTAATTTTGTGCTTGATTAATGAGGGCATCTTTCTATTTTCTATTCTATGACCAGGCGAACTACCCCTCTGCAATCTTTATGATTATCCCGTTCACGCAGTTAATAATGGACTTGACAGATTAAATGTTCCACCATGAAAGGTCGGCAGAATGTCCGGTAGAATCTTTAAAAATAATAACCGTGTATTCATTTCAATGGAAATCGGGTACGAAGGATTATAGCATGTTTACAAAAGTGATGACGAAAGTAAAGAGAGAAGTTATAAATCATGAAATTCAACATTGGACATAAAAGTGAACAACAATCTCAAAATTATCACATTTTATACATATGATCAGTTCTAAAAGATTAAACGTACTAACGAGTAACTTCATCATTATACGTTGAACAAGCAAGAGGAAAAAATTATCTGTCTTCACAGTGTTCGCTTTAGTAACAAGTATCATCCTGAGCGTGACATAACGGGTACATAAGAAGGACACATTCCGGAATTCCAGAGCTAGTAATTGTTATACTGCTCCTGTAAACTTCAAAACGCAGGAACTGCTTACATTGGTCGAAATAAGATGATATCCACTTAACAAACCCATCACGGAAATGTAGATCAGTCTATTGATTATTTACGGTGCAGCAGCTTGTCAAATGATCTCGAAAATCATAGGCCATTACCAATGCACCAGCTGATGAGTCGTCATCCAAATATCCTGAAACACACTACTCAATTGACGTCGAGGCGCAAAAAGAGGATGAACTTAAAGGATATTTTCGACAGATGGAATCTAAAAACCGAATTATTTTGAAACAAAATACCAGTAAAGCATACCACCAACATAACGCATTCATGCGACCGCGTGATCACCCTCATTCATTACTGAAATGAGGATTTTTACTTTCTTAATGGTTGGTTTCCATTTCTTAATGGGGCTGTCTCCATGGCACAGTGGTTAAGTGCTTGGTCTGGCGATCTTTTGGTCCAGAGATCGAGCCGCGAAAATGTCATTGGGAGTCGGCAGGAAGGACACCCGGACTTAAGATACCGCAACGCTACGGAGAAGTCTGCCTATGTCAGCACCGTCCAAGCCCCAATATGGGAGAATAGTGACGTTGAGGCAATCGTTAGCGTTCAGTTTGTTCAAAGGTGTACTCCGGGCATAATTCGTTTATGACTTTACTGTCTTAAAAGCAAATTCATGTTTCAGCTGTCACTTTTATCCGTATCAGACTTAAAGATTTGCCTTAGAAGATATCCGCTAGTGTAATGGTGGAAATGACGTCAGCGATGATGCGCACCATTGTCTGCTGGCGTCGCGTGCAGTGAATGAATAAGCAGATTTTCAGAATTCATGAAACCCGAGGCGACGTTCGTATACAGATAGAAGCTAGGGATCACGTCAAACAGTGAGAAAATAGTGATCGAACTAAATTCTTTTCTTTAACATAAGGAAACACCAATTGTTCCAAGCAGGCTACTCACACTCATTCGTATCAACAAATGGTGAGGAAATTTCAAATGAACACATGAGTCTAACCGACACCATAGACCTAGGCATATACCCTAGGTACATACACATAACGTACACAAAAGGGGTTTGAAGAAGCTAATTCCAAACTTGTCCTGTGAACAATGTGATTTTTTCGAGGCTAACGTTGTACGTGCATTTTCACTTCATGTGATAGCACGTCATGCATTTGCTATCCATGTGCTTCATAGCTTTCATTTACTACAGAGATGCTTCTGGAGTAGCAACTGTTCTAAAATAATAATTTCTTCTGGTAGGCCTATCTACAGATAGACAAAATTAAACTACATGTACGTCCCATCTGACCAAAATCGGCTGCAATACCTTTTGTGAACTTTTCATTCTTGGCTTTAATGATCAAAGTATAGCATTTTAAAAGATATCCTTCAATGCTGATTTGCTCAAAATTGTGAGTTTTCATACTGTGTGACCCGGTTCACTTTGCGCTCTCATGGGAAGGTCATGGAGAAATTCCGAAAAAATCAATCTTTACATTTGATCGGGATATTTATGTAGTACTCTGAACACTTAAAAAATAAATACATAGTAAAAGTACAGCAAAATTGAGTCAACGCATGCAAGTTTAACCTCATTGCAAATAATAAGAATACTTTAATACCTGTCTGAGTTGCTCCTGTGAAAGCGTCAGCATCTCGCCAGTATCCGTTACCAAAGTCATCTCCTCTCCCGCACCAGAGATGACAGCATGTGTTGTAGCCGTTGTCGCGACAGTTTGCGCCACCGCAGCTGCCTCCCCTTCTACATCTGTGGCAACAGTAACTTCCGTCTCCTGACCAGCAGCTCCAGTTTCAAGGAAAGCGCTTCCTCCAGCCTCTGCCAATTGTCCAGTCAAATCTTGTGCTTGTGCGCTGTCCAAAAGCAGAACAATGGGTACAGGAATGGGCACGGGCATAGGGAAGGCCATCGGCGTAGGCTCAGCATACATCTTGAGGGGTACTGGTACATAAAATGGAACAGGAACTGGAACCGCTACAGGAGCACTGACACCAGCAGAGAGCAAAAGTGATTCTTCGGTTTGACAAGCGGCTTCCGATCGATATGGTTGACACTGAACCCGTCTACTCAACGTCAGTGGTTTCGACAAGGTACCTTTGTTCTTGACACCGACCGGTGCAGCTGGCTGCAATACCACCTGCTGTTCGATGCCTAACTGCCGAACCATGTCCATCGGCACAACAGGAAACTGACCACGCAGTGGACGTCGGCCACGTGGACGTCCTCGCTGGCTGCCGCTCAGACCGAAGTTACTAGCCCGATTGTCAGGAAGAACAGCTAAACTACCTGCTCCTGAAGAATATGGAGCACTGGGTAAAACGCTTTTGCGAGAATAAGCCGAACTTGAAACTTTCGGTTGTGTGACGCCAGATACCAGACGTTGCTGACCGACACCGAAACTTGACGAGCGATTGCTGCTCTGATTCTGCGATTGCATTGCTCGCTGCTCTGTTGGGGCTGGAGCCGAGCGAAAAACAACACGAATGTTGTTTCCTTGCTGATCCATCACTGAAAGTCCAAAGGAATTGATTGTTATGACGAATTATTAAATCAAGATCAAGGATGGACAAATCTGACTTTGATGAATGATAAATTTACCTCACAAAATTTAAAACTTATGGCCCTAATCGCAATTAATTTGTACATTTCATCTGAACTGACAACTGAAAGTTGAATGAGGCATTACTTCGAATTATCATCGCAGAGTAACTCATCACACAACAACACACAGTAGCTTAAAAACACAGTATGAGCCTAAGTAACTGCTGAAGATCAGATCATTGATTCTTCGATTTTGTCATCCTCATTCGCTTCAATTTTGTAACATGCATGTGGCTATTTGTCAACGTGGGGAATCGGTTGTGAAAAATCGCTTGGAAATACCCTCGAGGAGTGCATGTAAACTTAAGAATCCAAATTATGAAATAGCCTATACTACACCAGGAGGAAAATCATAGCATGGCTATTTTCTCATTTTTTTTACTTCATTTTAATGATATTGACATTGATCATCTGTAGTTATGTTTAATTTACAAATTACAGTATGCCTAATTTTAAGTAGCTCAATTTCAAATAAGTTCGAATTAATAAAAGAAAATGTATATAATCACTTTCCACTGAGATGCAACGTCGGTGCTCGAGATGCATGCTAGCAGTGTTGGTAAAAAAAACCCATCCCTATTTAAAAAACACAAAAAGCGGCTTTCCTTGGGTTTTCTAAATACATTTACCAATTGATAGACGTACAATCGAATTTGAGAGATTTTGATAGTAGGCTCTGTCCGATGTCAAATCGCAAGCTCAACGGTGTATTCTAATTTAAGTATCAAACTACTCAGAACATAATATTTCTTCATTATCGGAAATGCACGTCTAATTCTTTTTATGCTACCGAGTCAATTCTTTCGGTATGAGATAAGAAGACATAATTCAGGCTTAACGTCTAAATGGGTTAATTATGTGTCCACATGAATCTGTCCTATCTGTAATTTCCTACTCAGAACAGATTGTCGTAGAATCCACAATTTTCACAATATTTAGGCCAAGATGGGCCCTTGCGGAATGCCGGAAATACGCGCAGATGAACGATGGATCTATATCCATGAAATTCCACTATGATGCAAGAGCATACGAGTGCGAAAAAGAACCAATTACGTACACTAATGAACAATAGGCATATATGGAATTGCATCTCTCATACACTCGTGCGCTCTTGCAAAATAGTGGAAATTCATGGACAAAGATCCATCTCTATGCGAACAATTTCTAATGCGTAATATCGAACGAACAGAAATCAATAATGTCTACAAATATAGCTAAAAACATAATGAAATGTTTGGGTGACATGCGGTAGTCAACACGGTTGGTTGGATGGGAATACATACGTGGTGTGATCCAAAATGTCCCGGACTAACCTACTTGCAGATAACCTGTGATAACGAATACTACTTCAGATGTAAATTTAGGTCTTTAAGGCATGAGAAATATGGTCGCCGAAATTTTTCCGGTCAGTTTTCTATTTTTAAAAAATATTTTTACATTTTAACATGAATTTCTGTATTTTCTGAATTGATCGAGATCCGATTTGTCTTATTGTTATAGTTAGATTGATTTTGATTTGTACCTTATTTGACGGATATCTTTGCCATGAATATTGCACGTCTTTTGTTAATTGCTTCATGTGTTACGATATCAATCAGTGAAGTTCATTCAGCACGCATTCATTAAGAAATCCGTGTCAACGATGGTTCTTTGTTCTATCAGTTTTCATGATGGATGTGACAAGCGTGTCTTCAGTCGAATATCGCAGTGTGATACGATACCTCCTGATCCGCGGCTTCGCTAATGGTGACATTCTAAAGGAATTAAACCTGGCATATGGAAGCAAAGCTCCATCGAGAACTACTGCTTATTTCTGGAAAAGCGAATTTAAACGCGGAAGACAATCTGTGGAGCAAGATTTTTCAACTGTTGGTCGGCCGCAGGAGATTCCGGAAGAGAAATCGAGTCAGTGCGATGAAGTGATTACAGCACACAGAAGGATAACCATCCGTGAGTTGTCAAGAGAGTTGCGAATCAGTTATCACTCCTGTCATGACATCATCGAAAGACTTGGATATCGCAAACTGGCATCACGTTTCGTACCGAAGTTTCTGTCACCTGAAATGAAGGAGAACAGACTTCTGGCGACACAGTCAAATTTGGATCTCCTCGAAATGCACGGAGATCAGTTTCTGAACTGCATCCTTACAGAGGATAAAACACCTTTTAAGTTTGTATCTGCCTCAAAGTAAGCGAGAATCTGCAGAGTGGCGAAAATCAGGCGAGTCTGCCCCTTTGAAAATGCGATCCGGAACATCACATCGCCGGTCGTTGATGCTGACGGTCTTTTGGAACGCTTCGGGAATCCAACTGGTTGACTTTGCGGATAAAGGAGTAAGAATCAATAGCGAATATTATTCCAATCTGTTATCTGAAGCGAGGAAGAAAATAAGAAAGCCACGAAACATTCCCCTCTACTTGCTTCATGACAATGCTCCGATTCACACCTCGCAGGAGACAACCAATGCCTTAACGAGAAACGGATTTCAACTATTGAGCCATCCTCCTTATTCACCTGACTTGGCCCCAAGTGACTTCTATCTGTTTAGATTCCTCAAAAAGCATCTTCTTGGACACCATTTTGAATCGCCAGTTGAACTGCGGGATGCAGTTACTGAGTTTTTTGATTCTTTGACACCGGAATTTTTTCATAAAGCTTTTTGTGAATTGAGACTTCGTTGGCAAAAAGTGACGAATGCTAACGGCTCATACATTGAAAAGTAAACTGTTTTCTGGAACAAAACATTTGTTTTTCCGTTAATTATTAATCAGGTTATTAGTGATAGCTTAACTGTCAAGTTAATCTAAATATATTAATTCTAAATCGCTAGAATTTATAGGAAAATCTTGAAATTCAGACAAAAATGTTTGAAAATTTTGAAAAAATAGAAAACTGACCGGAAAAATTTCGGCAACCATATTTCTCATGCCTTAAAGACCTAAATTTACATCTGAAGTAGTATTCGTTATCACAGGTTATCTGCAAGTAGGTTAGTCCGGGACATTTTGGATCACACCACGTATGTCGAGGTTTATCAATTTTTGCAGTGAATATCAGACGTCGAATAGCCATAGCCCTTGTAATTACTTTTGCGTAATTAATACGCTGTTTCCCGCGAATGATCTACTTTAAGTTAAAAAACCATCCTTCGTCTTCAGCAAGTGTCTGTATTCAACCAAGGCGATGTTGGTTAACTTTATCTATAATATGGATGGGTCTCACCGGAATCCAATGGCTATTGTCTCCACAATTTACACAGCAAAATGCCGATCACATGCAGAACCGTCTTCAATATAATCCGAACGAATATCCAAGTAGCAAAATATTCGGACTGATTTAAGTTCGACTGTAGAGGTTAATATGCCAATCTGATTCGTCGATTATCGTAGCAGTTATTCACGAAGAAACATTGCACAATTTGAAGAGGTCGTGATGAGTTCTTTGCAGTTGGGCGCCATGTAATTACTTTTGCGTAATTAATACGCTGTTTCCCGCGAATGATCTACTTTAAGTTAAAAAACCATCCTTCGTCTTCAGCAAGTGTCTGTATTCAACCAAGGCGATGTTAGTAAGTTAGTTATGAATCACTTTCACACGATACAAGCTCTTATAGCGCGCTCAGTCGACAACGCTATACATAGCTTTCTCCATACTAATGCGTGCATCGACAACGCGGAATAGTCCAATAACATGAATCATGACTGAGCGTGGGAAAACAGATATGGAACATAGATATTTAGATTGTCTGTTCGAGAGTAAACACAGTCCCCCTTGAAATAATAACATATATGAATTTCAATGTTTACCATCATCAGCTGTTTTCTAGGGGCACCAAAAGTCCGACAGGACGCGTGACAATACCTCGACGTCCTCAAAGAATTTTCACTCTTACCGAACGGCAAGCATCACCCCGCCCTGAGCACAAACTAACAATTTTTGCCAAACGCCACTGAAGACGAGAACCTTTCTCAACAAGCAAACAAACATTTCCAACTTTCGGCAAATCCGTTGCTCCGCGATTTCTACGGATTCCACCAAAACTGCGCTCCCTCAACGACAGAACATAATGCTTGTTCCACAAATCCCAAAATTGGTTAACTAGAGCTCTACAATACTTGATCGACGGGACTTAAAGTGGTGACAATAGCGTTCTCGTGAGGGTTCGAGCCCTCTTTAGTTAAACGTTGGAGTATGAGAAAATGTGAGGGGGTAAGGATTTCTTCAACATCATCACTCACATACGTTAACGGACGACTGTTCAGCACACCTTCAATTTCACAAACAACAGTCCTGAATTCCTCGATTGTCAATGTACGTTTACCGAGAGTCTTTCTTAGGGCCATTTTAACTTCTCGTACTAACCTCTCATAGAAACCTCCCATCCAAGGGGCGTACTGAGTCGTAAAGTTCCATTCACTTTTCTTACAACTTGCGAAGTTTTGTATGCTAGCTTTTGATAGAATTTTCTCGGCTAATTTGAATGTGGGTGCATTATCAGAAACAATGTTGGGAATGCCACGTCTAGATATGAATCTCTTCAAACATTGAATGAATGAGTCAGTGGACAAATCAGGAGAAATCTCGAGGTGTAGAGCACGAATCGTAGCACAAGTAAAAAGGATAATGTAACCCTTCCGGGTACCCTCCCCCTTGCGGTAGGAAAAATAAATCGGGCCGCAATAATCAACGCCGACAGTTGCAAAGGGACGATGTGCGGAGAGTCTGAAATCAGGCAGCTGAGGAATTGGTGGAAGTGAAAAAGGCAAACCTTGAACTTTCTTGCATATGAAACAACGTCGCAGGTACTTCTTAACCTTTTGTCTACCTTTCAGTAGCAAAAAGTTTTCGCGAATTTTTGCCAGGGTTGCAGAAACTCCCCCATGAAAAACTGCATCGTGAGAACGGTAAATCAACATATTCTCTAACTCGATACAAGGAGGAATCAATATTATATGAAGAAATATGAAGAATCAAATATGAAGACTTCGAAATTCGTCCGTGGCACCTAATAATACCATCATCGAGAAAAAGGTTCAGATTTCGAATGCGCGTCGTTAACAGTCCTTTACCATTCAAATGATTAATTTCATCAGATAAATATTTTCGCTGCAACTCCTTGAGCCAAATAACTTGGGCATTATGTAATTCAGAAGCGGTTAACGGCTGAGAAATTCGTCTGCGGTGCATCAAGCATTCCCTGAACCTTAAAACGAAAGCTGTCACGCGTAGAAGTTTATTCCAAGAGGAGAATTTCTTTATGTCTATCAGCTGAGAAATAGAGGTTTTGGATTCAATATCTGATACACCTGTTGTGACACCTACCGCTACATTGGCTTCAGCCATATTTCATTGTTTCAAAAATAGCTTGTCCCTCTGAGCTGGGCAAGTTCGGCCAATGTGATTCTGGATAGCCTAGCCAGGCAGGTCCGTGCCACCACTTAGAACAAGAAGCGAGCTTACTAGGAGAAATGCCTCTAGATGGCAAGTCAGATGGATTGTCTTCACCTGGTACATGATTCCAAGTGCCATTGGAACTTGACGACCGAATCTCCTTTACTCGATTTTGGACGAATACCTCCCAAACCTTATCTGTCCTCTTAATCCACTGTAATGTAGTCATACTATCTGACCACAGAAATATCGAGTCGATTGAGCAGACATCCTTGAACGAAGGAAGAATAAACTTCATCAATCTGGATAGCAACAAGGCACCAAGAAGTTCAAGACGTGGAAGAGAGTGACTTTTAGACATAGGAGAAACTCTCGACTTGCTTGCCACAATGTTCGTCGATACTGTACCGTCGTCATACACAATACGCACGTAAATAACTGCCGCATATGCTGATTGCGAAGCATCACTAAATCCATGAAGCTGAACATGACATACCTTCCTAGGTTCAGTGCTTCTAAAAATGAATCGTGGTATTGTGATCACAAGGGAAGAAATATTACTGATCCAGTCATACCAAATTTTTAAAAGCTCGGGATTGTCAATCTTTTCATCCCAAGATCGATGTGTGCTACAAAGCGTTTGGAAAATCATCTTGCTTTGGACAATTGCAGGGGAAATCAATCCAAGAGGATCATACACACTGGCTACAGTCTGTAGCACAGTTCGCTTCGTTGGTGTGTCAGGTGAAATGTTACTCAAATATCGCAAATCTATAATGATTTCATCAGTCTCTTCATTCCACTCAATACCAAGGACTTTTTGATGTTTCGGTTGAAGTATTGGGTTTAGTTCGGAGTCAGTGAACGATTTTCCATCAACCGTTTCTCTGCTCGATGTATCTGACGGATTCAAAGATGTAACAAATTGAGTAAATTCTCTACTGTTAGACTTCCATTGTCTCATATTGAAGCTGGCTTTCTGAAATGTTCTCTTCGTACTTAAATATATCCGCTTCGCTTCATTCAAATTAACACATCCCGTAATCAAGTTATCAACATAAATGTGATCAGATATTTTGTTGAGAACATCACCAATTTCATTTTTACATTTGTCGATGTGATAGTTCAAGACAGTACTTAAAATGGCTGGTGAAGCTGACAAGCCGAAAACCAGACGAGAATATCAGTAAATGACAACTTCAGGGTTCTGTTTCGATAAATCATCTACCCAAAGAATTCTGAGAGCATCTCTATCAACGGGCGCTACCTTGATCTGAAGAAAGGCCTTTTCCATATCCGCGAGAATTGCGATCGGAAAGTATCTGAATCGACTGAGTAAAAAAGCAATTTGCGGAAGATGAACTTCTCCTGTCTGAAGACAATCATTAAGAGACGGCTGATATCTTTCTTTGGCAGAGGCGTCAAGAACTATACGAAGCTTAGTGGATTCAGCTGCAGGTCTGAGTACGGGAGAATGCGGAAGATAATGTAACAAATTATTTGTCTTGCGGACATCAGTTACGGATTCAATTATCCCTTTTGATAACTGATCTTTCAAAATTCGATCGTATTCCACAATAATTTCGGGTGACTTTTTCAGTTTACGAATGCATGAAGACAATCTACTACTGGCCATTCTGAAATTCGTTGGTAGTCCTATTGATTTCTTGTCTTGCTTCCACGGAAGAGGTACTACGTATCCATCATCAAATTCAATCGGAAGGGGCATAAACGGAGGTTTACCTTCATCGGGAGAAATGCCAATATGTTCCAACTCCCAAAAAGTTTGAATTTGTCTTTCAAGTGATACACAGTTCGAGTGTGTGGAAGAAGATAAATTCACATGAATATTTTGTGGATTATCAGGCATAGTCAATCGCATAGGACCACAAGCAAGCCAACCGAGCTTGCTGGATACAGCCACTGGGCCGTCTTCTCCGCGGCGAGTGTCACCATGTACAAGGTCATAATACTGATCGGCACCTATCAATATGGAAAATTCGGTAATTTGTTCACGAAAATCAACGGGATCTGATAGATCCAAATCAAAAAATTGCGGAAATTGTGCTACATTAACCGTTTCGGGAGCTTCATTTATCATTGGTGTCGTGCTACCACGCAGTGAAATTAGATTTCGGCTATCCGGTTTTCTGATTGAAAACTGAACTAATTCACTGATGATTCCAGTCTTTTCTGCCCTCCCAAAAGTAGAAACGCTCAAATTATGGCTGCGGCTGTCACAGCACTCAATTCCCAGAGTTCGACAAACATCTTCTCTAATAAAGGTTCGGTTGCTAGCCGAATCAAAAAGGATGCGAACTATTACTTCTCTCGACCGGTCGGGTGAAACTAGAACCGCTCGAGCTGTGGGCATGACAACACATGTCGAACTGCGAACTGCAAGAGACATTTCTGCTGATACTTCAGCGCTGGAAGTAAGAGAAGCCACTGAAGTTGGTTGTTGTACACTGGCGCTACTATCGGTCGAAGCGGTAGAAATTGGAGACGGAGTAGCAAGTGGTCTGTTCCCACAAATGCTGATGTGATGAAATTTTTTACATCGCGAACATTTCTTTGATGACATGCACTGACGTCCAGCAACGAAAACAAAGTCCCTTTCTTTTCAAAATCTCAATTCTTTGCGTCACATCGGTGACCGTATTGCAAGACTTTGAATCGTAATCTTGATTGCAGTATTTACACGATTGTGCAGCACTATCTGTATTACTGGACATTTTTGTACTTTTAGTCGCAAGAGTTGCGGCTGACGGCAAGCGTGCTGAAAATACTCGGCCTGCTTCATTTTGGGAAGCAGATGAAGACTTTTCATCTTTTATAAACTCTCGCACAGTGATTTCAGCTTCAAGTAACCTCAGAAAGTAATCTAATTTCGAGATGGAACGTCCATCAATATTTGATCGTTGAAACATGCTGAGTTGCACTTCCTCCGGTAATTTGGCCAAAAGTATTGGAAGCAACATAACTTCGTAATCGCCCGCATGAACATCTAGTTTCGACAAGTTTCTTGTATGGACAACGACGTGATCAAAAAATCGTCTGATATTTTTAACAGATACATGTTTGAGACCATGAAGCTTATTGAAGTGCTCCCTCGTTACCTCTGTGACATTGCCGAATCTATCTTTCAAGATCCTGATCGCTTCTTCGTAATTGTTGCCTGTCAAGGAAAGACCACTTACGGCAAACTTTGCATCACCTTGAAGACATGCTAGCAGATAAGAAAATTTTTGAACAGAAGCAAGCCTAGCATTTCTATCAATAGCAACCTCAAAAATTTCCCAAAAACTTTGCCATTCAGTCTTTGTGCCGCTGAAATGTGGTAATTCTAATTTCGGCAACTTCACTACCGCGTTCTCAATAGGAATCTTCCCAATATTTCCGTTAAATTTCGGCTCGGTCTTATCCAAGAACTTTTTCAAATCATTTATTGCTGCATTCGAGGAAATGTCATATTCAAGAACTTTCTCGACCTCGATCTCTAAAAGTTCACCATCTTTATCATCATCGCTATTCCAAGACTCAAAAATAGACTTATCAAGATTTTTTAGTTCATCTATCTTGTTCAAGAGAGTTTCTAAAATACCACTGGCTAAATTCTCCTGATTACTTTGAATAGCCGTTTGACTCTTAGAACACAACTTTGTTATCATAGACCGTAAGGGAATACGTATTCGTGAAATATTGGGATCCATGTTAAATCAACACTTAACAACAGACACGACTGGATGAGGTGATGTCTGTGTAAAGAATAAATTTTCGATATAAGTTCACTTTCAGCCTTCGAATTCAACGTTTGGACGATGTATAATCAATTAACGTCCAGTAGAAAATTTGTAAAGTCACTCAATGTATGCACAGATACGAATGAACACATAAAACAAGAAAATGCATGTACCGAGCATAGATGGAAACTGTAAATATTCCTCAGGAATGTGATTAATGATTCAATTAATCAGACAATGTCCTGTGTAAAGCTAGATTTCACATAAATTCTTAACCGACACTAGAAGATTACATCAATTCAATCACTTAAAATGAACAAGTACTCATCGGTTATCAGAAAAGGTTTCTTAAGTTGTTCATAAAGGATTCGTTCAAACCCAGTATCAATTAATTTGAAAGTAGTACTTCAAGTTCGATATCAGTCAATCAAAATCTACACTCAGATTCTCCCGATTAATATTGAATTGATCGCATCTAACTTTATCTATAATATGGATGGGTCTCACCGGAATCCAATGGCTATTGTCTCCACAATTTACACAGCAAAATGCCGATCACATGCAGAACCGTCTTCAATATAATCCGAACGAATATCCAAGTAGCAAAATATTCGGACTGATTTAAGTTCGACTGTAGAGGTTAATATGCCAATCTGATTCGTCGATTATCGTAGCAGTTATTCACGAAGAAACATTGCACAATTTGAAGAGGTCGTGATGAGTTCTTTGCAGTTGGGCGCCATGTAATTACTTTTGCGTAATTAATACGCTGTTTCCCGCGAATGATCTACTTTAAGTTAAAAAACCATCCTTCGTCTTCAGCAAGTGTCTGTATTCAACCAAGGCGATGTTAGTAAGTTAGTTATGAATCACTTTCACACGATACAAGCTCTTATAGCGCGCTCAGTCGACAACGCTATACATAGCTTTCTCCATACTAATGCGTGCATCGACAACGCGGAATAGTCCAATAACATGAATCATGACTGAGCGTGGGAAAACAGATATGGAACATAGATATTTAGATTGTCTGTTCGAGAGTAAACACAGCCCTCCTTGTAAAGCATAGAAACCCTAGTCATGCTATCTATAAATGCTAATGAATTGGAATCACATTAAATTCGTGACACACATCAAATTGTCAAAAATGATTTCACTCATGTCTATAAAAAACCAGGTCGCGTTGAGTGCAATGTTCATCTTCGCATCTCTGTCAGTCGTGTTCGTGCCAGTAAAGAGTACATCGACATTGACAAGGCAACTGAGCAAGGGCAACACATCGTATTCTAAGGTGTGGCAGAATAACTATGCTCATTCATCATTTGAACTGATCTCAGTTCCATGAATTTTAAGGCTTAGTGCTTTCTGATTATCGTTCGATCATTGCAGACCAACAAGCAAAGTCTCTCAGCCATGCCCTAGATCTATATCTAGATGCACAGATCTAATACATAATCAGATGCTCAATGCACGAGGTGGCCAGAATTGATTTCATGGGGGAGAGCGAAAATCACAATTAAATTGTACATAAGCTGATGCTAGATTATGATATGCTACTTTAATTGAATTTTATGTGTATCATTCACATTAATCATGTACGTGAGAGCGGGGTATTGTGGGCCATCTAAGTCTAAAAGCTATAGAGACCACTAATACCGCTCTAGGATCAACTTTTTCGGCCTAATCATTAGCTACTGACACAGACGCAAGGCTCCGCATGTTATTTTCCCATAATATCCGTTTCACTTTGTTGTAGAGAGAATTTCCTGAATAGTGACGATTTTGACGATCCCCGGTTTCGGGGATGTTATGGGCCACCTGTTGGGGTGTTATGGACCAGCCATTAATATTTGTCGGAAAGCAACATTAATTTAGTAATGTTCCACAACAGTTAAATTGAAGCTGCTTCCTACATATAAAAGCGATTAACTATTTCATTTACCGGTCAACCGGTTTAGATAAGTTGTCAACCCGCTTATCTTAAATTTTGACGGATAATCAAGCCTTCTTGCTATGCGAAGGCATGATAATCAAACCCATGATTGAGAATAATCAGCGTGAGAGCTGCAAATTAACACTGATGGAGACTGATTAATTTCAAACTAAGTTCGTGAACTGCTTGAAAACCAATCACAATCGTTGTAAGCTGATTATCTACCCTAATTTCTGAACATTAGTTTGCAACCTCATCCATCACACTTTTTCACCCGAGCATCGACTTGCTAGGCTCCTTGTTGCTTACATCGCTTTAACTTTCGGTGACCTTTCACAACAACGTACTGTAACATATTTTCCTGTTGGCTACGCTTGCGCTTGAGTAGAATGAAGGAAAAAAATTTGTGACTTTTAAGGTATTGCGGTGAATTGTGGGCTGGCGCATAACACCCCACATTCGATAGCCCAGAACTCACCACCATAGGTATACTTAAAAAAATTATATATTAAAAAATTATATACCGCTTTCCCCTATATGTTTGGCTGAAATGCTGATGCCTGATGCCATGTTGTGTATATAGCATAGGCCCCACTATTTTACAAATTATGTAGCCTGCAATACAGAAAGATGTGGTGACTTAGGACAAAATCCAAATATGAGCATTACACCAAGTTGATTATGTTTTTAGAACGATTCAATCGTCGTGGAATATGATGTTATAGTCAGAGCTGGAAAAATTCCACTGAAATTTTTTAATTCCAATTCCGGAGCAGAAATTTCAATTCCAATTCCAGTCGAAACAGTTCAATTCAATTCCAATTCCAATTCCAAAATAAGATTCAATTCCGATAATTGCATGTCGCGTATAGTGTCATATGTTAATGTATCTAACGTTTGTTCGTTTCAATCTAACCCATGTGCCCTTATTCTATCCTCGTTGTTCCTGTGCGCCGCTCCCTGCGTCGTTCCTATGTGCGTTTTCATGCTCATAGTTCATATTTCCTGTGTACATGTATACATGTAACCGGTCAGCCTACGCCATTTTCGTTTCATAAACGAGATATTCAATATCTCGTGAAAAAAAGAAAAGAAAGTTAACGTTCAGCAAAGAATCAAACGCTGAGAGAGATGAGATTCGAATAAATCGATTAATAAACTGATAGAAGAAAGAAATTCAGTGTGCGAATAACGTGATTGTTGATGAAAGAAAAAACGACGATAAAAATGATATCATGAAATCTGTCCATGTTAAAAAAAGAGATTAAAAATTACGTGATAAGAACGAAATGTGGTCGGGTCGAAAGCTAACGAGCAGAGATTAAAGGAAACTCTTTCAGTTTTCAAAAGAAAGGGGTTTCATCGTCAAGTCTCAAAAATTTTCCATAAATTAGAAACGAGAAATTGACACAACAACAACTATCAACAACAAGACAACAGCGTATACGGCAACACACCAGCGGGTGCAATTGAAGATTAACGGTGTAAGTGACTCTCATATTTATGATATTATTTTGGCATAAGTGAGTCCGATCGAACTGAAGTGAATGCAACATTAAAAAGTGAACTGTAAGTGTAGGTTTTTCTAAAGTTTTTTTTTATCGTTGCGTATCGCATCTATATAACCATAAAGTTAATAAGTCTTTAAAGTTAATATTGTTAATTGTTGTGATTGGAAGTTGAATAATAGTTCATGTAATTGAATAATTAATTATTAGAATAATTTGCTGACACTGTCTATAGTATGATTTGAACTGACAGGGTTGCTGCCCTTTAATGCAGCGTTAATTTTCCTCTTTCAAAACCAATTGTTTTTCGTGTGTACAACAATTAAGTAAATCTCCAATTTTTGTGCTTATCCTATCAAGAACTAAATTCAACAATTGCTTTATTTTGATTAATTATCATACTTGATAAATAACTAAATAACAGATTGAACAAAGATGATTGTCTTTTCATTATTTGCTTAATCGCTGAAATAACATTGTCCGGTGCTGTAGGCCTATTGAAGTCACAAAAAACACCCTTTATTCAATAATAGAATAAAGCTACCTCTGTCGATCTATCTCTCTCTTATCTCTGCGTGCAGTTAACACACCGGCCGAGTACTGTGATTTCAATGTTTGTACAAATAGATTTATCACAGGTCTATCGAAAAAGTGGAATTGAGGTTTATCAAGGTCAATTCCAATTCCAATTCCAGTAGATTTAAATATCGTCGATTCCAATTCCGACTTTTCCAACTCTGGTTGTAGTACACAAGCTTCTATTACATAGCGTTTTTGATTTCTATCGTAGCTACTTAATGGAGCTAATCAAATGCTCCTGACTCTTTCACGCTGCCACGCTCACCATACCCTAATGTGTTATTTATACGAAATTGGTTTGAATTGAATGATATTGAAATGAAAAAGACAAGCTAAAGTAATGGAGCACTGTTGATGTCAAGAAAGTAATGTGAGCCCTGTCAGCTGTTGCTGTCGATACATCCGTGTGTAATTGCCTGATGAATTCATTATTTGTATTTCCTTTATGCAAGCTCTATTTTAAGTGACATGCATTCTCTTGGATCCAAATATGAGTCGGTATAGATTGCACACAAGATATTCCTAAAGGCTTACATTTAGGCCTACAAGGTGTGACAATTAAGCTCCCGGAATGGTTAAAATTCTTCGAGCTAAGTCATCGGCTCTGCAATGCTGTCTATTTTTTCCAATCAGACAACGGTGATCACAACGAGATAAATAGAAAGCATGATGCTATTTATGACCATTCCGAACTCACTTTTGTACTATACAGTAAAATAGAAGTGCTTCAAGTCGATAATCTTGTAAGAATTTGTTCCATTTTATGAGTGCCCAATGTCACCTAGATCTTTTCAAAAAATTACTGTAACAAATGATTGAAAGAAGTGATTCTTGGCAAAATTGTACTTACGCAGATGCAACTTTTGCTATTAATTGTTGATGATTTTTCTGCTTTTAAGTAATTAAAAATTTGAGTTAAACTTCAAAACTTCCAAGGACACACCGCCGTACGGCATGCTATTGATTAATTAATTATGCTATTGAAAATGGACTGTTTAGTTGATAAAAATAAAAGCTTATATATTTCGGGTCATTAAAAAATCATCAAGAAATTGCAGGTGCAGAGTGCCATCTTAACGACTTAAGTGCAAAACTTTCCTATGCGACAAACCCTTCATTTTTGTTTTTCTACAATTCACAGAATTCATTTCATTTACTTATCTCTGAACCGTTCTAGATAAAAATTCTGTGTGAATTGGATACCGCCTACCGGTTAACATAGACTAATAATTTTGGAATGCAACTCACTACGGAGATCTCAGTTCTATGCTATGTCCCTTTATTTGAGTGTTGGAGGAGATCAAATGCCTGATCCTAATGATTTTAAATTGAAAATGACGGAATAACGTAAAAGCACTTACATGTAGCGGGAATCGAACGCACGATGTCGAAAACGTGTAACTAGATTAGCTGATTCGATCTAGTGAATACATAATCCAAGAGACGACTAAGACATTTCAATGTGATGCGATGATCATGATCTTATTTTAGTCAAAAACAAGGACAAATAGCCAAACATTTCATTTCACATGATCTTGAAAGAGTGCAATGAAACACATGTTCACATGGTTGCTGCCTCGAAGCTTTGCAGACCCGTCTTTCAGATTCATCAAATATGCAAGTTATCTCAAATAGTATGATGACTAAATGCATGTCGGAGTTTAATCATTATTTCAATGCAGTTCTTTTGCAAATATCGAGCAAGGCGCCTCAGCTGTGGATTAGACGATCGTAAACGTCTTATTCGGCAAGCGAAAATCAGATAAGAATCTTCCAGAAGAAGTCCATCATCAATTAAGAAGCGCTTACGATCTACAATGTGGACTTTCGGAAAAGAAATTGGGTGCGCTAGGAGTATATATTACAATGTGTGATGCAGACGGATCTGTCGTGATGCATAAATTCCCCAGAAAGCAAATAATGAATTCACGCAGTTTCTTTTTCATTTGATCAAATGTTGAGATGCAACTGCAAGTACAGAATCTGAAGATGTGAGAATTCTCGACTTCCGCTTACACCTTAGTCGAAAATGATTGCAAGATTTAGAAGTGTGGGAAAAGAAGCTGCGCTTAGTGTGAGGCATTAATGCCAATGCTTTAAGTATAGGCCGTGCCCCACCGATGCTTCGCTAATGCAAATGAGAGGCATGCATTGCATGGACATGTTCCCTCAATGGGGGACATGGACTGTAATATGGCCAGCCTGCCGAAAATTTGTTGACTATAGGCAGAGATGAATCTGTAGATACGCTTCTTCTCAAACATGATGTAGTCTCTTCACTGAGATGCAGCAGGAACATGCATCGCATCCTCTAAACCTAAAATCAGCTAATAATCGATGAAATAGATATCACAATAAAATGATAACCTTAACTACCTGCACAAGTAACAGTAGACATAATGGACAATAACTCATCATTTCTAGTGCACAGCAAATGAGAAATAAATGAATTTTTTTCTTCTTAATGTAATACAGGAAATCTGTATTGATTAAAAGCATCAATCACATGTCCCTATTAAGCATTTTATCTTATCATAAATCATGAGGTGAAATAGTGCATTTAGTTTAAAAAAGTAGCCATCTTTACAACATATAATTCTAGCACAGTAAAAAATAATTTATTTGATGCAGTTAAACAATTGAAAGATACGACATAAATGGACAAGCGATGAAGTCATCTCGCACTATAAACGATGTACCAATTTTGAAGACAAGAGCTTTTTCGATATAATTTTCTCAACAGATGGATTGAAGCTGCATGGTTGTTGCAAGACCCAAATGAGATGCACAACGGGAAACGATACAAAGCAAGCGGACATGTCTGACGCAATTAGTAACTGCTCAACACGAGCAACAAACTAATGGTTTAGTGTGCTACCCATGGATCGGAAAACATGAATAAATCAAACTCACAATTCTAGATCATTTGGAGCTTCATTGATTGACTGACATGGTTTCGGATGGATGACCACAGTCAGCTTTATCAGTTGTAGGGAATACATCTCGGGTTTGAGGTCTGACACAGCTTAGTAGATGTAGGCCTTCGCACTTTCATTGCACTATATTTAGACATACACAAATAATCCAGAGATTAGTCGTGTTTTACTCTTTGCTGTCGAAGATCTGCAAAATAATTCTGGTGAATTTATATAGGCCCATATACCACCGGTACCGAAATGAAAGCCGGCCACAAGAGTATGAAACAAGTTTAATGATGAGAGCATGGCTGAGATCAGTGGCGCATTTAGGCTGCTGCACGTCAAGCACATGAAAAATTAGAGTTATCACGAAAATAATTATTCAAAGTCTCAAAAGTGATTTTATGCTCCTCATTCGGAGTTTAAGATGCATTTTAAATGCTAATTGCTGCGATCGCTCCACGCACCTAAGCCAGACACCTTATTCCTAAGTTCTCATTCGATAATATCATCGCCAAGAGATTCTTTGAGCGCTATGGCCATGACTGAGAAAATGATGTGAGCTGCTCTTGGGAAAATTATTAGCCGATTGAAGCAATCATTTTTCATCTGATGTTCTTCGCATTCGGTTAGGTGCAGTTGTGTGCATTTATAGCTTGTCATGAACTCTGAGTTAGACATTGAGCGTTATCTCAAAATGTGATTGTGGACCCACAACTTTTAGTTCATTGTGATCATGCAGCTTCTTTGATTACGATTCTATCAGTGGAGCTTTGTGAATATGATCATCCACGCTTAATAAAATAATCTTATTATAAAGTTGAGCTTTAATGGCAGCCCATTAGTGATGCAAATGGAAAATTTTGAAATTTATTTTTCGGCGATTGACGTTTTTTCCTTTGTTTTGGAGACTTATTTTAGTCGCTTGAAAAGTCTATGTAATATTCAAAGACCGAAAACTTCTGTATGTCAACTTTTGTAACCAACTGCACCTTTTCCATGTCTATATTTCAGATCTTTCCAAATGAACTTCAGACATTAGATGGATTTCAGATTTCTCTAGCTGAATTTCAGATATCTGTTAGAAGCACAGATGAAAATATTTTAAATTCAATTGGAGATTCATGTGGATCATATCTGAAATTCATTTGGGCAGCTGAAATCGAATTTGAACTATCTGAACCATCTGAACTAGAAATGGAAGAAGTGTATCCTCAGCAAAGATGTCGGACAATAGGCCAGAAAATAAAAAGGCTATCATAGATATTCTTTTACTCATGACAGTTAGTTACCAAATATCTAACGAGTTTACAGTCTTCATGTCTTCCAAAATGGTCGCTCATGAATGCTGCGTGGACTTGCTTATACTTCACTTGTTCATCAACACATGAAGAATTTCTTTCACTGATCCACGCTGCATAATAAAGCTTAACTTTCAAGCTAATAAGTAAACAAAATAAGTAAACAAGCCACTGGTGGTGGTGGCAAAGGAATGTTCAAAAATCCGCGGACGGAACTCGCATTGCTACGATCGCTTTAATCGAAATAATGATGAAATTAAGAGTTTTAGACCCAATTTATTGGTACGTAGCTGCCTCGGCAGCGCTCAAATTACAAGGCCTATCAAAAAAATCAAAACTTTCAAAATTTTTCCAAAATTTTCCATAATTTTCAAATATTTTCCAAAATTTTCCAATTTTTTCCATAATTTTCCACGGAAAATTTTCATCACTACAGCCCATAGAATAGTTAATTTAACAGACAGGTACCTCCCCTGTGGGAATGAATCTTGCGAAAAACTGGCGGATGTCAGCTGCAGAATATCATGCTACAGTTCAGTCATATTTGCGGGATATTCGCTGGCGAAGTTCGCCGGCGACAATTCGCGCTCTATATGTCACCTTTACTTTTGACTTTCTCTCTTATTTCTTTAGTAATCCGCCTCTACAGCCGAGGCTCTATTTTCTCCCCCCCCCACCTCCTCACTATATCCCCCACATGGCTAATCTATCTAAGAAATAAGTGCAGACTATCATTCTTTGATAATGATGAGAATATAGAGAATCCGCATATATCAATTTTCATAACATCTCTTGACTTAATTTACAACAATGACAAACATTTGAATGATATCATAGTATTTACTGCGACATTTATGGAAGATAAATACTTTGTTTAGTTTAAGCCTTCGTGAATTAAAAAAAGATCCCTTTTTATCAGATCTGACTGAGTATACAATATATTTTCATGTGAAGGTAATACGAACATTACTACTTACCACTAATTGGTTGCTAAAATATCCACGATTTCGCCGGTTGGCGAAAAATCAGCTCGCATTAGTGAACAAATATCTACCAACTAATTATAGCAACTTTTTCGCCACCTGTTGTTTTTCAATTTTACACATGTTTTTGGATAAATTATGACCATTTTCACATGCGAAGATAGTTTTTACACGAAAATAAACCTTTAAAAAAATTATCCAAAAAATCGCTACCTCGCCAGATAATCTGTTGATATTAGCAAGATGCGTTCCCACAGGGTCTCCAAATTGTCATGACATGGAGAGTTTGTGGAGTACCTTGTAGTAGTCAAATTCGTGCACATCTCAAAAATTGTAAAAAATTGCATACCTTAGGTGTTTCACTAGGTTTCACTAGGTGGAGTACCTTGTAGTAGTCAAATTCGTGCACATCTCAAAAATTGTAAAAAATTGCATACCCTAGGTGTTTCACTAGGTTTCACTAGGTGGAGTACCTTGTAGTAGTCAAATTCGTGCACATCTCAAAAATTGTAAAAAAATTGCATACCTTAGGTGTTTCACTAGGTGACATGCCAACCGTAATTCACGCGAAAGTACGGAGCACGTACTCCAATATCCGTTGTTAAGCCCGCGTACGCGCTGAACTACGAGTCAGAAATCACTGATGCTAAAACATGGGGAATGTAATACGCGCGGGCGTTTATAAACGAGCAAAGTATAATTACAGTTTGCGCGTCGTCTACGGTTGTCTGTGTTGCCGCTTATGGATGAACCGCTAAGGATATTCTGTCTTCTCTGAGCATGAAATTAAGGTCCTATCACATAATTGATTAGCCTCTGATACCTGCAGACACATGAGAGAGATGCGAAGTCTATCACTAGACGAAATGACTTGCTAAGTCTTATATTAAGTCTGATCAGAACTTATTTTATTTAAGATCTTACATTTCCTGACCAGTACCAGACTTATACTAAGTCTTATTTTGCAAACTTTTCAGATTTTACCAGCTGATAATTGAAATTGAAAAAAGTGAACTGAAATTTCAAACTTGAAGTCCGACTTCAGTGCGAAGATCAGACGATATCAATGGTTCTAGTTGTTAAATGATCTTGTTGGAACCTACTCAAAAGATTTCTAAAAATCACAAATATGATCTTATCAGATCTGATCAGATTTGTTAATAATACTTAGCACGACTGGTACTTTCTGGTCAGAACTTGTAGATTTCCTTAGTAAGATTAAGCAAGTCATTTCGTCTAGTGATATAGGGCCTAACAGTCGACTGCCGACAGATGTTGCAGCACGGATGTTTATGGTCATTTACGCGTAATTGCATGAGTGTGGCATGTCACCATCAGTGTACCATGAGTCTCGAATCCTGTTCATTTAATGAAATCGAAATTTCTCTAGTTCTACGTATCTAACATGGGGTGCGTCACACGGGCAAGCGTCGTCCAATAAGTTTGCTGATAAGTTAACGCTATGGGTCCGATTCAACTATAGTTAAATATTTTCATCCAACTTGCCCCATTTTTGGAATTGCTGATTGGCTGACGCGGGTCAGAGTCGCATGATCCGATAGACCCATTTATTGTCTTAACGGTAGGCTATCACATCTGTACGGTAACTGAGTCTTCTAATGGAAGATAAGCGAAAAACGTGCCTCTGGAAGGTGAACTTGAAAAAATACTCCAATCGACTTGCACAGAATGATATGCTCTGAATTATCCAAGTTTGCCAACATGCTCGTTTGACAGGGTACATTTTCACCCAATTTACTTCAGCAAACTCGGCAAGCTTATTGGACGACAAGCTTGTCCGTGTGACACCCCATTGATATGTACTGACGGGCCAGCGTTTAAGTATTGCATACTACTTTTTGACACCAGGAGCTACACGCATAAGAGGCTTCGATCAGAGATTAAACGACATTATTTAGACAATGTTCTACATCCGATCATTTTACAACAACATAGATCTAGAACATTTCTATCTAGCCCAATTCTTTAGTCTACCCCAAGGGGAAATTTCACAGCAAATCTTGGTAAGATTCATACTGAATCTTGTTCTGGTTCCAGTATCAAACTTTGAAAATCATGCAAGATATGCAAGGAATACCAAGTTTTTCTCAAAATGAATCAGTAAGATCCTTCATGAATCAGCCCTTTTCTGTTGCAAAATTCTTGCTGTTTCATAATGGTTCCAGAACAAAACTTACAAAAATATCGCGCACACATTATAGACAGCAAGATCCCCGCTGGTAAGTTTCATAATTCCACTGATTTCCCATAAAATTAGCCTGATTCCAGCAATAATCTTGGTAAATCTTTCATTTTCCTTAATAAATCAGTACTATTACACTGATACTATTAATCAGTGTATTACTAGTATCAAGTCAATTGCATCTTCCAAACTCTCCTTAACACTGAGAGAGGAGAATCGAACTCCTGATGCAAATAAATGGCATAGTATCGATAAATGTCTAAAATGTCATGTTAAGACCTGAAGTGGAAAAAAGGAGATGGTTGTCGTGCCTAAGCTATGGAGTTGAGTAGAGATCGGAAAACATTCGGTTGATTAGCATAGGCTTTTATTGACTGAAAACGGAACTACGACTGTTGCGACAATTTGAAAAGTGACTACATAAAACAACATAGAGAGTTCATACTAATAGTACTGCTAAACAATCACAATGCACGACACTCGCCCCCCAGTCTATAAAGTTTGCATAGTATGCAAAAACAGTCACATGAATTTAGGTTGAGATTTTTCTTAACAGTCTCGACACTTGTATGGTATGGAAGACATTTATTTACAAACAGGTTACAGAAATCACAGCAGCAGTACTATTACTATTAATACGATAATCAGTACTGTTACTATTAAAAAATTTGAGATTCATGCAGATCCTTAATAAGACAGTAGATCAAAAAACTTCAATATGATTTTCAGTAACTTAGGTACATCTTTGGCTTAAAATAGAGCCATAAATATCTCTCGCGACGTGCCACCAGTTATCTGAAAACTGAGGTGAAGGATGAGGCCATACTGGGCTGAAGTGACTATATTTTGCAGCAGTCAATCTTCTTCCCTCTTGTGTTTCTATGCCGACAAAAATAACTACCGTGAAATGGGGTGACTTTGCCACACGGGGTGACTGCCATTTTATAAAAAATACAGTGTATTATTTATTATACTGAAAGTAAAGAAAATGATGACTACCTAGCGCAACTAAGCACGAGTCTGTTTATTAATTTACTTAATCAAACCGCTAAAATTATGAAGACAGTGGTGAGTGTGTCCAATAATCCTCTTTCTCTGCATCGATGAAAAAAGAGTGGGAAATGTCGCTCTTAAACTTCCATCTGGTGCACTATTTTTGGGACAAGTACCCTTTTTCGGATATGAATAATCTGTCGCTGCAATATACATAGTTGCCATTTCACATGATTAGGATAGTTGGAACATTTGTGCATGCATATAAAAAATCGATGGCAAAGTCACCCCAACCAGTTTTGCAAGCAATGAATGAAACATCAGCACAATATTATCCTATCTTTTCTATTTTATGCAATTGTCTATGATTTATTCTATCTTTTTCTTTTCGGTATAATTTTGTATCCATCGGTACATTACCTTTCAGCTGACGATGCCCAGACAATACAAGCGAAAACTGGGTGCTCGTCGATACGTCGACTACAGCCTCGAAACTTTAAATAAAGCAATTGAAGCAGTAAATAGCGGCCAGAAAGTGAAGCCGGTAGCTCAGCGGTTCAGCATTCCGCGAAGAACTTTGGCAAACAAAGTCAAGGGACGCCACATCAAGAAAGTTGGGGGACAAACGATATTTACACAGGAAGAAGAAGATTCGCTTGTGCTGCATATTCTCAAATGCGCGGAATTTGGCATTCCACTTGATTTGCTAGACATTCGCATGATTGCATAGAACTACCTGGATCATTATGGACGAAAAATCCATTGCTTTCAAAGCAATTTGCCTGGAATCGATTGGGCAAAAACATTCTTGACGAGACACAAGAAAGATTTGAGAGAAAGAAGATGTCAAAACGTCAAACGGGCCAGAGCCAAAGTTGGACGAGAACAAGTAGAAGAGTACTTTTCGCATCTTGAGCGATCATTGAAAGATGTTCCCCCTAGCAACATTCTTAATTATGATGAAACCAATTGCTCTGATGATCCGGGTACGAAGAAAATGTTGTTCAGAAGAGGCTGCAAATACCCTGAACGCATAATTAACTCCAGCAAAGGCTCCATTTCCATCATGTTCGCTGGGTCGGCATCTGGACAATTACTGCCACCATATGTAGTCTACAAAGCTACTCATTTATGGCAATCTTGGACCGAGGGCGGTCCTCCTGGAGCGCGATTCGGAAGAACGAAGACCGGGTGGTTTGATGCGGCAAACTTTGAAGAATGGTTTACAAGGATTGTTCTTCCCTGGGCTCGATGACTTGAAGGAACCAAAGTTATAATTGGCGACAATCTCAGTTCACATCTGTCACAGTCAGTTATAGAATCATGCGAAGAGATGCAAATAAGATTTGTATTGCTTCCAGCAAATTCTACACACTTGCTGCAGCCTTTAGATGTGTCATTTTTCGCACCACTCAAAAAGAAATGGAGATCTATTTTAGAGGAACACAGAATCAAGAACCCTCAGTCAGCCGGTCTTGAAAAGTCGAAGTTCCCTGGACTTTTTAAAAAGTCTCTGCGACCAAATCAATTCAGAGTCGAATCTCAAAGCTGGTTTCAAGGCTTGTGGCATCGCTCCTTTCAATCCCGAGCTTGTCCTCCAAAAGATCCCGAACAACGACCATAATACTTCAGATAGCACTTCCCTCAACGAGTCAATAAGTGATACATTGCTTGAATACCTCCAGACAAGTCGATATGGTCAAAGAAAAACTGTTGATGACAAGGAAACCGTCAAACCGAAACGCAAGCGACTGGATGTCCTTCCAGGGAAATCAGTTTCTTCTGCTGAGCTAAGACAAAATACTGCTCTTGAAATTAGTTCAATCTCATCTGGGGAAAGTCAGTCGGAAAGCAGTTCATCAAGTGAAAACGAATCAGATTCAGAGACGAGTACCCTTTTGTGTTCTATTTTGCACTATGGCACAATGATGTTCTCAATAATCTCATAGGCTGTAGTCTAATAGTTTTCGACAATAATCGCCTAGAACTTAATAAATTTCCATGATTTCAGATTAAAAACTGATGATTCAACATTACTGTACTAGGGAATTAAATGAATCTCCTTTAGGCCAAGTCAACAAACAGGTTCCAGTTTTTGCTTTCCTTAGCTCCTTGGTAGATCATGATGTCGGAACATCATTCCAAACAAATGATTGGATTGCATTTGTGTATGATCAATGGTATATTGGTCAAGTTGAGCAAGTTGATGCTGAAAGCGGGAATCTGCAAGTGATTTTCATGCAAAATCTCTCGAGGAACAGGTAAGCTCTTAGAAAAAAATCATTGTCAGGTGTTTCAATTTTCATCAATTACAGATTCAAATGGCCATCAAAGATTGACCGACAAAGTGTAAAGGCAACTGAAGTACTCCAACGTCTGGCCAACATTCCATTTCAACCAGCATCGTCTTCTTCCACCAGAAACGTCTCTTATCAACTGAACGAGACTGAATTTGAACTGATCGATAAGAAATTCTCTGAATTGTGCGACGAATGAGGATGACCCTGAGCTTCAGCTGATTGCTAAGTAATTCTTTGAGCTGTACGACGTGTCATAAACGTGTTTTTGTAAGCCTTGTTGGCTGTTTATTTTGTTAATAAATAGTTTAGATCATTTCCAGCGTTTTAATTCTGCTCCATGTAAGGTTCACATTGAGAAATTTTAAGTGGCTATGTCACCCCAAAACCCGGGGTGACTTTGCCACCCAACATTCTTTTAAAAAAACATAGAAACACAACCTTAATTAATCCGATGACTACATGTCACAAAAGTACAACTATATACCCATGCTACGGACAAAAGAACATGAATAAATAACTTGATGTCTTTTAGAACCATACGCGACAAGTTAAAAAAGTGGCAAAGTCACCCCATTTCACGGTATGTATTTCAATTACTACTCGGAACCGAAGAAATTCCTGAGATTTTTAGAGTAACAGCAATTGAGATTTTTCATCTTGCGATGCCGAATCAGACCGGTGCCGGTCTCGCCGGTAAAAGTTTGTATACGGACAGGACCAGTTACAACAGTGAAAATAACGCAATCCTACTTAACTCAAGTTGAGACAATGAGAAAGCTAAATCTTAGAAATCAAGAACACCCTGTGATTTCTGGCACTCCAACCTGCCCCACCCCAAAACTTTGTCCTTTAACTTAAAAGAGGGTGGGTTCGGGGGACGCCCACGTATCCGCGCGTAAAATTCTCATGCCTATCAATAGTCTTGAATATACAGGATATAGGGGAGAATGGGGTGACATGGCAGTATTTTTGACAATCATCCCTCGTGTCCAGATTGTGAAAACAAACTAAAAATGAATACTTTATCCGTATTACCGTACTTTCTGGTCTATAGGGCGCGACTTTTTTACTTGGATACAGCCAGTGCGCCTTATCTGCGGAGTGCGCCCTATCTAAGGTTAAATTAGAATTTTTAGTTCGGTAGAGATTAGTAGGCATTCATTTACAAGTATTGTAAAGTACTTATTATGATTTAAAAGTATCCTGGGAGCAAGTGCCAGAAAAGATTATTCGAAGTGGCTTCAAGAAAGAGTTAGGGGCGTCATTTTCTTGACATTGATTTCGTCACCGAACCTTAATTCAGTTACCGAAGCCAATAGTGATAAGTGAGTATCACACTTGAGACGAACATTGATTGTAACACTGAAACGAGTCTTGATTCAGATACCGAGGTGAATATTGAAGTGAATAGTGAAACTTCCCGCGTGCACGTGAACCAACCATTTCATACACAAGACTCTGACATGTAGCTTCTGTTGGTTTAGCTGAGCCTTATGTATTGGAATATTCTTTGGCTATAATGACAATCATGAACCTTCCTGGTTTTTCAAGAGACCTATTATAACATAGCTTTTGCTTATTCTAAGCTACCGGTAGTGCTTCAATCGGTGAAATTAGCTTCAATTATTGTTTCCTACTGTACAAGATATCATCTAAAAGTAGGTATACATGTGCGCCTTAACCGCGAAATGCGCCTTATCTGTTGACAAAATACGAAATTATCTAAAAATCGGCTTGTGCGCCTTATGCGCGGATGCGACTTATAGGCCGGAAAAGTACGGTACATAGGTCAAAATAATGTGATAAGAGTTCTTGACCTTCTGATTTTGATTTTAAAAAAAGTTCAAAAACTGCCATGTCGCCCCATCGATGGGGTGACATGGCAGTGTTCAGTTTAACTTTGTATATCTGTCCAATTATCGTTTGTAGACTAGACATCAACAAGAACTCAACCAGCTCAATTACATCTCTATCCGCTCATATTTGATAGTAAACTTACCTATATAGTTTCTTACTTTCTCAAGATTTGAAGACATCAACTAATATTTTATATTTTTTAACATACCGGTAACCATGATATCTGCATATTGATCATCTGATTGATTAGATGAATAGGCCTACACGACCATACTAACGTTGCATCACGTCAAACAAAGCGATCTTACGCAGTTTGACCTGAGTTATCCGCCTCTAACTCTCACATGGAACCACAAAACCGCTTTTACCTAGGACTGCATTATGAAAACCATGACATCATGAACGCTATCTGAGTCATGCCCATCGTCACAACACGTCAGTAGCGACATCAAAGGAATCGAACAACGGCATCGAAGTCAAAGCATTTCAACCTACGGCAATGCAACTAAGCAATTAGCCAATATGATAAACGATAAGTCTTCTAAAGATGTGTCTACTGTTAGAAACCTACTGATAAATATTCTATCAAAGCACATTTTCAAATATAAAGCACGATAATTCAAACCCCCGTCAGATATGTAGGTCTATCTAAAAGCCGCGATTAACTGAATCGATTGCCAAAAAATTGAGTAACGAGTAATTTAAGGAGTGCTCTTCCTGTAAACCGAATTAAATTAGAAAAGTACACAGACTTTTTGAGTTAGTGGCGATATCTTAAAGGTATATGGCGGTCATTCTGTGACACTATCGGGTGACCATTAATTCGGGTTTGAATTCAAACATTCGTGGATTGTGTAGAATTCCATTTCAGTCTTTGATAATGGTAGGAGATTCATTCCACGCGAGTAGATGTAATGATATTGCTATCAATAACAAATGTGTCAGCATTGACTAGCGAGAGAACAGTGCCACATGATATTCACCTGTTGGGACTCTAATGCGCACGCTCGTCATAGGTTAACTGGTCACCATTCCGTCATGTAATACAATGTTATATGTACTCGTATCTAGATTTTCTTGGCAATCGATTCCGTTCAATGGCTATTGTTAGGCTTCAAAAGATCAGTCTTTACGGCGAGCTGATGTCGAAGCGTGTACGATCGACAGCCCGCTGTCCTCACAACAATCCGATAATGAATCTAGTAATTTTGAAATTATCCATGAATGAAATGGTTTAAACAACGATAATATATTTAATATATTGAATATTAGGAAAGGCCTTAGCATAGAAATCAGATATACTGTAATAGGCTAGAAGGGCTATCAGCCGTTTACTATATTTCTTTACTTTTCGTGAATGCAAGCTATCTTCCAAGGCAACATTACCTTCAATCTTAACATATTCTGCTTCTATGCATTCAACATTGCCATGCAACAGCACTGTACGGGATCATATATGTTAAGTACATGGAATAATCAATTAAAAGACTCGTGTGGTTGGAAACTTTCAGTCTATTGAAACCACTGCTTCAATTACAACATAACATATGCTTTACAATTAAATGGTGTATACAAACAAAATGTCTAGTTCGCAATTCATAATGTAGCGTTACTCTATGGTCACGTAACATCTTCCCCCGTTTGAAACGACTCGCACACACGGGCTGTCACTGAATGTATAAGTCCCTTTTTGAAATGATTCGCATGCATGGGCTGTGACTGAATGTTTATAAGTCTAGTCTCTGGGGAACTTTCACATTTCTTCCACTCCTTGTGGTGATCGGCACGCCCTCTTTCCTCGGTAGCGGCATCGAGCCGTTGGATGATCTCCTCCTCGCTGCTCGCATCGCGTCCGGTCCCCTCGTCTCCGCTTCCCTTGATTCGAAGGTCGGTTCGCAGGTCTCCTCGCACGGTGATTCGCTCACTTCGGCTGATCGTGTTCCAACGGCACTAGTTCTCGATTCTTCTCCTGCTCGGTCCGCCTTGGGTGTGGGGCTGTTGGTCTCACTCCGATTCCGTACCAGTTTCTCCATTCTTAAATCTTGCCTGTTCCTCCTTATCTGACTGTGTCCTACTGACACTTTGTAAGACCTGGGACCTTGTCTTTCATCTACAACCCCAGTCCGCCACTCCTTATTTTGTCCATTGGGACAGACTCGCACTCTATCGCCTGGGTGAAGTGGGGGCAAGTCCTTACGGTGGATGTATCTCTCTACCTGCTTTTGTCTTTTAGACTCAATTCGTGCTTGGTCCTGACACATGTTGTGTCCTATCGGTAACAACGTGGTGAGAGCTGTGGGAATCAAGGATTTTGTTATCCTCCCCATTAACCGCTGGGATGGAGTGGAGCCTATGCCTTTCCTGAGGCGTGTTTCTCAGGTTGAGCAGACCTAACCTGAAGTCTTCGCTACCATGGTCACATTTTCTCATCAAATTTTTGCACACTTTCACAGCTGCCTCGGCTGCTCCATTTGAACAGCTGTGATATGGGCTACTCGTGAGGTGATTGATTTCCCATGTCTTAGTAAAATCCTGGAAAGTGTGCGCGACAAATTGTGGACCGTTGTCCGAAATAAGTGTATCTGGGATACCATGACGTGCAAAATGTTCCTTCAATTTCGCGATTATCGTTTGTGACAACGTATCACTCAACTCATCCACCTCGAAAAAATTGCTGTAGTAATCTACCGTGACCAGGAAGTCTTTTCCTTTGTAGTTGAACAAATCAGTTCCCACCTTTGCCCATGGCCTCTCAGGGGTTTCGTGTAATATTGGAGTCTCTGCTGATTGCCGACTTTGGAAAGTGTTACATGAGTCACATGATTCAACCAACTGTCTGATTTCAGCCGACATGCCTGGCCAGTATACATATTGACGGGCTCGACGCAAACATGAATTAATCCCTGAGTGACCCGCATGCAACTTCTTCTTCATTTCGGATCTCATGGACACTGGAATCACTAGACGGGTCCCTCGAAGCACAATGCCATCTTGAACTGTCAGCTCATCGCGATAATCGAAAAAACGTGTGATGTCCCTGTGGACCTGACTCTTGTGGGATGGCCAGCCTTCCATGATCGTTGTCTTGAGCTCACTTAGTGCACTGTCAGATTCTGTAGCTGCACGGAGTTCTTGCAGTTTGTTCTGAGACATCGGAGATAGACTCAAGTTGTTCACGTTAAAATGTGTAGCTTCGTTGTTTTCGTTGATTGGGGCGCGTGAGAGGGTGTCAGCTAACATTAGAGATTTTCCCGGCTTGTGGATCAACTCGAAATCATACTCTTGGACTCTCAGCAGCATGGCTCTCAACCTTCTGGGTGCTTTGTCAAGAGGTTTTCGCACAATAGAGACAAGGGGTTGATGATCTGTAATTATCTTGACCTTTCGCCCGAAAGTGAATTGGTGGAATTTGACCAACCCAAAAACTAAAGCCAGCATTTCCTTTTCTATCTGGGCATAGTTTCGCTCTGTGGGTGTGAGAAGACGACTCGCAAAAGCTATCGGCTTGCCTTCCTGACTCATGGCGCTACCTAGTCCATATTCACACGCATCATTCTCGAGAACGAGCTCCTTTTCTTGATCAAAAATGGCTAGTGCTGTGCATTCACTGATCATTTGCTTGACTCTATCAAATGAAGCTTTCTGCGATTCGCTCCATGTCCACTCTGTATCTTTCTTTAATAAATTCTGTAGTGGGTATGCTATCGTGGCGACATCGGGTAAGTATCGCTGCAGGTAGTTCACCATGCCTAGAAAGCGCTTCAATTCCGTCACATTGGTTGGGACTGGAAATTCTGTGATGGCTTTCGTTTTCTCAGGATCAACCTCAAGTCCTCTACTGGATATCTGGTGCCCCATAAACGTGATCTGGTTGGCCGCTGTGATCATTTTTGTGTCATTCAACTCGATACCCCACGTTCTACACCTCTGTAAAAACCGCTCTAGCCTCATATTGTGCTGCTCTAGCGTTTTACCATGGATTATGATATCATCTGCGACGTTCACTACTCCCTCCAAACCGTCCAGTGCTTCATGTAACTTCTTCTGAAAAATCTCAGCCGATACTTTCAATCCAAATGGCAACCTAAGCCATCTATACCTGCCGAAACAAGTTTGGAAGGTCGTCAACATGCTTGATTGTTCGTCTAGCTGTACGTGCCAGTAACCATTTTTCAAATCCGCTTTCGAAAACACAGTGGATTCACTCAAAATCGTGCAAAACATCTTCTAGGACCGGCAATTGGTACCGCTCTCTTTCTAAGACCTTGTTCAGTTCATGCGGGTCAAGACAGATACGCAAGTTCTTGTCTTTCTTTTTCACCACTACAATTTGGCTCACCCACGGTGTTGGCTGTGAAACTGGTGCTATCATGTCCAAATCAGTTAATCTGTTGAGTTCCTCCTTCAATGCCGCCCTCAGCGCAATCGGAACTCTTCGATCCGGCATTATCTGACTTTGTGCTCCTTCCACTACTTTGAGCGTGTGAGCTCCTGGAAAAGTTCCTATGTCTTTTGTCTTTTTCGCTTCAGTTCTGATCTGATTCACTCTCTCAAATTTGTCTTCGCAAATTTTGATCAGACCCATCTCTAAACATGTCTTTAAGCCTAGAATTGGAAGGCGGTCATCTGGACAAACTACGAAATCAACGGAGTGCCACAATTTAGTCTTCCCGTTGAAACACTTTTTCATGTGACTGGCCAAGGGTTTTCTCAACTGATTTGTTCCACGACGTCACGGTCTTCTCCGATGACGTCATCTGGGAACAGTACCGCTTTGGCAGAGCATTACAAGTCGCCCCGGAGTCGATGAGTAATGCAACATCCTGCTGGTTAATGCGCATTCGGCACTTGACATCCTTGCCATCATCCTCATTGCGGGTCGTGTTTACCAAATTTGAATCTTGGCCTGAGTCAACTTGGCATCTGGCTTCTCTTCTCGCAGTATGGATTGTGTTGATAAAGTCACCATCATGATCTGAGTCCATAGGCCTATCCTGTATTTGACGGACCTGGTGTTTCGGAACCTTCGAGTTTTGTCCATGCACGTTGGGACATTTTCTGGCAAAGTGATGCAATTTGTGACATCTCATGCATTCTTTATTGTATGCGGGACATAGCTCCTTTTTAAAGACATGACGGGTCCCACAGAATCTACACTCCGCCAAAGTTCCCGACCTACTCCGTGAATTTGATGACTCCATTTGTGCACTATCCTTGAGGCTGCTGATATTTTCGTCAGGTCGCAACACTCTTTGCTGCAGTGATGCACTTTCAGCTGCCTTACACATGTCTATGCATTCTGTGAGTGAGAGCGATCGCCTTTTCAATAAATCTTGCTGCAGATTTGGATCCCTTATTCCTAGGACCAATCTGTCTCTGATGAGAGACTCAATGCACTTGTCACAAAACTGGCATTTGTTGGCGCGGTGCCGAACATTGGACAGAAATTTTTCAAAAGCTTCACCATCATTTTGTGAGCACCTGTTGAACAGAAACCTCTCATAAATTTCGTTGACTTCCCCTATGGCGAACTTGTCAAATTCATCAATGATCTCTTTTACTTCTCTATCTGCCTCACAAGACTTGAACCGAAAGCTATTGTAGACCTTCAAAGCGTCATCTGCCAAACAGTTTCAGGAAAAGGGCAACCTGGATTTCCTTGTCGTGATCACCTATCTGTGCTAGGATAAAGTACGTATTCCAACGCTGCTTAAAGAGATTCCAGTTATCTGCTGTGTTCCCTTCAACACTAAAGGGGTTCGGTGGCCTAATGCCATGTAGCTTCAAATCGGGTGAGCCTGACTTAGCCATCCCTGACTTTCTAGCTGTAGGGACTATGACAAATAATTCTTTTTATAATATATACACAAGCCGTGTTTTTATAAATATAGATCGTCAAAAATCTCAAATATTATAAAACCAGCTGCCACCATGTTAAGTACATGGAATAATCAATTAAAAGACTCGTGTGGTTGGAAACTTTCAGTCTATTGAAACCACTGCTTCAATTACAACATAACATATGCTTTACAATTAAATGGTGTATACAAACAAAATGTCTAGTTCGCAATTCATAATGTAGCGTTACTCTATGGTCACGTAACAATATACAGGAAAATTTTTCAGCCGTATGTAACACCAAAAGTACGAAGTCGAGCATATTTTCCATGAGTTGTCCGTAGAGTACACTTTGTAGTGGAGTAAAGTAACGCCATAACAGAGCTTCGTTTAGGTTTGTATTCTTGAGACGTCAATGTCAGCATGTGTGACACTCAAAACTATGTGTGATATTCCTTCGACCACAGGATTTAAATGACTGCGTGATCCTGGGGCTTCGTCGATTTCGATATTTCTCTTTTTCGCGTCAGCACATAGTAATATGCTTGGTCAGATACATTAAATGCGTTACTGGCCAGTTGATGTTGAAATTGATGCAGGATTCGGTATGAAAATCAAAAAAATTATTACATGAACAATATAATGACTGCAATGTACAAACATACGTAGAGTAAAAATATCATGTAATTATTACGATTTCTGCTTAATTCCTATTTTTTGATTTGTTTAAGATTTGCCCTTTTTAAATATGTCGTTGTCAGAGTAATTGCATAAACAAAAGAATGTGACAATGGTTTTCCGTTGAGTTGGTACTAGTCTCTGTCAATTTCTGCTATATCATCCGGAAACAATAGCTATAATTAGCAGAGACTTCGAGCATCATTACAGCAATACCATTTTTCGTAAGTTCGTTATTCTCTGTGATATTTCAAGTGAACAATTATACATAAAGTATTTAATGAGACAGAATATCAATTCATTGACGAAAGAAAGCTTCTTTCTTTCTGATTCTCTTCAATTTCAAGAATGGACGCATAGTGTCGTTTTTTAACGTCTTATATGTCTTTGATTAGAATATATGGAATATAATTACCGTTATTCTGAGAACAGTGTGCAATGTCAATTAGGCCTACAGGTACTTTGCGTTGTCCACTACAAGTACAACGCATTAGTAATGTATGTATATCACAAAATTAATAGAGAAGTAAACAGGATTTAACGGGACGTTTGCGAAATCTACTTAAATCTTTCACGTCCCCTCGATTTATGTCTAGATTCTCTATCATCTTTCAACGGGATCTTCCGAATTTTTGCCAAATATCATATCCTATGTGGGTAGTGGCTATTAGCCCCCAGATGATCCCGACGAACAATACGTTGAATCTCATTCACCCTGAAGATCTCATTGCTTAATTGCCACGTTAACAGTATTTTTACATTTGATATCAGAAATAATTCAACAATGAAACATATTTTGAAGCGATGATACAGACATGCTTACCATGAATTTCAATTTTTAGCTTCTGAATTCATGGGAATTTTCGAAAATTGTGCATCTTGAAATGTATTCCCAACAATAATGTTGATCTGGTTCTGGATGAATAGCATTGAATCAGTTATTGTTCGGGATCATCCGAGCCATTGCCATAATGTATAGGCTATGCTGTCATTTTTCTGTTGAAAAATTAATCTTAAGAAAAGCCTACAGATTCATGTCAAGAATCAGTATAGATTGCATGCTGTAATATTTTCCATAGAAAATCCTATGAATTCATTCATGTCAAGAATCAGTAAATTACATGCTGTAATATTTTCCATAGAAAATCCTATGAATTCATGCCAAGAATCAGTAAATTACATGCTGTTATATTTTCCATAGAAACTCTATGGATTCATGCCAAGAATCAGTAAATTACAAGCTGTAATATTTTCCATAGAAAGCCATATGGATTCATGCCAAGAATCAGTAAATTACATGCTGTAATATTTTCCATACAAAGCCATATGGATTCATGCCAAGAATCAGTAAGCTATTCAATGGAATTTTTACACTGAAAATCTTGATAAGAATCAGTATGGTTTATTCTGTTTATTTCACTGACAAGTTTTTTTGCTGATCTACCAAGTTTTTTACAGAATCATCCTGATTTTTCAAGTTTTATCAAGATCCGTCCACTTGGGACATGACCATTATGAGAGCCATGGGTAAAGTCGGCTGAGCGAAATTCTTATCTGAATTGCTTTTAAAATGATATTTGCACACTACTGAGTACATTTAAAAGTAGTATGTTTGCTTTAAAATCTGATCAGGAAATTAATTCTTAAATGGTTTTACAGTAATTATCAGAAGTCAACAGATAGTGAGTGACCGGACTATTGCTTGACGCTAATTAATCGCAGTCTTATTGTGTGCGAATCACATTAGGCTAGAACTTGTAAAAATTCCTTTCGTTGATCGACATAGCATTAACAAGGTAAGCATGGCAAGTTACTCAACGATGCACTTCTTATACTGCTAGCGAGAAATTACAATTTTCCGTGAATTAGCTCACAAACATCGCAGTGATAGAGAATAATTTTAGCTGATCTTACAATTTGGCAAAACTAATAATTTTTTTGAATAAATTTAAGACCAGCATGAATCCAAAGCCTTTTCTAAAACCACATTATGATTCCTATTTGGTGAATCTTGAGATAATTATTTTTGTAGAAAGCAGTTAAGTCTAGCGGAATCCCATATCCGTAAATCAGGAAGAACGCATCAAGTTATTCAAAGTCCCCTATATTGAAAATACACTAACTCGGAGAATAACAAAAACGGCTTATAACAGTCTTATAGCTGGAAACAAACAAATATTCTGCTAAATGAATCATGGCTTTATAAAGGTGTAGACGCATGTGATGATATGAAGGCACACACTGGGAACAATAAACAGTTTGGAATGTGTGTCAATTTGAGATCCACTAATTCTGTTTGTCATATCACACATCCTTCTTCGTGTGACCATTCCTCTGATGTGTATTGCCATTCATGTGCATCTTCTCCGTCGTCACGTGCGAGCCATTGGAAATGCCAGTTCCATTAGCCAATTTTGTCGATACTGAACCATTCGCAACCTGAGAGCGGGGCCTAGGCTTCAAATAAGCGTTGTAGAAATAATTCAAGAACAAGACAAAATAGCTGAGGTACATCACGAAGGACCAAAATATATTATCAGCTGAAATATGACAAGTTACTCCAGCTTTATTAAGATTATAGGCATATATATTTACATACAAGCCAACAACCATTTGACTCAATTGTAGAATTGTAATGCCCATCATAATAGGTCGAGGCACTCTGATACGCATTGCTCGCAATGTGTAGTAAGAATACATCACCGCATGGACATTCAAATTCATGATGGTGTACCATCGGCCAGGTGATGTATGATGAGCATAAGACAGCCACGAATAAACCAACACTGTAACGTGGTGGTACCAATGTAGGAAGATTAATGGCTGTTTGCGCAAGACAATAAAAGCCGTATCCCCTAATTCTACAACTTTGGATAAGACAAACATCAGGGCCCAAAAGCCTGGAACACCATAAAAGCAACTTGGATTACAAACTGTGTGATAGAAGCCATGATTAATTAAAAGATAGACCATATCACAAGTCCCGCGAATCGCTCCAGCAATTGAGAACACAGCAAGAAGTCCACTCCAAACGATCAATGGTCCTCGCAGATCGAATTTTTCACGATTTTTCATTATTCGCTGAACAGCGAATACTAAAATCACGTATACGATACTGTAGAGGATGCTTTGAGTCCAGTTGACCTGCAGAATAAGAAAACGTTCAATTAGATCGACCATTAAAATAAAAAATGAAATAAAATGATACTGAAACAGCCAATGAATACAAGCCAGCTTGACGATAGTGCGAAACTAATGTAGCCATTTGGCCAGATATGGTTGAACACAGGGTCCTTCAATATTCGTATAGTATCTGTTATATGCTCTCAGTAATTGCAGGTCGTTGCGATACTGAATTTCTGCTCTGTATTGCAAAGGAAATGATTGAGCATATTAACACTTGGCTTGCGTTATGGTACAACGTTTATTTTAGTGAATCTATTGCGGTAGCAAAGACTCCCCATGTATATAGATGCATTTGCAAGCCTACTGGTCTAGACTTACCAAACTGCATGCTTAAAATTGTGTTCGCATGATTTTGGTCAACACTGTAGATCGCATTCTAATTAACGAGACATTGATACTCATCAAAAGAAACTATCGTGAAGTGACAGTGGACAGGCCAACGGCTTACCTATTCTTGGGCGAGGAACAAACATAGAGCCAAATAGCTTTCTTCGAACGATAAATATTGTGATGAAATCAAAATTAGATACTCTATTAACTTCAATTTTATTATAATACAAATCGGTCGAAGAAAGCTATTTTTCTTTTCATTACGATTTTACCGACTGATGAATTTCGAACATCATAGAGCCAAAAAATACAAGTCATGCCACTGTGAGTGCAGTATTGAATTGATTGTTTAAACTATTAAGCCAACACGAAGCAAGGGCTAATGGCGGTCTCTGCTGACCAGTCTCATCGGTAATTCATAGAGACAAATCTTCAAGTTGACTATAGATCCGTTGAACACTGTCGATATAATGTATTACTGATCATATAGCACTGAAACATCTTTTCCCGACTCTCTGACTGAGAAGAATAAATTTACAAGATTACAAAATGTCAGCAAAACATGTCAGGTACTTCTCTTAGGTTTAGTCAAACCAAAAAGACGACAGAATCCCACTAAGATAATTATCAACTAAAAATGTAACAGTCTTGTGAACGCAGACATAAATACCACAATTAGGAATTTCTTAATAGTGTAGCTACAAAAGCTTCCCTGAGAAAACGCGCCAGACCCGTTAGGGTACCGGCGTTGATGTCGAATACAGAAAACCGCAAACCAAAACATCCTACATCGCCCATAGCGTTCCTCGGACTTGCATCCAAGACTGTCGATCGCAATGACAATGATCATTGTTGGGTTTGTCATATTCTATAGATAAACATGTAGTTCCGTGAATGATGACTCCATACGGCCCTCATTCATTACATTGAATCTAATCTATCACGAATTTTCATTCATACGATGTTCAAAGTGATATGATGCATAAATTCACTTGAATCGCAATTTCGTAACATCAACTATGGAAGGTGAAGTAATGAAGCAATTTGCTTTGTTGAAGATAGACGTTGAATGAGGCCTGGATAAACAATTAGACACTGTTAAAAACAAAATTACCTTTGACATTTGCATCAATCTGATAGATGCCAATCTTTTAATTTCAATCGTTTGACAATGATGTAATCAAGCCAACTTGTGGACTAATTTCTATGGAAAGACATAACAGTCAACAGTTGGAAGCATATTACATAGTTGACCAAACGATGGAATATTATGACAGTCAAAATTAAAGTAAATATCCAACTCCATTTCTTCTAGGGTCAGAATTTCTATTATTTTACAAAGATAAATGAGACAAGTGCAGCCTAGGGTCTCGCGCCATCACAGGTCGATGAAAAATAGGTAGTAGACCATAAATTAATTGGGAGATGTATTGTCGCCCATTGTACACTGTAGTTGCAAGTACATGTACGCAAAGTGCAGGCCTTGCATAAAAAACGTGCGAACATTTTGACTGACGATGTTGAGAGGTAGAAAACATTGGATTTCAGTGAAAATTACATCGTTATGAAGCCATCGTTATCTTGAAGCCGCCGCCAAAGTTCTTCGGGGCAGTTCGGGTGCCAGGGGCAGCAGATGCCACTTTCAGTGAGGTAGGCAGGAGTTAACTTCGACTAAATCAATTTTTTTCAATAGGCATTTAGGTCTTCCATGCCAAAAATATTGTCTTAAAAGTCAACGATTATGCATTGAATGATACATACACATGCATTCAATGAGTTCACAGGCATATAGGAGAGAATATGACAAGTACACAAATAGAAAAAGAAATGATTAATGGCAGAGGCAAGTGAAAAAATTGATCTTTTAGCTCTAGTCAGGGGTGGATGCACGGAACGTGTGTTGCGCATTGCAGGGTCGCGAGTAAGAAAAAAGAACTGCTGCAGAGGGTGCTCGACGTTGGGATTCAGAGATGTGAAGAATGCTATACACGACAGTTTCCTCGAAGAAAGAATGATGTTTTTGACCAACGATGACCACGATTCTACTTTCAAACTGGATGATTTTCTTTGACAGACACGACAACTGTTTACAAAACACAAGATAGCAGTAAAGTAGCAGTACAGTAGACCAAGAGAATGATCTCTGATGAACATGAGGATTTTCGCATGAACCGGAGGATGAGAAAAGTTACAACGCCGATAACCATACGAGTTTGAACAAATGGAAACATTTACAATTTTCGGTACTTATGGGTTATCTCCCCCAGGTTTTCAAATTTGTCTAAAATCAGCAAAAATCAATCAATCGTCACCAAAATTCAGGTAGACGTACTGAAGCATATTCTCTACTCACATGCAAAAATTTATGCAGATCGGACAAGTACTTTTTGCATTAGAGACGATAATTTGAAGTGTAGCAATGTCAGCAGCTTGATCTGGCTTCGTCTGTTCGATGCACTATTGTTACTTGTGTGTGCCTTGTTCTCTCTCCCTCTTCGTCTCATCCACTATTTGAAATCTTCCAACGAGCAATACCTTGCCACACGTTTTTCAATATAAAAATTTTAGTGTGAGGGATTGGTCGTCCAATGTTAGTGTAAGTGGTTGGATCTAACTTTGGTGACCTCAAGTGCTTTCTGCTCAGACGATGTCAGAGGAAGTCAGATCACGCTGCAAACACCTTACGCTCCACTTCACGAAATCACCCCTAATCCAAAAAGTATTTGTCCAAGGAACGATTTGCACAAGGGTACTCCTATTATTCCCCTCCACACATTTTCCAATGTTTCCAAATTCATCAAATTTCGTCAAACTTTGTCACATTGGATCTAGAATAGACTTGATCTGTCGCTGAGTGACACTACAACACCACTGAGAAGTCTTACTTGAACCCTGGGATGAAGGATTGGTCCCTTGGATAGTCAGTTAGAATACAAGATACAGCTGTGATCATGAACTTCGTGGGATTGTTGTCTATACTGTAGACTATGTTGACTATGTTTTTCAATCCCGGGATTATCGTATTTTTAAGGAATTTAGAATGCCTGGATTACGTAACCCGGATCTCAGGATTCGTTAACATCTGTTTTTAAGCAGTTAGGCTGTATGAAAATGGAGTAACAAGGAAGCACCAATGATTCATTGTTCATGATTTCATTGTTGCAAATTGCAACATATTGTCATATTTGAAACTTATTCCTTTTTCTTTATTCATATTAGACCTACATTATACTGTCAAGAATGCATCAGACACGGTAGCCTTATAATTCCATGTAAGTGTGTATTACTTTTTCATACATTTTTATCGATAATTTTAGCGTATCTTTGTGCAGTATACCAATTGTTTGATTTCATTGATATCAACAAATAAAACTATGTTAAGGCAGTCGAGAGAAAGAGAGAGAGAGCGTTATGCATGCAAGCGCACTAATATTTAATGAATTTTTGAAGCGATTATTATGCAATATGTCTTTTACCAGACGTCACTAAAGTCACGGGATTTGCATTTCGAATTGAAAATCACATGCGACAACGCATATTGTGCACGATTGCCAGATCTACTTACAGTTCATGTCTGCATGTGAAAAGAAAACTGTCTATCTGATATCATAAGCTGTATTATACAGTGCATCGTTCAAAATACTCGACAAAGAATTGAAAACAACTCCTATTATTGTTCAGCCTACGCTAGCCTAAGCATCAGTAAATGCATTAAGATTGGTCATCCCGCCGGGATAGATCCCAGGATCCGGGATCGCAAAAAATCACGGGATTTTGAAAACCCTATTGTAGACAACTGTAGCAGTGAATGGCAAAGCAAGTGCTGTGAATTTTCTACAAACCAGAGGAATTTTACAGACCCAACGGTATGGACTACAACGGAGCTAGAGAGGATTATGGGCGATTAAACACTCGAGGGTGTCAACCGCAAAAATTTGGGGGTTGGAAAGAATAGAAGTACCTGTACAAATTTTGGCATTGGGTAGAAAATATCCTCACTTACGTGTGCTTAAAGTTTTGAGACGATTGATTCATTTTCCAGATTTCAAACAAATTTTAAAACGTTGGGGGGGGGGAGAAACCCATAAGTAAAAGCGTAAAACCCATAGGTAAAAGCGTTAACGGGCGATAATGATGTTAGTAATCATGATAGCAGATACCTGATCTGCTGATCAATTGTATATAGCGTTTGAAAGAAATTAAGTGGCTGATTAGAATTTCTCAGACAAAATGGAGGAGCTGCGCATCTTATGCCGACCTTTACGGTGGATTTGATTTAACGATAAGTAAATGCTTGATGATGCCAAATCAGCGTCTTACCGAAATTTCATCTGAATAGGTGCAACGTTCATATTGAATATTATTATTGTAGCAGTAAATTGTTTGTTGTAAATTGCTAAAGTTCTTGAAGAAAATGTCCCCCTTCCAATTGTTGCGAGCTTTGGGACGGCAAAATACAACTTAGCAAAATATTTGAATGAATTTATCGTCAAAGTAATTCCTAGTGTCCTCTCGGTTCGAAACGATACGAACCTGTTAGATAGGTTAGGCAACTAAAAGTTTACTAAAAACTCAAAACTGGTTAACTTCGATGTGGTTAGTCTTTTCACCAGAGTGCCACTGAATGAGGTCATCGATTTAGCGTGTGATAAAGTGTACGACTCAAATATTCAAATACCTCTCATTAGTAAAGATATTTTTAAAAAGTTACTACAGTCTACTACAGTGGGTGTCTACCTGCAATAAAATTAAGAAAAACTTTTCGAATAAAGATGGCATTCCAAAAGTTCTCAAGTCATATGTGGTTTGCCGTTATGTTTGTGAGGTTGATCCTCTCAATACCTACTGTACATTGGTAGAACCTTGCGACACATGAATGCTAGAATTATGGAGAACAGTTTACAAATGTCGGCTATCTATAACTATAGATTAAATTGCCAGTGTAGTTGTAAGTCTGAAAAATTCAAAATACTAGCTCAAGCCTCTATTAGCTTTGATTTAAGTATTATGGAGGCTTTGTATATAAAAAATTAACTCGAATCTTGACAGACAACTGAATCATGGTGCTTTTTTTAGCTGTAAACTGATTTAATGTCTTCTATTTCGCTAGAATTGATGTGTGTCTCAATTATGTTGCATGATTTCTAACCATGAAGAGCTTATGTAAATTCCAATTTTATGTATTCACCTTGTACAGAGCATTGAAATACATTCATGTCACAAGAACTTTGACTATTCATCAGCGATTAGAAAAAATATAACCTACAGTTTCTTTCATGCTGCATCAGTAATTAGTTATTAAGGAGGGTGAAGAGGGTGGGTCTTAAGATAAAAGAACAGATTTAGGACAGCAACAACAAAAGGCCTGAATGGTCTGATACTAGCCATGACAAGTGAAAATGGACTATTTTAGGGATTTGAGCATAAGATGAAAATAATTCATTGACATTTGAAATTTGTCAAACTTATCCAACTCGCGTCTACTAATTGGCAATCGAAGGGAGGATTCAGTGATTAGTTGAGCTCTAACATACGCCTACGCGAAGTCTGAACGGCATGCATGTTCAAGGTTATGAAGAAACATATATTAAAAAACTAAGTATGTTAAGAGGGTACAAATGACAAGTAAAATTTAGCGTTCATCCTTTTTAGACAGATCCTGTTGTGCTTCGCCTGATTGAAATTATTATTTACTAAAATTATTATTGACCCAGGAGAAGGGAAAACAAAGCTAATTATCAATTACATTTTTATGTTTATAAACTAAAGATGAGATCTTGGCATGAAGTCTGACAAGAAGCTAGCTAAAATTACAAATGAAGATGGCCACGAAACTGAAGAAACCAAAAATTGTATAGTTATGTACAGAGTCATCAGGGAGTAGTTATGCCTTAAAAAGTTGTGCCTAGAAAAAAGCAGACGAAAATGATAATACAGCCAGATTTAATGTTTGTTAAATCCCTTCAACTTTATCACAAACACGATTATTACACACATTCAATCATCAGTGGATATTTACTTCTCATAAACCAAAAATGACCTAACACAGCGACATCATCCCATATAAAGATGATCTTAAACCTAATGGTTGAAGATCTTAATTGTTACTAATACCATCTTACAGCTTCACGTACCATGTAAATCTAGGAAATGAGAATCCAATACGGCTCACACATCCAGATTTATTATTGGAGGCGGGCCTAGATATGACATCTTTGAATATAAAACACGCTTGAGCCTGAAAATTACATTCCTGAGAATATGTGAAAGTCAAGAAATAGCAAATATCGTCATGCAAATCGCATGGTATTGAGGTTTAAGTGAATACACATATTGCTGTCGGGTTTTAACCAGGGATGCGGAGTCGGAGTCCTATCAAATGATCGGATTTCAAATCAACGAATCCCATAGAAATGGCGGTTAGCATAATATGAATCAGTCCAGGACTGGGACCGGTTACTTTTTGCAACCGGTTTATCGATTATATTTTTGACCGGTTAAAATCGGCTAAATGAGGATTCCCAGTATTTATTTAGTTGTCAAGGTTTATCGACAATTTTCATTCATTATCACAATTATTCAGTCACAATGATCGACAATATTTCATTATACAAGATAAATCTAATCAAACGACGTGTTTTTGAGCGGATCGAAATTCCGTTTTCGCTAGCTCATCGCTCATTTGCTCATATTCGCCCTTTCGCTCGCTCATCGCTCATTTACTCAAAATCATTCTTTCGGTCGCTCACCGCTCAAAATCATCAAAAAATGCCGCTCGCTCGCTCATTTCTCGATAATGCTATCTTGATTCTACAAACCTTTTTGATGTTCAAAGCTAATTCCATACTTTTATTTTAATAAACACCTTTTAGGCGTTAAAGGGAAATTCATCATTTCATTTTAGGTGAAATTTTAACCACAATGAAATAATGTAGACCATCATACCAATATTAAGAAGGTAGCTATTGCAGAAAATTAGTTGAAACAATATATTTTGATGTACATAACCGCAGAATTCTTTTTATATGCATAGAATTGGGCAATAATCTAAACTTAATCTTACATGCTGATCACATGAATCATTATGTGCAATTCTTAGCGCAAAACTTGGAGAAGATTAGCAAGGTGTGTCAAGAAACCATGTAATGCGTTGACATTTGAAAATGAACTTATATGAAATCGTGACAAATTAATAGATAATTCCTAAAGTAGCTAAAGATAAAATACATGACTTATGAGTAACTGAGTACTGAGTAATCAACTCAGTAGTAATCAATTACTGAGTGTTGGAAATCTGCTATAAAAAGAATCGCTTGATAAACGAAATTGTTGACTTATGTGAAGCCCAGGTCCTACCTTCTTCCACTTTTGTACTCAACTTCTTCATGGTGGTGTTTAGACTCAAGCACCCGCTTTAACAAGAACTTTCCTCACCGATGGAGCAACGAAATAGCGGCATCCCACTCTCAGAAGGCATGAGGTCATATTTCCACCCTTGCTTCTGAATCCTTTTGGCCAGTTCTTTATATTTCGCAGTTTTCTCTTCATGGGCATCCCTAACGCTCTCTTCCCAGGGAACAGTTATTTCGCCCATAATCATTTTCTTCCCTAAAGCGTCGATCAACACTAGATGAGGTCGTTGGTCAGATAGGGATAATTCATCTGGCAGCTGTGATCCACTTCCGATCACTTCCTACTTCTGCGGTACAGATCGCACGATGAGTCTTTCGTCTCTTTGTTTGACCACTCGGTACAAAGTCAATTCCCGTTGTTACTTACCTGTAGGGGAGACTTTTGTAAAGTTGGCGGAACAGTACAGCGAGATCATGTTCGAAACAACTTCTACTTTATCAATTTTAGCCCCTCATCACATTCCACAAATTCGCAGTCGCTAAAGAAAAATTCAAATTTATAGATAGTAGTGGTTCCCTTGGGTGGTTCCGCTAACTTCACAAACGTGGGGGGAGAGAGAGACTGCTTCCACAATCGCTTGCAGGACCAAGCCGCACCGGTGCGTGTAGCATGCTCTCTATAGTGCCACATGATAGCCAGAGAGGACACGACGAGGATTGGCATGTCACACAGATAACATTGCGGGTCGGTCCGGATTCCTCAACGTGTCAGATTAGCAGGGGCATGGAACACATCATATGTCTATTGATGCTTCCGCTTCACTGCTAGTAGCCCATGTTCCACCAATCGTTCCATGAGAGCTTGCAAACTTCAACTCCTCAGTCGAGCCATCTGCCAATGTCCAACATCTTTCCAGACTCTCACACTACTTTCCATAAGCACTATGCTTACTTCTTACCGCATATCGTAGTAAGTTTGTTTGTAGCCTGTTCACTGCACGTAAATAGTACAGTAAACTGCATGCGAAGATAAAGCAAATTAACTGCAAATGTTGTGTAAACTTCCACGAGGCAGGAAAAATATCGCTTCTTTTAATAAAGGACGATTTCGATTTTTTTTGCGAAGTAAAATTCACTGAAAGTGAGGAGCCTTTAGACTGACCATGGAGGCGAAGCGCATCGAGGAATTTTACTTCGAAAAAAATCGTAATAAACTTGGAAGATCGATATTTTACTTACCTCCTAATGAATAATGAATAACCTTACGCATAAGACAACGAAAGATCTAATTGCAAGTACAATATCCTAAATTGAACTCGATGTATTTCAACTGTATGGTACAAAAAAATCATCGTAGCTGCATAATCGAGACAGTAATATTACGAAAGCTGTTTAAAATGTTAGAATATACACTTTGACACCTTGATTAATGGTTTTTTGGAAAAATCAACCTTTAAATTGTCTAACTATTATTTATTGATCTCCAACATGTTCTTCTTTGTTCAACATGTTGATCTCAAGTGAAGAAAGAAGAATTACATGTAAGTACAGCATATAAATCACAGCTGAAAGAGATGTCTTTGCAATGACACTCACCATGACAAGATAGAAAGAAGGGTGCAGCAGAGCGGAGTCGGCATGGTCACCCAAGATTTATCACTCCAACTGATAACTACTCATTATTTTAAATGTTGGACACCATTAAATGCTGTTTCCTTTTCACTTAATAATGGTTCTGGTATATTGTTCAAATGAGCTGTTGAAGATCAATAACTAACAAGAAGACACTTCAAAGATTATTCTAACTTAAGGAGGCTATCAGAAAAAGGATGTAAGCAAAAATAAACTCAACAATATTGCAATTAGAAGATTTTCAACGACTTAATAATTATCCATACCGGAGGGGGACGATTCGGTCTCCCGATTTTTTGATGTGATCCTCGTAAAACTAAGTCGCCCGGTCTACAATTTTGTGACCTAAAGTTTAGCGTATTTTCAATTTTTTCACTGAAATCATTAAATTCCGTAAAATTTCAACTTTAAAAAAATCTGCCGAAATTGGTGATTTTATATCTTGAATTGCTTTTTGCAGCATGGAGATGAATCAGTTGGAGTAAATGAACATCGCGATAAGAAAGCTTAGACCCTAAATATGTTGTACCGTGAATTTCATGTGATTTGAAACATTGGTACGGAAGTTAAGGGTAGACCGATTCAGTCCTACGCGCTTCACAGTCCAATATGGATAGGGTTAAAATGAAGGTCTTTAAATCAATGTACCGTACAGTGGAAGCCATATATGCCTACATTCGGGTTGTCCGTGTGTAGGCCCAATTTGATTGGTTTCAATTTTTCCACAATTTGTAGTTCTTTCACCTTTGACGATACTGAAATGTCTCAGGGATCTGCATGTGGATATGTTCTAGCAACGAAGTGTTTCTATCAAATTAAAGCATCTCATAATGGCTTCGTGCAATTCCGGAGACAATTAGTACATCTATGGGGCGAAGCGATGATTGGGAGACCGATTCAAAAGATATGTGAATAAATAATGTGTCGATGGTCAGATGTTCAGCATATCATCGATCACAAAGACCTTCTTGCTAAGTTGACATCCACAAGTATAATCAGACAGGCATTCAATGCATGTTGTCAAGAGTGAAAGATCCACAGAAGAGAAAAAAATAAGGATGTTTTGTTCATCAATCAAGTTAGATACATGCATGTACTAGGAACCATTTTTTTAAAAAAATTCAAATATTTCGCTTTTTTGATTATTTGATCTTTTTTTAGTTTTTTCTAAAAATGGCTTGCTCACGACAAAAAATCATCGCTCGGTCGCTCAATTTTCGCTCACAGAATATTTTTTTCGCTCGCTCATCCGCTCAAAAACTTGAAAAAATACCGCTCGCTTGCTCAGCTCGCTCTAAAACACTGGACGTAACCGATTTTAGCGGTTATGAGAAAGTGCAACCGGTTAACCGAAATTCCAGCCCTGTGAATCACGTAAAACCAAAACACCCCTCGTGATAGAAAGTAATACAACCACATTAGTGGTCATCCATATAGTAAGCCCGCAGTCAAGGGTAGTACTTCCCACTACTTCCTCAACATTAGCAAAAATCTGCTTCCGAAAATTAGGCGAATGCCGAAAAATCGGATTTCTAAGCATTTGCATGGGCAGAACAGGTGAGACAGATGGAATAGCTAAACACCGGATAGGTGAGATGTGACTGCAAACATCGTACACGTAATTCGGTGTTCCGATAAAGCAGTCCACAGCTTTTTCTGAACGGGTCTGGACCGCATCCACTTGCCCCCAAGTCTGCAATATCCACTTACGAATCTACTAAATTAGTAAACTATGTGGGTGGGTATGACATATCGTGCTGTACTGATGAAGGGCAAGCAGAATTACTGGAATGTAGTATGTCTACGTGATTCAACAATGTTTTATATAGTTGATCAATTTTAATAAATTGACCTTAACAATTTAATGTCTTGTGTATGACATAGTAGACAAGATACTAGCTTCGACGAGAACAATTTAAGTCTCTAGAAATCTAAACAATAAGAAACTTATTACAAGTTTCCTTAGTATGTATACAGATGATGAGTAAAAGCTCCTGTGATACAGCCGTTAGCACGACATTATAAGTTGCGTGGATGATTGATTGAGTGGGTAAATGCCAAATTGCTAAATGGCACTCCATGAATAGCGCCACGGGAAAGCAACATAAGCGACTATCTGAGTCAGTCATGAGTTGATGAAAAATTGAGAATGTCAAGAGCCATGAGTCCTACAGATTTTCATCTGTTTGTCAATTTTAGGCAAATTCAATAGTCTTTTGAGTGTTGATGACTGTTTACATTAACTTGCTACAATATTTAGCAATGTTATCGCTATCTTGACTTGGAGCGCAAAGTGTATGCACGTGTTTGCATTGCCATTGCTAACACACTGACAAATCTGAAACTATTTTTATGGCCGTTCATGCAATTTTTCTACATATAGACAACAATTGCCACATTATCATCTATTAAATACACTACTTGATTTGCATCATGGATTTCATTTTATAGCAAGATTCGGGCACTTACATTTTTATTACGTGCGGACACACTAAGAAAGATGATGCTAGAAGACCGGTCATTATTTATCAGGAAAACGCTAACTACTTGAAGGTTAGGTTCCGCATATTGCTGTGACATTTGTAGGGCAATGATAACCGCATTTTGTGAATAGAACCCTTGCTAATATCACTCACTCAACCCGTGAACGTCGCCTTCCTCTTTGTTGTTGCCCTTCTACGGTTCCTTGTAGGATGGTCTTCGACAAGGAGTCATGGCGATAAACATACCAAAACCAGATGAGATTTCTTCACTTAACAGTGGAAAGAAGGAGCTCTTGATCTCCGACGTACTTGATGACTAGCTTCCTCACATATTCGTTTGTTTTCCGGTCGATGTGCGATATTCCTAAAAGTTTCCTGAAGTTGCTGCTCGAAGCTTTCTGCTCGAAAGCGTCAATTTTTTTTGTTGATCTACTGTGAGTGTACAACTCTCGCATCCGTATAATAGAATGGAGACTACCAAG